>BSBM01000074.1:34845000-35426330 GCA_027924585.1 Larix kaempferi | reverse complement strand
AGTCGCTATACGATTTGATAATGTCTACTGCGAACTCAGTAATATATCCCTCTAGGATACTATCCACCCAGAAATCGATAGCCCTTGATACTGTGTTGTCGACACGTTTCAGCTGTCGAATCAGTTATGGTGTCCAATGGTCAGGCTCAGTCTTTTGGAAATGGTGCTTCTAAAATGTTAGCTGCGCTAACCATGTTAAATTTTCAGAATTTACTTCAATCTGATCTAGGATCTTAACTGAGAGAACAACATGTACAACAAATCTACAGCATATCAATCATGGACACAATAATGCAAGCACACAGAGACACAGAGTATACTTGGGGAAAACCATAAAGGTGAAAAACCCCAATAACTTCCTCAGAGATAGATAGAGCAATGATACAACCAGAATACAAGAGATAGTCTTTTCCTAGCAGCAGAGCCTCCTCCTCACAAGTGCACCACTTTCCGAATGAGAGAAGTGTGTGAATGAATGATCAAATAGAGATCTCCCGATCTCTATTTATACTTGTTATGTCCTTCCCAATAAACTAATGGGGCCTACATGTCTAGCTTAACCCATGGCTAACTTAATCTGGGCCGACCCCACACTTCGTGGGTCTAATAACCCTTTGACCCACATGGCCAACCCCCAATAGGGTGGTCTAATAATCCTTCGACCCAAATGACTTATACAGGGCCGACCCCAACAAGGTGGTCTAATAACCCATCAAGTATAAGTTACGACACTTACAATATAAATGATGACACTTCCGTATAGAGGAATAATAACATCTCTATAGGAATACAATATACATATATGAAATACATTCCGAAGTTACATATACATCAACACTCCCTCTTAACTAGGAAGGTATTTCTCGACACAGGTCTTCTAGCACAAGTCTTCTTCTCTGGATCATTGTCACTGGATAATCTTTATCGAGTCATCGTCATCGTGACTGCTGCTACTATCTCAATCAATCTCTGAATCTACTCATCATAGGAAGTTCTATAGAGCCAGTACTTTTTCATACTGGATGTAGGCCCACCACCTGCAGGTCTTCGTCATCACTAGCCATACTATGGAATCCTCAAGACTTATTACATGCGTCACAAAACCTTTAAAGAGTCCTCTTGCCTAGCAAGAACCCTAAAGAGCATCTGAGGCCTTTTTCATCCTATTCAGATCTCCAGGACTTATTACATGTGACCCCACCATAAAACCTAGCAAGAGCATCTTAGGATGTTACGGGTACACAACTCCAACCTAAAATCTCCCCAGGGCATAAATTACATGTGGTCACCATAGAACCTAGCAAGAGCATCTCAGGATGTTACGGGTACACAACTTTGACCTGAAATCTCCCCAGGGCACAAATTACATGTGGTCATGGAAAAACCTTGAAATAGCATCTCAGGGATGTTACGGGTACACAACTCCGACCTGAAATATCCCAGGGCACAAATTACATGCCATAGGACAAAACCTCGCAAGAGCATCTCAGAATGTTACGGGTACACAACTCCGACCTGAAATCTCCCAGGGCACAAATTACATGTCCTCCCAGAGCAATGTCTCGAAAGAGCATCCCAGGTTGTTACGGGTACACAACTCCGACCTATAGGATCTCCCAGACATGCTCATCTGCACAACCTGATCCACAGCCACAAAGTATCAACCTGATACTCATCATACATCAACCTGATGTACACATGATCATCTGATCTTCATCACTGCAACATCTTGCTGCATGTCATCTGGAGCAACATCCTGAAGCTCGTCATCTATGATCATCCTGATCATACACTGCATCCACCTGATGCATACCAAGTATCTACCTGATACATATCATCATACATGATCCACCTGATCATACAATGTATCCACCTGATACAAACAAATACATGATCCATCTGATCATACCTGATACATATCAACATACATGATCTACCTGATCATACAATGTATCCACCTGATACAAATACAGATACATGGTCCAAGCATCAACATGATGCATATACAAAATACATACAAATGATCCAACTGATCATATCCAGCATCCAACATGATGCATACATACATAAATGATTCAACTGATCATATCCAACATCCAACATGATGCATATATACATAAATGATCCAACTGATCATAACAAGCATCCAACATGATGCAATGATCCAACTGATCATCATAGCATCGTCCTCTTCAGATCATCTCATCATCCACGAAGCATATCCCAGATGCACATCATCCAGCACTTACACCATCGACTTGGGAGAACACATCTACCACCATTCGGGGAAGGCTCCAGCCCTTACTTTTTCATCATGGGAGAACACATCTACCACCATGCGAAAAATGGCTCAACAATTACATCACGACCAAGGGGAGAACACATCAACCATGTTAGAAAATCTCATGTGCATCTGCATCTTTCGGACTCATCACTTCCCTTTGGAAGGAACCTCGATCTGAAGTGCACCAAGCTCTCTCTGAAGTACTCAAACTGCACTCTGGCCAACGACTTGGTCAATACATCTGCAACCTGCTCATCCGTCGCAACATACTCTGCTTCGGCTGTACTCAATGCTACGCAGGACTGCTTCCTGCTAAACCAAGAGATCACACCTAATCCCTATCTGCAGCACTACCTGCCCAATCTGGAATCAACATAACCCTGCAGGTTTAAACTTTTGATTCGCATCATACTTGAGCCCATAATCAACTGTACCCTTCAGGTACCTCAGAATATGCTTTACAACAACCAGGTGAACATCTCTCAGATCCGTCAGGAACTGGCTCAATGTGTTCACCGCAAAGCAAATATTTGGTCTCGTGTTCGTCAGGTACATAGAGGACCCAATCATCTGACGATACGATACATCGTGACATCAACCGGATCAGATGGAGCATCACACAGAAGCTTCAGGTTCGATGCCATAGGTGTGGCCATAACCTTGCAATCCATCATTCCGAACCTCTTCAGGATCTCTACTACATACTCCCCTTGTCCAAGGAAGATTCCATCTGCACTCTGCCACACCTCCATGCCAAAAACAAATAGTGCATCACCGCAAGTTCTTCATCTCGAACTCGGCAGCAAGCTTCGCTGCATGTCGACAATCAATCTATCCTCACTTGTCACAAACAGGTCATCCACATACAATAGTAGTATCACTGGATTGCCTTCCTCAACCTTGTAGTAAAGGTTGGAATCCGCTTTACTCTTGGTAAAGCCCAAACTGGATAGAAAGTTGTTTATCCTACCATACTAAGTTCTGCACATATATGAATCCCTGTCATGTGTCTCAGAACTAAGTGCTTCTCCACATACACTTCTTCTTCAACTACACCATTCAAGAAAGCTGTCTTGAAATCCATCTGGTGGGTATCTTCCACTTAAACACTGCAGCCAGAGCAAGTACTGATATAATGGAAGTGTATCTGGCTACAGGAGCAAAAGTCTCTATGCTACTACCTGCAGCATGCTTGATCTTGTAGATCCTCTTGGAAGTCACTACAGAATCCCCTTCAGGTCTTGGGGACTGCATCCCAAACATCTTCATGATCGAATGGTACTCCTCGATCATGGCATTCTTCCCAGATCCTGGGAACTTCAATATCTTCAATATTTTCAATAGATAACTTTGTTGCTGAGCAAATGTTGTAGTCCTTCTTTTGAAGGTGATGGTATATGATCTTTCCTACACAACAAGTTAAATTGCATGATTAGAAAACATCTCGTAGTTTTTAGAACAAATTCTTATACATAAAGAAATATGTCATACAGTCATGCAATTATCTTAGCCAATGCTTCAATACAACATTTATCCATATCCCGTAACTTTCTAGATGCCTTCCAATCTCTACCAGAACATTGTTAAGAGTGTGCACAACTCCCAACATGTCAGCAAAGAGGTTTCATTCTAGATAAGTAGTAATGGAATGTTGTACAGTGCCATAGGCCACTTACCCATGTATATTAGTAGTATACTGTTCATCAATGCAACTATTCTAATATGCATAATACACAACCTAATTCTAGGAACATCAGTATATACATTATTGAACAATATTATTTAAACAATAAAATATGCAAGTAATGACAATTCAAATACTTATCTTTTTTTGTTTGTTGGGTTGACTCCCTCTTAGTCTTTGCTTCTTTTCTGCAACTCCATTTTGATGTGGATTGTGAGAAGTGGTCAACTCCCTCTGAATATCTGCATCCTTGCAGAAACTACTGAAGTGTGGTCCTTCTTGATCTTTGCTTCCTTGCAGGAACAACTAGAGTGTCCTCCCTCTTGATCTTTGCTTCCTGGATTTCCTGTCCTTGAACTTATATCCATCCTTAATCACTATGCATGCTTATTAGTATCATCATTGTGTTATCATTGAGGTCTCATACATAATCATACATTCATTAGTATATTCTTAATACTATCAAAACACAATAATCTTAAGCATGTATAGTCATGATCATTTCAAACAGAAATAATAAGCATTTCAAGGTTTATATAGGACTCTTATGGTTAGTCCTATCATAAATTAAAGTAAGAAACATAATATGCCTAAACCCGTGATTCCTCAAACCTATACCTTCATGATTATTCTGGTTAGTCATATCATCAATTATGGTAAGAAGCATAATATGCACACAACCATGACTATTCAAACCTATGACTTCATGAATAATCATTATAAAAAACACAACAGTATAAGATCCTAACACAAGGTAGGATTCTAGCTTGATATAGGAAAAACATACCTGGATTAGCATGCTAGCTAGTTATGTCTAACATACTTGCATAATGTCTTCTGGTTCTCTTCAATGACTTGTGCTAGTAACCTGCATGTCTCATAAGTTATCCATTGTAGAACCAAGTTATACATACCTCGTAAGTAGATTTTCTAAGTGATCCATGACAATGGATGAATCTTTGTCTTCATGTCATCATGATCATATGTTCTTGAACTAGAACATGATTTGTCTTTCTTGGTGTACCTTTCATGTTAGTGGAAAACATAAACCTCATACAACACCATAATGCATTAGTACAATCATAAGTGTCAACACCCTAATGCATGCATTCATAATTTTGTTAAGGTGACACGACAAATCTAAAATCAAGATTGTTCTAACTGTAATAACATGAAGACAAACATATCATAAACTTAATCATGAACAAATCTTGAGACATACCTGGATGAGTCATACCTGTCGAGATTGCTTGTAATCTTCTTATGTAAGGCCTTAGCCTCATCTCCCTCTGAAACAGGAACTTCTTCACTTATGTAGGTGACCAATCCATCCTCTTCTAGGATTAAACCAATCCACTTGATTTGCAGGAACTAGATCTGGAGCTGTATTAGGGTTTGTCAGAGAAACCCCAAAAATTCAAACTCCCGAAAGGATAGAAATATGCGCCTTGATGAGTTGATCAAGCTGGTATATTCAGAATTTGAAAACTGCAAAGTTTCACTCCTCAATTTTCCTTTGAAACTTCCGGATTCACTAGACGTGACCCCGAACTAGGGTTTGATCAAGCCCGGTCTTCTGTCCAACCAAAAATTCTGATCTTGGTCTCTAAATTTCTATTTTGATGATTGGCATTCAGTCGTAGTCTCTGATTACAAAAATTCCAACTTTCTCCGAAACACTAAATTCCAGAAGCCAGAAGGTGCTAAAAAATAATTTTGTATTGACAGAAATATGTACCTGATTGTTTCTGGTGTAACTCCACACTTTTCGATCCACAGGGTCTAAAAACTTTTTCTGTGGTATCCTGACCTATCATCTTTCCATTTCGACAGGTCTGACCTCAATTGGATTTTCTGAGAGAGAGTTATGCCAAGTGTCGTAACATGACCTGTTTTAGGGATAATACAGGAGAGCGAACTTGTATAGTGTTCCACGTGTCACTTGTTCAACTTAGGCCTCTAAAAAAGTTTCTTGAGATAGTACAATCTGTGTACTACCTGTCACTTTTTATGAAATTTCATTTGGATCTTCCTAGCCCAAGTTATGACCTTTTTTCCAAGGTCACCTGTTTTTTACTCAGATTTGGAAGAGGCAAAAACCCTATATTGTACAGATCATAAATCACAAAGTACAATGAATTATAGATTTTTCTTTGGATACAAGGTACATGGGGATCTAATATTCGACCTCTAAAAGTTTTAGACTCGAAAAAGTCGCCAAAACGAATTTATAGCAAAAGTGCTACGATGATTGGTTTTTGCTATATCAAGCCCTAGCATCGTAAGTGCAACAAGTGTCATACATGCCATATCATGCCTTCTTTCAGGATAGCTCTGATACCATGTTAAATTTTCAGAATTTACTTCAATCTAATCTAGGATCTTAACTGAGAGAACAACATGTACAACAAATCTACAGCATATCAATCATGGATACAATAATGCAAACACACAAGAGACACATAGTTTACTTGGGGAAAACCATAAAGGTGAAAAACCCCAATAACTTCCTCAGAGATAGATAGAGCAATGATACAACCAGAATACAAGAGATAGTCTTCTCCTAGTAGCAAAGCCTCCTCCTCACAAGTGCGCCACTTTCCGAATGAGAGAAGTGTGTGAATGAATGATCAAATAGAGATCTCCCAATCTCTATTTATACTTGTTTTGTCCTGCACACTAAACTAATGGGGCCTACATGTCTAGCTTAACCCATGGTTAACTTAATTTGGGCTGACCCCACACTTGGTGGTCTAATAACCCTTTGACCCACATGGCCGACCCCCAATAGGGTGGTCTAATAACCCTTCGACCCACATGACTTATACAGGGCCGACCCCAACAAGGTGGTCTAATAACCCATCAAGTATAAGTTACGACACTTACAATATAAATGACGACACTTCCGTATAGAGGAATAATAAAATCTCTATAGGAATACAATATACATATATGAAATACATTCCGAAGTTACATATACATCAACAAACCACTCATGCAACAGTATTGGGAATTCGCAGGAAAATATCTTGTGGATATCTGAATAAATGCACTTCTGCAACCAACTGCTTACCGTATGTCTAGGGTTTTGCTTTTCTCCTTCTACGAATTCCTCTAACTTTTTGTCAAACCACTCTTGAATATTCAGTTTCGTCGGGTTCCACAACTAATCCTCTTCTTTTCCTGTTCAGGGTCCCGACAATGGAACCAATTGTTGACATAGAGACTGTCGACAGGGGTTCACTTCGCATTGTCGTCAACAAACCATCAACATAACTCCCTTACGCACCGGTCCAGAAAGGTTTTACCCTTTCCAGCAACACTCGCAGAGCAAGTGAAGTCTCACCCGAGGTGAATAAGGGGGCTTCAAGAACCAAGTTTCCGCAGTGGAATTGAGGACATGCATCAAACATACATTACAACCACAGAAACCAGAGATTATATCTTTTGCACTATGCTAGCAGTTCATCATTCACATATTCATCAATCGCAGAGTCAACACAAAATAGACATTCACATCAACATTATCTAATTACTCATAAGCATGAACAACAGTTACCAAACCCACAGAACATTAAACATCTCACAACCATTTGCATTCATCATCTAACAAAAACAAAGACAAAGATAGAACCATAATCGACATCTTCTTGCATTCGTTAAAACCTGTGGAATGACCTTCGCAGAAACAATCAATACACCATATCACGGATACAAAACAAATCAACAACTAGATCAAAACTCAAAAGATCGATTGCTCTATTCATCGCTGGATGCCCTTAGGCTTACAATCATGCTCCTATTTATACAAAACTAAGTGGTTACAAAATGGTCCGCATGACCAATTTCTAACAAACTAAACTACTTTTGCGCTTCCTCCTTCTCCCCGAATGACCCTTCTTTCGTGGATTATCCCTTTCACAGCTGTCGGCTTCCGCACTTCATGTGGACTAATCCCGTGCCAACAACCTACAAAAAAAACTAGCACTTGTTCCACGAGTTAGTTATGAAGAAGAACAATGAAAATATATTAATTTAACATAGATATTAAAATTAATATATTCCTTTCATAGAAATATTAAAATTATTATCTACAAATTCATGTATAAGAGATCTAGAAATAGGTCAATAGGTGTTTACTCTCTTTTCTTAACCATGCAATAAATTGTTAAAATTGTAACAACTTAGACCACTCAATAGTGTTTTGAGCATAACTTTTGCGTATGATATCAGATTTAATTGATTGAAAAAGGATATTGAATTAGATTCATAGGGATATCTTCCTTACAAATAGTTTTGAAAAATTCATTAAATTTCTCTATTACATATTCTAGGAAACAACCTACAATGCAGATATGTGAAAGTGTAGAAATTGAGACAAGCAATCACTATTTCAAGAGTAAAATTTTCATTTTAAATTGGAATCGAATGACTCAAATTGCATTGGAAAACACATTCCAATGGTTACATGCCATAAAAATAGGTTTTATAAAGTCATTTAATGGATAGGTCAAATCTGGTTAGAAACCACCTATGTGATAATTGTTTTAACAATTTCCAACTGGGACCACCAATTATTCTTTTAGGAATAACTCACTCATATAGTGTCAAAACGATGTGATTCCAATTGGAAATGAAGATAGACTACAATCTATATAACCTAGAGGAATGTGTTTTGAAAATGATACCATTTGGTACTTGAAAACATGATTTCTCTTACTGAGTTTCTAGTAGATTTTCAGCTGAAAATTGGGAAAAATAATTGGGTTACCTCCTTGTTTCTTTGTTTTTGAAAGGGATAAAAATGAGAAATTTTGATGAAGTACTATCTAAAATCATATACTAGAGGGTATCATTTTATTGTCGGTATTGGTGTAGGTTAGGAATGAAATGGTGGTGATTAGGTGGATAGGGTTTTTCTTGGAAAAAAATAATGATTCATTTAAATACCCAAGAAAAGGAAAAAAATATCTCATCATTAAAAAAACTAAGAGAGACCCATTTTGAATACTAGAAAAGGCATCCTCTCGACAACCTTTAAACCCCCAAAAATTGATTTTTCCATAAAGAAAAATTTGTTATTATCTTGATAGTTTCATTTTTCATTCTCAACAATTAATTTCAACTAGTTTTTTCATTCTTTCTCCACCTATTGTTCCTGAACCCAATTCCAAATTATTTTGCAAAACAAAAAAAAAAACTCACCATGCAATGAGGGGGAAAAGTTGAATATCGGTTTCTAACCTTGTTCTTTCATTGTGGTGTATAAACTACTCCAAACAATGGAATCTTTGCAATCTTGGTGTTTCCCTAACAATGATGCCAAAAAGTGATGGGATCTAGTAATGCTTGGTATTGAGAACCAATATACACTAGGGCCTTACTTAAATGATAAACCTAGGAACGTAATACTTTTAAAAACACCTACACTATATATGCAACCATAGTGATTCCCCAGTTTGGAGACGGTAAGTGGATTGATGGGGGGTTTCTTCTTGAGGATGGAGTGTGATCTTAATACTATGAAATTACAAAAAATAACATGCAGAACTCACCAAACTGAATATATTCAACAAGATGGATTGGTATATATAATTTCTTTAGCAAGGAATGCAAAGTAAATAAAATCAAACTTTTTAATTGCAAGAATAGATCCTAATCGCATATCCGTTCAATCAACTAGTTGCGTTTATACGGGTTAGGGTATGTAGAATCACATTGATGAGTCACATAGTAACCATAAATCCTAAACGAAACATGGAAATAAAAGCTCAAAAAATGTAATCTATTAACAAAACAAATTTATGAAATTTACATGAATGTAATTGACTAATAGAACATCGGATAAAATCTACATGAATGTAATAAGCTAATAGAACACAATATGAAAGCTTCATGAAATGTAATCAATCAATAGAGTAAATTCATTCATAAATAATTCTAAAGCAACTATGTAACATATAACAACTAGTATCCACCATGTGATGTAGAGAGGGCCCTCACCCTACAACACAGGCGATCTGAACTTGAACCACAATAAAAAATTGCAGGTAAAAAAGGAATTAACTAAACAATTTCAATTCTAAAAATAATAAGCAATTAAGTTCGTAAGCCTTCTTCAATTTTTGGCTCTTTATTTATACAAAAATCCTCCTTAATTAGTGGGAGGATGCCTCCTTTTGTGGCAACATGAAATAAAGGGTATCTAATCAATTTTTAATATTGAGAGTTATTTCCCTTAAAAAGGGGAAATGTGGCAAAATTCATAATCAATAAAAGAGCACGATCTAGCATCATAATGATTACTATTGTAGTTGCTTTAATTGCATGATGGCAATATGTTGTGGATCACTTCATCAGTCTTGGTTTTCTGGGTACTAAAAAGGATTTGTATCCCCTTCCCTATAAAATAAAGCTAGTTAGTGAGTGCTTTGGAAAGACTAATTGGCAAATGTTGTGGAAAAAATCGTCAACGACTACTACAAAAAACTCATTAGCAACTACTGCGGAAAAAACTTGTCAGCAACACTGGTGAAATACTTCAGCAAATCTGTCAGCAGACTTTTTAGTAGATGTGCATGAATTATTTGGACCAAGAAGACTTCCCAAATGTCAATTCCCTGTAGAAAAGACGAATAAACACTAGTACTGTCCTGCAACATAGATCATTAGTGATTCAAACATATAATGATCTAGAAGAACTCATGCATTGCATTCAAAAAATCCATAAAAGCTATCAACTACATCAATTTAAAAGGAGTTACTAGATAAAACTCAAATGGTTATAATGGGATAGCATATGTAATGTTTAGGGCACAAGATGAGATATTTAGGGGTTAAATGTTCATGAAAATGTCAAAAGAAGATGAGCGTAATGGTACATTTTAGAAGCTCATCAAATATCTTGGAGTTTTTGGTTGTGATTCTTATATGCAAATTCCAAAGGAAAATAAGAGTAAGATGGATAATTTTTTTCTGAAAAAAAATGTATGTTTATTTGTTATAAAGATGGTATAAAAGGTTATAAAATTTGGGACCTTGCAACTAATAAGACTATTTATAATCATAATGTTGCATTTACAGAGGTTAAAGTTGTTCCCAAGCAAGAAGTGATATAATATATTTTGAGTTGGAGGGTGAAGAATTTAACTCAACAAAATAAAATTGAATAGAAATGGAAGAACCTCAAACTCAAGTTTTGAGGAGATATGTTCAAGAAAGAAGGAAAATAGAAAGGTATATTCCACTTGATTTTCATCCTAGTTTTGTTCTATCTATTACTGATTAAAACTCTAGAACCTTTAGGGAGGTAGTAGCTTCAAAGGATAGTAAACTTTGGAAGAAGGTCATGGTTGAAGAAATGGATACCTTATATAAAAATGAGAGTTAGGATCTAGTTGAGTTGCAAATTGGAACAAAACCTAATGGTAGTAAATGGGTGTTTAAGAATATGTTGAATGTAAAAGGTAAGGTAGAAAGGTACAAATCCCACCTACTTGCAAATGGATAGTCATAGGTGGAGGGAATTGATTTTGGTGAGAGTTTTTCTCCTATTGCTAAATTAACTTCTACTATACTTCTTTTGTCTGTTGTTGCTGATTTTGATATTGAAGTAGAGAATATGGATGCAAATATAACATTCCACATAGTTATCTTGAAGAATAAATCTACATGAAACAACCATAAGGTTTTATAGTGAAGAGAAATAAGGAGTTGGTTTATAAGTTGAAGAAGTCCATGTATGGATTAAAACAATCACCAAGAATGTGGTATCAAAAGTTTGATACTTACATATCGGGACTTGGTTTCTCAATAAACAAATTTGATCATTGTATGTATTCCAAGTAGGTTTGTGACCATTTTATTTATGTGGTCTTGTATGCTGGTGATACGTTGCTAATTGGAAATAATAAGGAAATCATCAAGGATGTCAAAGATTAGTTGTGTTATAAGTTTGAATGAAAGATATTGGTGTTGCAAATTATATTTTGGGCATGGAAATTAAAAGAGATCGAGCAAACATGAAGACCTAATTGAGTAAGAGGAAATATATTGATACAATATTGCATATGTTTAATATGCAAGAAAGTAAATTGATAACCCTAGTCTTGAAGGTGCAAAGTTAATTGGATATTAGTGTTCCAAGACTCAAGAAAAATGTAGAATACATGTCCTATGTTCCCTATGATAATGTTGTTGGAAGTTTGATGTATGCTATGGTCTATACAATACTAGAAATTTCCCACGCAGTGGGGTTTTTGAGCAAGTATATGTCAAAACCATGGAAGGAAATTGGATAGTTGTAAAGAGGGTCTTCAGATATTTTCCTAGCACTTTAGATTATGCAATATACTATGAAGGAGGACATATACTTCAAAGTGGTGTGTGTGTGTGTGTGTGTGGCTTTGTTGATGTAGAATCTGTTAGTGATAATGACCATAGAGTATTCGCAAGTGGTGATCTATTTAACCTATTTGGTGGAGAAATTAGTTGGATTAGAAAGAGGTAGGTTGTAGTCATGTTATCAACCATAGAAGCTGAGTACACAATAGCCACTCATGGATGTAAGGAATCTACATGGCTATAAAGATTGTGTTTAGGTATTGGTTTTGTTT
The DNA here is from genome assembly GCA_027924585.1 of Larix kaempferi. NCBI lineage: Eukaryota > Viridiplantae > Streptophyta > Pinopsida > Pinales > Pinaceae > Larix > Larix kaempferi. The sequence goes on along the minus strand of BSBM01000074.1, from coordinate 35,413,747 downwards.
AGAAAGTAGTGAGAATAGGTTTTGAGAACTTGTTGTACTATATGGTATTACATAGTAAGTAGTTACCATTAGTGCACATTGCCATTCATATTATATAATAAAGTATTATACAAGAAAGAAAACATAGAGAGGAGAAAGAGGGAGGAAACTAGTAGTGGAACCAACAACAAGTTGTCTTTATTATATGACAAATCCCATCTCTTTACATCACAAATTCATGTCTATATATATGGTTACAATCATAGAAAGAAGTTACAACTTCCTTAACTACCTTAGTTAGTTGACCCGACCAAGTAGATGATCAGACCAATTATTAGTTGAATATATTCCCTAGTTGACTAAGTTGACTAGGATTCTCCAACATCTCCTCCACCCTCACAATCTTCGTTGCCCCAAAGAAGAGAGGAGATGAAAAATATAATTTTTTTTTACAAGTCTTCTTTCCTTTATATTTATGGTCTGCAAAGTTGTACACTACTAGTCTCACTCAACTGAGGTGTGATCGACTGTTGGTTCACTAATCCACTTGGACATGAGAAATTGAATATTAGGCTAGGCGGTGAATCCTATTCTGGAGGTGGTGGTGGTGGGTCCTTAAAAAATCCATTTAGGTTTTAAAATTGTTGGGCATGATTTGCTTTAATCGAATTTCAAAATCCATCCACTCTTCGAAGGCTTGTTCTGCTATGATATTCATTTTCCTCATTTTCAAAAAATATCTCCTCTTTTATTCTATAGGTCCATATTAGATTGTCTCAATGTTGGGATTGTAATATTATTGCAGTTTAATGACCCATTGATGCACATCCCATACTTGTTTTATTTATTTGGTTGAATAATGTCGTGCATTTCTTCCCTCCTGAAACCATTCATGTTATCAAGTTTGAAATTATACTTATTTCTATTCTTCCTATTTGATATGTGGGCCAAATATATCCCATATTCTTGCATCTATTATGGATTCTTGTCAACTATTCAATTCTATAATAAATTCCCATGTTACCTTCAACTGGTTGTAACCACGTGCAAAGTAATTTGGCTAGTTGTTTAAAATAGTTTCCACCATTTGAGCCAGATTCCATGTGTCTTTAAGCTTCATTTTTCCATCTTCAAACTTTTCATGCTCTCTCTTTAGTATCAAAATCACCTGGTTAGTCTTCACCTTCCTATTTTATGCTTGTAATTGCTTCTAGTTAAGGATAAGGTTTGTCATTAAGATCTTCAGGAAATCAACTGGGTCACTTGGAGGGTCAATAACTATGAACCCCAATGCTTTTTCCATGTGTTCTCTGCATGTCCGCCATACTTATTTTTATATTCTTTGCTTTAAATTATTTAGTGAATTGGTCCGTCATTTCTTCCTTTCTGTGCTTACTACTTTGTATAATTCCTATATTTCTAAGCTTGAGGTATCCTCAAAGAAAATTTGACTATTGTCTTATATTGTTGGTCTCCCTACAATCTCAAGGTTGTGAATGTTTTCTTAGTTTTTCTTTTCTCTTCATATTTTTTCTTTCCATCCTTATGTATTTTTCCATTTCTTGTTTGATCTATCTCATCCGACTATTTTCCTATTGATTGGTTTGATTCGAATTGTTGGGTTGACCCTCTCATTATCCTTTTTGTATGCTCTGCCTTTGTTTGGATTTTTGTCTATTGTTATGATTCTATATGCTGTTGCTACTACTGAATTTTAGTTTGTGTTGGTACTTCAACAAGTATATTATTTGTTTGTAGACTTATTGTATGCATTGTTTAGTATGAACTCAATTGATTCATATGAGACGACTAACTCAAATGATCCATAAGTTGGGGACGACTTGACTAATATATCGAAGGTGGCTGAATCGTTCTTTGGTTGGATTATCTTCAGTCAACTACTCATATGTCAATCATCCTCTTCTTAAATTTCCTTCCTTTGATTGTTCTTTCGTTGTCTTTTGGTCGACCTAGTCTTTGTATTTTTCAATTTTACCCCCCAAGCCCATAAAGTTATTTTGGATCTATTTTTTTCCTCACTAAGCTTCAGTTTCTTGTACAATTGATGTGGTTTTGGGTGGAGAGGGGGGATCATTCAAGTTGATTGGGATTCACTATGCCCCCATTTTTGTTGATCTCGACTGAGTTGGTACCCTAATTGTGAACTTTGTCAATTTAGTCATTTTCTTCCTTGTTTGCTTCACTTCCTCTTCTATTGCTTGTACCTTTTGTTGTTGAAGGGATTCTATAGTTGCATGGAGTTGTTACTCAATGTTGATATTATTTTTCATGGCCTTTATTATAATTTCTTTCACTTTGTTGAGTGATTCCATGTACTTAGGGACCACACTTGATTCCAACAATTGATTTCTATTCTTTTCTTTGCTTGTTCTCTTGTAAACTTACTTTTTCCTTCGTTATATGCAAAAAAAAATTGTTGGGCCACTTATTCCAATTTATATTTAAACTAAGGGATGTCAAAGTCTTGTTTTGAAGTTCCCTACACTAAGGATTCCGGGTCATCCTTTGTTGACTAGTTGGCCAAGTCGATATCAACTTGTTTTGTTTTTTGGCTAGGTTTTCTCTCGCCTATTTTCTTTATTGTAGAAATAGTCATGTTAGGGTTCCACCCTAACCATCCTTACTTTAGAGTTAGTCAAGTGATGTATTTGACCATCCCCTTTAAATATGCCCGAGTAGTTAGTAGTGAAAAATTAATGTAAAAAAGGTCTCTCTATTAATTGAGTCCCACTAGGTAGTTGGTACTCATTAATTATTGGACCAAGTCAAATAGTTAGGGTTTTGGGATATTTAAAATCTTTTTAAGGAGCTAGGAGGATATGGATTGTTTTTTCAAGAATTCTTGTGTTGGAGCTTTGCTCAAGTGAAAGGTATCCCAACCTTAAGAGGTAAGTGAACATTGCTTCCTGAATTGATTATCATAACACAAGAGTTATTTTTGCAACATCTCTCTTATTTATTTATTTTGTTTATTTAATTTTCATTATAATTCTCGATTTCTCACATCATTTATATCTGTATATATTATGACTTTTCTAAGTTTTATGGTTAAGAACACCACACGTGGTATCATAGCACTTTCCTAAGCCAACACGTCTCCAAAATTTTAGAAGATTTTTTTGAATGCTGGAGATGCGTTTTGGTGTCGTTAAATAACACAAAGATGTATTGTTCATTAGGTAAACATACAATTGGGGAAGCATACATGCAGAGAATACAAGAGGTACTAATACACATTTTTTGGGAACCCTTGTATCCTTTGTTTGTACCCCTTTGAGTAGTACCACATTAGAAAACACATGTATATGGAATCTCACTTCCATGTACCCTCATGTTGATCAAAAGTACCTTAGGAAACCTAAAACTAGATGTAGATAATCTCATTGACCATCTTGCTGCTATAGTGGCACTAAGCATAAAAATTGAGAATATACTCTCTTGTACTTGGGTAGGCTAAGGGAATGGTTGAGACTCCTTAACCATAGAGATTGGGTTGAGTAGTACTGCTGGACCTTACAAGTATATCAGATGGATATAACACCTAACAATACCATGTCCTTAGGACCTTTGAAAGCCAATCCTTTTTGACCTGCCAATGAAATTCCTACATATTTGTATCTAGAAGGAATAAAAAATTTCTTTCAGTGCAATAATATTCAACAGGGAGTAATACTCCCCTTAGTTTAAAAAAAAAAATTGAGCTCCACTGACACCATCATTAGAGATCTATCTCAAAATAATCCTTGCATCATGTTTGTTAACACACAATTTAACACCCCCAATAGTGCAGGATGAAAGCATGATGTAATGTTCACCCACAATATGAAGACAAAGATGAAGCACTAAAAGAGACATAATCTCTTAATCTAGCCATTAATTTTGTAAATGAAAGGTGTGAATGAATACCCATGTAACCCAAAGGGGCAACTTGAATGATTGATATTCCTACCAAAATCTAAGATCATGTATGCACAAACTTAAAGTGGAAGGAAAATATATGGTATATGTTTTTTGTGCATTAAATGGTCCATTATTCATACAAATTCCCAAACTATAGAAAATAGGGTAATTGAGGATTAAGTTGGGATTCCAATCCCACATTGAAAAGTTCACTCTCCTCACCCAAATCCTAAATCTATATAAGAGGCATTTGGGGTGAAGATTAGGGAGGAAGGATTGAAGATCAAAGTTATGTTGAAGGAAGTGAGAGACTCTTTTACTAAAAAACAAAATTGGTGATCAAAGGCTTGGGAGTGAAGTAGGGAATGTAGAACAAAGGAGGAGGGAGCAACTCATTGATGAGGTTGTAATATTTGTTGGATCACGATTATCATTAGACCGAAACTTGCAGGCATTAATCTCTGCTACAATCACCAAAGTTAAGATCCATGAGAGGGGGTTAACCCATGTCGCGAAAATCACAGGGAGTGCTGGACACAAATGCCAATAATATCCTCCCCAACGTTACCCAGGTGAGTTTTGCACTCAAAACCTATCACTCTGATACCAAGTGTTGGAGCACGATTGTCGTTAGACCAAAACCTGCAGGCGTTAATCTCCGCTACAATCACCAATGTTAAGATCCATGAGAGGGGGTTAATCCATGTCACAAAACACACGAGGATCATTGGACACAAATGCTAACTGTCAATATTGCACTTTCTTTGAAGTAATATGAAATTATTCAATTGTCCCCCAAATACTTGTGTTTAGTAGTTGGTAGAATGTTAGATCTCATTTGATTTGAATATCATGAGATTTTTTGTTAGTAGAATGGAGAAAACACTTTGCGTATGAATTTGCAAGAATAATGGAGAGCTTGAAGAGTAGCCAACATTGAAGAGTAGAAAGAAAAGGGCTTCTTCAAAAGGCTTTCCCAAATGACACACTGAAGGGGTATTTTTCTCTCTTCTCACCTTAACACAAATGCTTGAAGAAATTAGAGATCTAGCTTTGGATAATTGTTGATAAATCTTTTCATTGATCTGAGAATGGAATTCACCAACCCATTAGTAAAGGAAGGAGATCTGAGCCTATATTTCTAGCTCTGCTATTGATTCTCCCCATATCAATATTGTCAGTCACTATTAGAGGAAATTTGGGATCTAAAATGGGCCACCTAAGGAAAATAATAAAAAAATCCATGTCACACAACAAATATGGCTCCATATGTTTTAAAGGGGACCACATAAGTTTTGACTATCCATTGAAAGACAAGACAAACTTAAAATACTACACTAAATGTGGAGTGGGGGACCACTTCCTAGAATATTGTCTCATAATACTTGAGAAAATAATGAATAAAAAGAATATGAATATTCTACATACCATTCCAAAGCACAAATCCCTCAATTCTAAAAACTTACATGTGGTGACCAAATCAATATCCAAGACAGAAGAGGATACAAATACTCAAAAAACCCATATCATGCAAACTAGCAAAAAGGGAAAAGAATAGTACCCCAAACCCGGGAAGGAAAAATAAATCATTAAAGAAGACATGGGACTATTTGACTAACTATCCAAAAAAGATGACTTGTAAATACATAAACAGGGAAATGTTGACCAGAAAAAATTGTTGCACTGGATGAATTCCTAGAACTTTTGAGTGAAGAAGAATATGTTGCTCAACTATTGGAATTGATGGAAATTATAAAAAATTATAAGGCAATAAAAATATTATAAATATGTGTCACCTAAATCAATAAGAAAAAATATTAATTTTATGATCTACAGGTCAATTTAGAAATCCAGTGTACTTTATTCTAGAAGTCGTAGTTGGCTTTGTTTCTCAAGTAAATATTCTTCTGAGGGGTACATGGATAAAAATGGGAATACTTAAGCCTCTGTATAAAATAAAGACAAATTTATTTTGTTAAACGTATTAGCCTTCACGACCTGCAAAAATTTCATGGAAACGCTATTTTCTTACTGTAATCACACCAGATTAATGTATAGTAGTGTAATTCTTCCAATCTATCCATTACTTATATGTTTTTGATTTTAGGTAAGAGGTTCACGACACTATCGGACCTACACTTATGATTAATATGCTCACACATGATATTTGAGTTAACACGAACCCAATCTTACTTCGGTTGACGTTCTCATATATAAGTCCGAATGGACCAATCATACAGCCTCATGGATATCGACCATACTCATACAAGTTATTTAAATAGCGATGATCATGATGTGTTTCCACACACATTATATTTATATATATATTTTTCTATTTTCTAATTACAATTTGTCAGACTCTCGACCAACTATCCTCGAGGAGACTCAGACTAGAATCTACACTGAGGTCCCCAAATGCTTGATAGAATTTCGACCTATGTTATTTGAATAGTCTTTAAATAAAAGTTGAAACCATTTATATAAACAATCTAACCCGTAGCCTGTAGAATGTTTCTACAATCAATTTGTTTTTTTTTTAAGAAAGAAAATTGTAGACTTATTTATAAAAGATCCTACGTTTCTATAATTTAAATCGTATGATTTTTCACTGATAGATGTATAAATGGAGTCTACTGTACTATTTATATTTCTGTTTTTTTACGAATTAGTTCTGAACAACCATTGAATTCCAAGTTTAATAAGTAAAACAAATAGATTTATTAACTTCGAATCATAATTCCATTTATCTATAAATATAAACACAGTAATCTACGAATAACTCAATAAAATTACTTATGACCCTTCCATAACAGTCCATGATATAAATGTACAATAAAAATAAAAATAAAAAGACTAAACAAATAAACAAGATAGAACATAAGACAACCTAATTGAAATCCACAGGGGGAAACACTTGGAGCTTCCCATTTCCTCCCAACCGTAGAAGAGGAGAGCCACACTTACTTGCCCAAATTCACCCTTGAGCTGGACCACAACCATAGACCAATGAACTTAACCTAGACAATACGTATGCATAATTTTCCCAAAAGTTTGTAGCAGATTCAAGTGATGGACTTTCTAATGGAGAAAAAATACTCAACAACATACTATTCTCATAGTATTAATTCTCTCTATGCACCACACAACATCTCGTGTCTCCTCAGTGCATTCATATATATAATTTTTGCCCAGGTCTTGTGCCATCTTAATCAAATCTCAAACTGATCTCTTGATCCCTATAATTGTGGATCTGGTCGGCTTGCTAAGTTTTTGACTTGGATTTGATTGAAATCAAATATCTTGCTTGCTGTCCACTTGTTTATTGTCTCATGATGGTGGCTCCAAGTGTTTATTTTTATTAATAATAAAATAACATTTTTTGTTCATAATATTCACCCACACGAGTGTGAGTATAGAGTTTTATAACTCTTTTAAAATAATTATTGGAGAATATTTCTCCAATAAAAATAGTCAATCAAATAATTCAAAAATCTTGGGGGTATTACATTCCCCCCCTATTTTTAACACCATCCTCGATGTTCTTTATTCAAAGTCTTCTTGCTTAATCTGGAACAGGGAAGGATATGCTGCTCACATACAATCCTCCACTTCCCATGTTGCCTCCTCAGGGATGAAGTGCTTCCATTGCACATTTACTTGAGTGATGGCTCGGTTTCGCAGCATAATCTCCTTCCTGCCTAGGATACACAAAGGCTATGTTTGGAACTCACCCTCAGGTCTACCTGAATCATACCCCAATCGATGATATGAGCAACATCATGTATATATTTATTTCATAACGAAACATGGAAAACATTATAAACTTTTATAGAAGGAGGAAGTGCAAGTTGATAGGCTACCGACCCTATCTTAGCTAGCACTTCAAAGGGTACATGATCTATGATCTATGACATTGAACTTTTTTGGAGTTCTCTTAAGATCTGCACAAATTTTTCATCGATCTTGAGCAACTTTTAAATTCTGCGGTACTTAACTAACAATTTGTTCCATATCCTTCAACATATCGGGTTGTAGAACAATCCTATCAACAGGGCTATCACATGATATATGAGTGTGGAATTTCTGACCATATAACACTTCAAATGGACTCATCTTAAGAGATGCTTGATATCCATTGTTATAAGCAAACTCAACTAAGTGTAAATAATCTTCCCATTTTGTAACAAACCCAAATACCTTGTTAGTATTATGCAGAAGTGGTTTGCAAAATTTCTTTTATTAAGACATCCAACAACCAAATATATTAGATTTATAATAAGCATCTCTCTAATCAAACTTGAGACTCATCACTTATGCATGATGTACAAAATGAGTCTAATTGTGAATCTTAAACTTGTAGGTGCCATATAGTACAAAATCTCATTTAAAAGCTACTTGATTTTTCTATTATCAAATACTTAATATTGACCAGTGATATAAGTCACTTGCATGAAATCATGTTAAGTAACTACACTTAATTAAGCCCTTTGAAGTATGGTCGTACCATAAATATACTAAAGAAAAAACATTCACTTCATTGGGTATATAAGTCACTTGCATAAGATCATGTTAAGTAACTACACTTAATTAATCCCTTTGAAGTATGGTCGTACCATAAATATACTAAAGAAAAAACATTCACTTCATTGGGTCATCATATGTAAGTAATAACTTTAAGTCAATATATATAATTGTCTTTTACCACAAATATATTCTATATCATAGTTGTATTTGATCATATAATTTCCTCTTAACATTTATATGTGAACCCATACCCTTATGAAAATAAGTAGTTACCTTTTCCTTGCATAAGTATACGTTGAGTCCAATCTTACATCCTATTCATGTCCCTCATGAGAAAAAGGTTTAGATGCACACATACTTATAACATCTTATTAACTATCCACTACACTATAATTGTACGTTTTCCTTTTTTCTGAACTGTATAATGATAATAAGCTTTAGTTAACAAATGAGTGCTTTCTACTAAGAATAATAAATCCATTCATCATGATTACTTGAATTTTTTATAAATCTATTTCTCATCCGTTGCATGTTATGAACAACTCGTAAATATGCATAATAAATATTCTTTACATCCATGAATTACTATGTACAAGGAATGAAGAAAATAAAGATAATAACCTCCTTGCCATAATAGTACCATATTGCGCAACACAACTGAAATATTTAAACATGTTCTAATTTTTGACAGCTGAAATACAACTTGACAATAACATACAATAAATAAAAGGTACTTATCTGGGTTAATAAGTAGATGAGGCGACTGAAGATCTGACTACAAATTTCCTCCCAACCATAGGTTTTCTGTCTGACGTATATTTCTCCACAGAGAGACCACCCCCGAGCTAGCAAGAATCCACTAAGGAAGAGGAAGTATTACAATTATTTCATGAATACTCCGCATTATAACTTTAAATACTAATCCAAACCCCTTTCGACCCTTCTGGAAAACATAGTTGTATCCTTTAAACTCCATACTCTACTTTAAACTCCATACTCTATACATAACACCTTGTACTCTTTAGGTAAGGAATTGTAATTCCCCTAAAATGACTATGGACTTTAAGAGCACCTGTTGAGTGACCCAGCGGAACAGACTTCAATAAAGTGACCCTTTGAGTTAGGATGTGTCTTAATAAGGGAGAATCACCTGATGATGTGCATGACTATAGTTGATAAATGAATTAATGAATTGAATTATATGCGTGGACTGGGATAATTGATTGATCAGTTCTTGCTTAAATGCTTAGCCTTGATTGGTCAAGTCAAAGTATTGTAGGACAGCTACAGTCCTAGCTTTGTGACTTGGGAGGATGCAACTGAGACGCGTTATAGTTTTCCGCATTTATTCTGAACTTTGGGACGAAGTTCTAAATAAGTAGGGGTGTATGTAGTGCCCCTAGACTACTGTAGACATTGAGGGCACTTGCTTAGTGACCCGACTGTTTGAAACATTAATAAAATAATCCTTTGATTTTATTTTGAGTATATTTATGATTACGATTGATTGTAAATCAATAAAATAATGATATATGTTTGTGAGAAATGTGTGTAGCGACAGGTGAAATGGTTCACCGAAGGACACACAAAGGAATATGAAGGGTCGTAGAGTACGGGTAAATCACACACAGGGGGAGTGATGACGATGTCGAATTTCGACAAGAAAACCACGCATGAGCAGATAAGCACTGATCCGCTTACTCAAGAGGAATGCGTGAGGGCGTACGAAGTAGGCCACGACGGAGCTAGTCACGTACGAGTTGAGGGGCGCGCAGTGAGAACGGACTCACTCCTCAGCGCCATTAGTCCCTAGATAGCATGTAGACGGAGGATGGATGGTAACGATTCCTAAAATCCCTACAAGAGTTCCCGCAAGTCAAAACAGAAAGATGGTGGCAGAAGGGCCCGACGATGCGGTACCCTGTCGAGAACGAAAAGAATGGATGCAAGGACCCAACGATGCGGTACCATGCCAAGGAATGGAAACCATGGATGACTGGACCCGACGGAGTGGTGCCATGTCAGGGAATTAAAATTAAGTAACCAGGAGCCCAACGGCGCGGCACCGTGATCCTAGTGAGTTTGATTGTTAAATTTAACTGCATAAAAACTTATAATATTAACTCTAGATTATTACTTAGCAAATGCATAAAAATATTTTAGGCATTTGCACATGAATAGTTATTTTTGTTGAGCATTTAAAATAATAGAAATCATTATTTAGGAGCAAAATAGAATCCTAAGATTAGACACCTAGTCAACTAAAAGCTAGGAGTTAACTAAAGTATCTGGGGGACAGACTTGAGGAAACCTAGGGATTTAGGTGCATCTCCTAGAAAAGTTGACACTTGGATGGGTGAATGTTTTCTTTTAAAATTTAAAAATAATTATATAATTGTGCATGAAGCGACATGTGTCGTAGGAGGTTTTCCTTTATAAGGAAGACATTGGGAAGGGGAAAAGGGCCCCCATAATTTGGACGATTGTCATAATTTTCGAGTGCCTCAAAGACTTGCTACTATTTAAAGGGTTTGGCTAAGAAATCCTGGGGGGAGGGGAAACCCAAGCTGGATTTCTGAAAAAAGTGTGTGAGCTCTACGACCCGAAGCTCGGGGGAGGCCATGCGACTGAAAGCATGAGCCTATGGTTGGGTGGCGGAGCTAACAGTTGCTTCGCCTATGGTTATACGAGCTTTTTCTGGAGGGATCCTATGAAAGATGCGGACGACAATGGGCTAGATGGATTGGATTGGCGACGACTACTCCTCCGATAGCGGGATCGACCGACGAATGACAGGTATGAGGTTCCACTTGTATCTTCTTAAGGTAAATTTGTTTACTGTAATTCAGTTTTCTATCTTTGATATGTTATAATCTGTGTCATATTATGTTGGTGAGTTTCATATTAGTTTTAGGGACGACCCCACAAACGGGGTCCCTACATTTGGTATCAGAGCCGGTCGAGCCTTGAGGGCACTGGACTCATATTTTTATTAGGTGTCTACGGTAAAAATCTTGAAGGTTGGATGGATCGACGACAAATTCTTGAGGAGGCATCACCAACGACTGGAAACGACTATTCATACAGGTTTTATTCACTTAAAGGGTTAACTATTTTGACTTCTTTCTTTATTTGAAATTACTTAAGGATCTGAGATTTTATAACCATGTGATTACTTAAATTATGGAATGAAAGTTTTAAGTGCTCAAAGTTTCGAATTTTCTGGTTTTAGTCAAGGAAATTCGAGATCTGAAAGGTATAAGCAATCTATCTTTATTTTTACTGATCATTTTAACAATTCTTTAGCATTCTTTTGAGATCGATCCGAGTTACTTTCTGGGGTCGATTTGGTACTCCTTGCAGCGTGGACGCTAGATCCGTAAGATACAGAGATTTCATTACGAAAATACTGTATATGAACTTGCTGTAAGCTATGTAATAAACTGTTGATCACAGATTTGGATCGGATTGAGTAGCTGATACACACTAAGCATAATTGTTTATTCTCCTACTATTCCATAAATTATTTTGCTTCTGGTTCTTTTCGGAGTGAGAATCAACTCGATTGACTAGCATAGATATTTTAAGTTAATTAACTGTTGTCCCTCATTTACGATTAAATTTATCTGAGGGTATAAACACTTAATCGTCCTCCGTTTGTTCACAAGCAACAACGTGATTTAGTACTGTAACAAGACTGTCTACCCAATCCTCCCTACTAATTAGTTAAACGCCCTCCACTTTCTCGAGATCGGAGTTTACTGAGTGCAGATCTGTGTTGTTTGCGGAAACCTCTGAAAAGATCACCCAATCATGGTGATATTTCCCAAGATCTGATTTTACTGAGTACAAATCCATGCTATTTGCGGAAGCATCTAACTAGATAATCCGATCATGGTGATCACCACTCAAACGCCCCAGCTTTTCTGGCCGCACTCTTTACGCTATCTTTCAGTTGAGAGTCCTTAACTCGGCGGCTAGTTCAACGTCTTTATATCTACATTCACCAGTCACATGACCGGTTGTGCAGTTCATTATGTGATAACAACTCTACCTCGAGATCCTTGAAGGGATTCTGGTTCTGCTTATGTTTATTCTTTTGGCACCCAGTAAATAAAATTTAGTGGTGTGATCCGCAAGTGATTATTTATATTATTAACCTATATAAAAGAAACTCTCATCGAATTGTTCAAAAGAACTGTATTCCCTCTGTCTGAAGGTAAACCTTCCTTAAACCTTCATTACACCTTTGGGATACACCGAATCCAGGTTGTTGACTCCTGTGAGTTAAGTGAAATTTCGACTGAGTTTTGAACGTATGTACTAACATGTGCCAAATCTGATGCCCAAATTTGTCAATACCTTCCATTGATGTGATAAGTAATATTTGTTATTGACAGTTGTTGAAATCTTAATTAAAAATAATGATAGTGCAATCTGTCATGCTGTTTACACGCAGATCATTGAAGATCGAGCGAGTGCGATATAAATTTTAATTTATTACTTAAAAAAAAAAAAATTAGCGTGATTGTCGCATTAACAACCAGTGGCTAGAACCCTTCGGCTTAGAATCGATTGTTGCACTCCACCTTTGTCCCAAAGATACAAGCTAAAGAGACAAATAATGCAAATACCAACTTTAAATATTTCGGCTGCATGAGTCAATGTTTCGCTTTTCGGTATATTTGCTGCTTTATGGTATATTTTTCCAGAGGGTACATTTAATGTTGAGTGCGAGGTGGACTGAGAGAGATTTATCCGATGTTGTTGCTTGCCAGTTAATCTCACCGTGATCCTTTGGGTCAGGTCTGACTCAGAACTTGGCGCCCCAGGGTCACCTGATGCGCCCTTATTTGTTAGCTATGAAACCACCTTCATATTTGTATGCGAGTGGGTAAAATGTGCGTGATATCGAGACGAAGCATACATGCATCTATATGTTTGTTTTAGGATGGATTATACTGCGTAATGAAGGAAAAAAAAAAAAGTCGATGGTTGATTCCAAGATGCAGAGTTTAGCTGCAAATAGTTGATGTTCAAGGTTTACTGAGTGTGGATGTGGAGCACAGTCATTTAAATGGTTGAATCGGCATTTTAAGACCAGATCGTGATATGGGAGATCGATGAAGGGAAGAATAGCTCTTAGATACAGAAACAACACTCTCCATGGATGAGTGAAAGGTATACTATGTTTTCAATTTGAAGTATTTTGATAATTTGCTGTCAAATCTGAGTAAAGGTCAATAGAAAATCTTCCCAGTAATTTCGTGCTTAAGAAGAGTATTTCCCACTGAAGCTGATATGAGACTGTGTACTGCGCCACAGCAGAAATTACGAATTAATTATTGAAACATCCACAAACTTTTTCGAAATTCCAATTCAATTTATTTTGTGCAAAAAAAAATATTGCCTCCATAATCCAGTTATCCATCAGAAGACGTTGTCTTCCCTATGGCGTCACTTCAAATTTTTGACCTAACGTTACCTGCAAATAATCTGAAAATGGTTCATTACCACGATGAGATTCTGCAAATTCTCCGCATGCCAGATGAGTTATATTAAACGGAAACTCCGACAGGCCATTGGAACCTTTGGCAGAAGCATAATCACTCCACGACCTAAATTTTGAATGCGCCCGCAACATTCAGTTTGCTGTATATTTGTTGCTGCGTTTTTCTGGTGATTTTTATTGTTGAATGGTAGATCTAAAATTATATTGAATGCGTGGATAAAGATTCAGTTTGCTGATACTGTTGCTGCAATTTCTAGGTGAGTTGTAGTGTTGATTTCTAGATCTAAAACTCTGTTGAATGCGTGGAGCAGCATTCAAATTTCAGGAGCTTAGATCATTTCCTATTGGAGGAATGCGTATAGCATTATGGAATGTTGATAATTTATGGTGTACTGATCTGAAGGGGAGGCGTTGAATCCCTGCGAGTTTGGTTTGTGAATACTGATATAGGGTTTTGATATTGGAATAACGGGAGAATCCCCGATTTAGATCCCTGTTGATAGTTGATATTTTTGATAGAGGAATCTCTGTAAGCGTTTTCTTGTTGTTGGTGTAGAATTCGGGAGGAGATCTCTATCATGTTATCGTATTGAGACCTACCATGCTAATCCCATCACCAGGAATGCGATTGATGTCCTAACCTTTGTAATATAGCATCACAAGAAGTGTGACCTCTGGTCATTTAAGCTGTTAAGCGATCTCTGTGTTACCCAAATTTTATATATGTAGATCTATATAGATATCCTTGGTAAAATGTAGCTTGAAGAAAGAGATGTGATCTCTGCATGAATATTTATATGTATATGTATTGTTGGGCTGCTAGAACTTGGCTGTTGACAGCGACCCATGCTAACCTTGTTTAATTTTTGCAATCAATGGTTTAGGCGATTCCCATGCCAGAAAACATTGAAGTGTGTCAATTTTTTTTAATGATACAAATTAATAGGTTGGGCATAACGATTTGCTGTTGAGTTAGCTCTCGAGTTAGAACTCGGCCACTTGTAATCCCTTAAACCCTGACAGTTTGGCTAGCGACTAGTTTTTCTCACATATTCCCTAATTTTAAACATATCTTGCGTCCCATGTGCATAAAGAGGGTAGAAATCCTATAGTGTGGATAGGATACATTCAAAAAATAAGGCTGAACATTAATAAGGTATGGTGCAGAAACTTTGGTAATAATGATGTACGGTTAAAACTATTTATCGTGTTAAGATGTAATGTAGATACTTTTAATAATGTATGGGCATTATTAATTTATAGTTTGAATACTTTGAAACATATGAGCATTATTAATACTTTATATGGGGATATATAAACATAGACCGTGGATACTTATGATAATTAAGGGAGGGAGGATTATAATAATGTAACTTGGTTAATACTTGTCAATAATTTGACAGACTGTCGAGAGCGTCAAATAGACATGAAAACTAGAAACAAGATATGAACGTCACTAGCAAGAGAAGCTGAGTCCAATGGAACTAATTTTGTGGCATGAAAATGTTGTTTAAGAGAAAGGAAAAGTACAAACTTGAGATGACAAGAACTTGGTAAATGGAAAATTGTTAATAGGAGGGTCCACCGAAACAACCATTTGAAGACGATTTTTGAAAAGCAAAGTATGGAGATAATCAACATGATAAACTGAGGACAATACATGATCAAACCTTAATGAAAAGATAGTTATCCTTCAAGATGGAACACGATAAGGATAAGGAAAACACACTTAGTGCGACTTGATGAGATCGTTGAAGTAGTTTTATGACACCAAAAACGATGAAATGAGGTAAGGGTGTGATAAACGCATTAACCTAGACGTGATGATATTGATGAAATAACTTAGAGATAAAGGAAATCTAGTTGGGACTGACAACCCATGAATGTATCATCGGATTGATATTATGGGAAATTACGATTGAGTTCCTGAGGATGTATTGGAAGCATACTAAATGAGATAGGAAATAATGACTTGAACCACTTGTGCTTATAGCCATGATTATTGGAGAAAAATAGAATAGAATGACAGAAGATGAGAATAGGAAATTAAAAGTTAAGCCTAGTGTCGTAAGGGTGAGAACAAAATTTAAACTTCGGGACGAAGTTCTATACAAGAGGGGGTGTATGTAATGCCCCTAAAATAACTATGGACTTTAAGAGCACCTGTTGAGTGACCTGACGGAACAGACTTCAATTAAGTGACCCTTCGAGTTAGGATGTGTCTTAATAAGGGAGAATCACCTGATGATGTGCATGACTATAGTTGATAAATGAATTAATGAATTGAATTATATGTGTGGACTGGGATAATTGATTGATCAGTTCTTGCTTAAATGCTTAGCCTTGATTGGTCAAGTCAAAGTATTGTAGGACAACTACAGTCCTAGCTTTGTGACTTGGGAGGACGCAACTGAGATGCATCATAGCTTTTCGCATTTATTCTGAACTTCGGGACGAAGTTCTAAATAAGTAGGGGTGTATGTAGTGCCCCTAGACTACTGTAGACATTGAGGGCACTTGCTTAGTGACCCGACTGTTTGAAACATTAATAAAATAATCCTTTGATTTTATTTTGAGTATATTTATGATTACGATTGATTGTAAATCAATAAAATAATGATATATGTTTGTGAGAAATGTGTGTAGCGACAGGTGAAATGGTTCACTGAAGGACACACAAAGGAATATGAAGGGTCGTAGAGTACGGGTAAATCACACACAGGGGGAGCGACGACGATGTCGACTTCCGACAAGAATACCATGCATGAGCAGATAAGCACTGATCCGCTTGCTCAAGAGGAATGCGTGAGGGCGTACGAATAGGCCATGACGGAGCTGGTCACGTACGAGTTGAGGGGCGCGCAGTGAGAACGGACTCACTCCTTAGTGCCATTAGTCCCTAGATAGCATGTAGACGGAGGATGGATGGTAATGATTCCTAAAATACCTACAAGAGTTCCGGCAAGTCAAAACGGAAAGATGGTGGCAGAAGGGCCCGACGATGCGGTACCCTGTCGAGAACGGAAAGAATGGACGCAAGGACCCAACGATGTGGTACCATGCCAAGGAATGGAAACCATCGATGAATGGACCCGACGGAGTGGTGCCATGTTAGGGAATTAAAATTAAGTAACCAGGAGCCCAACGGCATGGCACCGTGATCCTAGTGAGTTTGATTGTTAAATTTAACTGCATAAAAACTTATAAGATTAACTCTAGATTATTACTTAGCAAATGCATAAAAATATTTTAGGCATTTGCACATGAATAGTTATTTTTGTTGAGCATTTAAAATAATAGAAATCATTATTTAGGAGCAAAATAGAATCCTAAGATTAGACACCTAGTCAACTAAAAGCTAGGAGTTAACTAAAGTATCTGGGGGACAGAATTGAGGAAACCTAGGGATTTAGGTGCATCTCCTAGAAAAGTTGACACTTGGATGGGTGAATGTTTTCTTTTAAAATTTAAAAATAATTATATAATTGTGCTTGAAGCAACATGTGTCGCAGGAGGTTTTCCTTTATAAGGAAGACATTGGGAAGGGGAAAAGGGCTCCCATAATTTGGACGATTGTCGTAATTTTCGAGTGCCTCAAAGACTTGCTGCTATTTAAAGGGTTTGGCTAAGAAATCCTGGGGGGAGGGGAAACCCAAGCTGGATTTCTGAAAAACGTGTGTGCGCTCTACGACCCGAAGCTCGAGGGAGGCCATGCGACTGAAAGCATGAGCCTATGGTTGGGTGGCGGAGCTAACGGTTGCTTCGCCTATGGTTATACGATCTTTTTCTGGAGGGATCCTATGAAAGATGTGGACGGCAATGGGCTAGATGGATCGTATTGGCGATGACTACTCCTCCGATAGCAGGATCGACCAATGAATGACATGTATGAGGTTCCACTTGTATCTTCTTAAGGTAAATTTGTTTACTGTAATTCAGTTTTCTATCTTTGATATGTTATAATCTGTGTCATATTATGTTGATGAGTTTCATATTAGTTTTAGGGATGACCCCACAAACGGGGTCCCTACAGGAATATAATCTCTTAACTCCTTAAGCAGTAAAAGAACTCTCAGGTTCTTTAGCCTATGCATAAACGTATATCCCAGACGTTTAGCTTTTGAGGATTAACAAGGAAAAAAGAAGAAGAAAGTACATTCGGCTAGATAGAAAACTCAGACATTCAAATAATAAAATACTGTATGTAAGAGTCACGGGATCAAACTTCTGGTGGAGTCGTAATGCTCCCCAAATATTCAAATATTAATAATATATGATATAAACCGTTGGATCGAACAACCTTGATCCAATATTTTGTGTGCAGAGGATTACTAATACGCATACAACGTAGATAGCTTCCAAATATTCCGATTATAATAATATATATCATAAACCCCTGTATCTAACAACCTCAATTTAGTATCTTGTGTACAAAAGATTGCTACTATGCATACAATGTAGATATCTCCCAAATATTCAGATTATTAATACTATATAATATAAACCCTTGGATTTAACAACCTCGATCTAGTATCTTGTGTGCAGAAGATTACCAATACGCATAACACTATAGACATCATAAAAAATTCAAGGAACAAGTTTTCAGAGATCACAATATTGGGAAGAGGATTACATCTGCAGTGGTCGAATGCCAAATGCATAAAGCAGTGATACAAAGATCGCATAACCCAATAAGTAGGATTTTTATAGACAATCGGTATGAGACACATTCCATACGGAGATTGACTCTGTTGTAGATTGGAACATTGAAAGGCTCTATCAATACTCCAGAAAAATCTTAATTAATACAATTCCAAAATATATCAGGAATAAAATGCAGATCCGTCACATGCAAAGGCGCCTGCCCTGTATTTATCTGTTTTGTGTTAAATGCAACAAGGGAAAACATATGAGGGATAGAGTAAATTGATCGAGTCAAAGACCTGCGATCCATACCATAAGTAAACCTATCAAGGGTAAACGCAGGAGATGTTATGCGTTCTCTACAGTAACAAATATACCCATAAAATAAAACGTGAAGCGATCCAGGTTCTGATCAAAGCAATGAATAAAACAAATATAATCATATAACAGAAACTGGGATCAGGCTCCTCGAGAACCGTCCCTTCCCTAAGCACATTTTTCATTGCTAATCATAATTCATCAAAGGCAGTTTATAGAGGATTGGGCTCCCAAGGAGATGTCCTCTCCTCACCACTATCACAATAATCCGTAAAAACATTTCGAGGATCCTGCTATTTCCCACGTCTCCCCACCCCCCCGAATTCCAAAACCGTATATGTATATATAGAGATACATCGGGTATCTTTGTGGGCGTATCCGCCTTCGAAGAGATGCCCCCAACATGGCTCGACTTAGCAAGTAGAATAGATTTGAATGAAAGATGCCAAATGGAAACACCTGCTGTGCTCCGTAAACAATTATGGGGACAATTCCCACAAAAAGCTATCTAAGTGTAACTACCATTCTCTCCATTGAGAGATACCTTTTAGGTAAGCTCCCCCCTTATTCCACTTGGAGGTCGCATTTTCCACACAAATGCCAAGTATTAGGTGAGGAGTGCCGTCAATATGATTCGGCTTCTTCCATCACGATTGTGGAAACCAATCGAATGTTTTAAGAAAAGCGAATATGCATGTATACAATAAATCTTCCACCATAATGCTATTTAAGACAATTGAATATATATATTATATACTCCCATATATATAATAAAGCTTCCACCATATGCTAATTAGGACAATCGAATATACATATATAATCACACATATATATAATGAAGCTTCCACCATATGCTATATATATATATATACTCACATATATATAATGAAGCTTCCACCATATGCTATTTAGGACAATCGAATATATATATATATAATGAAGCTTCCACCATATGTCATATAGTAAAGCTTTGTTTTATGGTGTAGGTAATACTTAGGCATACCTATATATATATAGGATAGGTAAAGGCTCTTAGTATCACTTTTCACTTGGTCCTTGTTCTTAGTACTAAGGCTCATTCTCTTCTATAGGCTGTTAATGCATAGTCTCATAACAGTAGCTGGCTTTCTTTTGAACACTTACATTCATAACTTAATGTCTTCTCATCAGATTCCTAAGGACCTAGATGACAACATGTCGTATTTAACTAGGTTCCCAAGGATTCATTATTCCAACACCTCTCCTCCCCCTAGTGGATTAATTTTCCCGTTGTTTAGTTGTGTCACAACCTTTAGTCACCTAGTCTATTAATCGACCATTACAACTAGGAAAATAAACAATCATACTACAGGGTTTACTGGTGGGGCCTTGGCCTTGAGCTCCTCATCAGAACCAATTACATAGTTAGATTTTAATTTACAAAAAGTAGGAGTAAAAGAGGGATGTTACATCCTTTCCCCTTTAAGAATAACACCATCCTTGGTGTTCTTGATTTTTGACTGTTCGTCTTCAATTTTTAATTTCCTTCGATCTCCCATACCTTATGCATGTCTTTGTTTTTCTTTTTCATCTTCTGTTTGATGTCCTTAATCATCTTCGAGTTTCTTATACATTTTTGTGTATGTTGTCATTACTCATTTTTCTTTTTTTTTAACCCACACTTTGCACAGCTCATACAAGACCTTCCAAAAAGCATAACATAATCACATCACTTGCAATTTTAATCATAATGTAAGCAACAAGTATTTTTGCAACGCATGATCATTTTTCAATATAATTGGAACGATTGCATATGTGAAACAATATTTTACTTAGCTTTTGGAGGACGTCTATTACCTCCAATACTTGGACACTTTAGCTAGTCCTTAGCTTGCGATAAACATTACCTTCATTCAAAAGTTAGTAGTATTTATCTCACATAATTTCAAGCAATAAACTTCAACATCAGCATTCATCCTCGTTCTTTAGTGAACCTTGTATTAATTAAGTTTTATTTATATTCATAACATTCACACATTAGGGAATTCAATAGCCTAGTTACTTGGCAGTTCTTTAACATATGCCTCATTGTTACATCATGGAGATTAAAAGATTCAACAACAGTTTGCTAAACACAAAGCTCTCTCTGGGTTTTTGAACTTCAACAACACTCTGCTGAACACAGATCCCGAGATCTGTCACCAATTTGTGTGTGGTCTTAGAGGCTTTAAACTTTTGAGATTACTCCTCTTTTGATTGCTAGTCAAAAGTTTTCCTTCTAAAAAAAAACATCAAACAACGTCCGGTCTTCCAGATGTTTAAAATTGTATGCCTAGGTCTTGCCATTGATATCACAGACTCTTTCTCTTTTCCACTCACCCCCCCTAGGCTTGAGTCCAGGAAATTTTTCCACTCAAGCTCTCTTGCTTGATTCCAGGAAAATTATTTAGCAACTAGAGATGGATCATCAATTCTGGCACTTGGTGTTTATCGTTCATCACCCATGATCATGTTATTATTATAATTGATCCACATTTACTGCCAATCACAACATTTGACTACTTGCGACATACATACTTGGAACTTATTGTGACTCCATTTCCATTGCCAAGTTCTTAGATTCACTTACAACTTCACAATCAGTTGTAATATAATATTATCAATCTATAAATAATAGGTTCACCTATTTACTTCATCACATTCCATGAGTTTAATGATTTGTACATCAATGACATAAATCTACCATCAATCATGGTTCATACAATCTTGTAATATAATAAGATGTAAAAGGAAATCATCACTCACTCTTGAGTGGTTTAACTCAAATATTCGTACAAGTGGATTTATAACCAACATTCCATCTCGATTGTGACGTCGATCATAATCATGGTATAGCCCTGCAATGTTAGTACATAACCTTTTATTCAATAATTTCACTACAACATCAATCCACCTTTTATATATTAATAACATCTACACATCTTTACTCATCTATCCTTGAATGAAACGTTTCAACCTTGCACAATGTTCATCAGTAGTAAGATAAATGTGTATAACCCAAATTGCTATATACCTCCATATGGCTGTTAGTGTTATCAAAATGGAACACATACTTAACAATGGAACATTTATACTTTGGCTCGAAAATTTGTTAACAAGACGACTCATTCTAAGAATACTCACATGTTCATAACTTCACAAATTTATAAGGAGATACACTAATTCCAATGGTTATTCTATTTATCAATTCAAATGTTTTCGACTTCCATCTTCCTAAGCATGTTGCTAAACACTTATGTATATATAGAGAGAGAGCACAATACTAGAAACGTCTATATTTCCTCCTGAATGTATTATAGTTGAACTTCCATTTTTAGTATGTAAACATAATGCATAATACTAAAACAAGATGAAAGCATTACTCGTATACTTATGGTTTTTTAATCAGATGGATTTCATTGGGTAATGTAGTAACATACCTCACCATAAAATTTCACATCTTTATCTCCTTATTTACCTTTTGGAGAACATTGAAGGTTTAGCCTGGATAACTGATTCCTTCGTTCATTCCTCACATGCATATAAAACAGACTAGTCATATGATTTCAGTTCCAGGTACTACATTTGTTCTATCACATATTACATCACATGGAAGATCCAAATACTTTAATAAGTATCATTATGCTAAGTTACCACTTCCAATAGCAACTATTTAACATTTAGTTACAAATTAACTAAAGTAAGTGTTAATTCAAACTTCCCTTTTAAAATTTATACCAGATCTAAATATATATATTTAATTAGTAAGTAAATAACAGAATCATAAGTTCACTAAATCCTTCTAAAGAGTTTCAACTATAACATTTATACTATACTCTCATAATGCTCTTTAATGAGAATCACTTCTACCACTCTTAAACCTCTCATTAGTAATTTTAACAAATTATTTTCACTTGATGAGGGTAAATCTACTTCTACCACTTGCAAGCAATACACACTATTTCAATTTATTTCGCTTGCTTACAACTTATGAATATAACTGTTAAATTTTTAGAATTTACTTCAATCTGATCTAGGATCTTAACTGAGAGAACAACATGTACAACATATCTACAGCATATCAATCATGGAGACAATAATGCAAGCACACAAGAGACACAAAGATTTACTTGGGGAAAACCATAATGGTGAAAAACCCCAATAACTTCCTCAGAGATAGATAGAGCAATGATACAACCCAACCATAAGAGATAGACATAACCTAGCAGCAGATCCTCCTCCTCCATAAGTGTGCCACTCCTCCTTGAGTGCATGAGTGAGAAGTGAGTGAGCAAATAGAGTGCCTCCCGCACTCTATTTATACTTGACTTGACTTGCCTTTTTACCTAACTCATGTAGGCTCGAACTTAACCACATAACATAATGATGACTGGGCCGATCCCCAATAGGGTGGTCTAATAACCCTTTGACCCACATGGCCGACCCCCAATAGGGTGGTCTAATAACCCTTTGACCCACATGACTTATACAGGGCCGACCCCAAACAAGGTGGTCTAATAACCCATCAAGTATAAGTTACGACACTTACAATATAAATAACGACACTTCCGTATAGAGGAATAATAACATCTCTATAGGAATACAATATACATATATGTGAAATACATTCCGAAGTTACATATACATCAACACTCCCTCTTAACTAGGAAGGTATTTCTCAGCACAATTCTTCTAGCACAAGTCATCTTCTCTGGATCATCGTCACTGGATAATCGTCATCGAGTCATCATCATCGTCACTGCTGCTGCTATCTCAATCAATCTCTGAATCTACTTGTCATAGGAAGTTCTACAGAGACAGTCCTTTTTCATACTGGATGTAGGCCCACCACCTGCAGGTCTTCATCATCACTGGCCATACTGTGGAATCCTCAGGACTTATTACGTGCATCACAAAACCTGGCTGCAGCATCCCAGGCTGTTACGAGCACACAGCTCTACCTGTAGGATCTCCCAGGAGCACATTACATGTGACCCATCACAAAACCTGGCTGAAGCATCCCAGGCTATTATGAGCACACAGCTCCACCTGTCGGATCTCCCAGGAGCACATTACATGTGATCTCACCACAAAACCTGGCTGAAGTATCTGAGGCTTTTTCATCCTGTCCAGATCTCCCAGGAGCAAATTACATGTGGTCATGGAAAAACCTGGCTGAAGCATATGAGGCCTTTTTCATCCTGTCCAGATCTCCCAGGAGCAAATTACATGCCATAGGACAAAACCTCGCAAGAGCATCTTCCAGATATCCCAGGGCACCGAATTACATGCCATAGGCAAAACCTCGAAAGACTATCTACAGATCTCCCAGGGCACAAATTATATGTCCTCCCAAGCAAAACCTTGAAAGAGCATTTGCCAAATGTCCCAGGGCATCGAATTACATGCCATAGGCAAAACCTTGAAAGACCATCTGCAAATCTCCCAGGGCACAAATTACATGCTTACCTGCACAACCTGATCCACGGCCACAAAGTATCATCTGATACTCACCATACATCATCTTGATGTACACATGATCATCCTGATCATCATCACTGCAACATCCTACTGCATGTCATCTGGAGAAGCTCATCATCCACGATCATCCTGATCATACAATGCATCCATCTGATGCACACCAAGTATCTACCTGATATATATCATCACACATAGTGTATCCACCTGATACATAGATACATGGTCCACACAATGTATCCATCAATCATACATGATCTACCTGATCATACAAAGATACATGATCCACACAATGTATCCATCAGCATACATGATCTATCTGATCATACAAATATACATGATCCACACAATGTATCCATCAGCATCCAACATGATGCGTACATACATAAATGATCCATCTGATCATATCTAGCATCCAACATGATGCATACATACATAAATGATCCAACTGATCATATCCAACATCCAACATGATGCGTATACAAAATACATACACATGATCCAACCGATCATATCCAGTATCCAACATGATGCATACGCAAAATACATACACATGATCCAACCGATCATATTCAACATCCAACATGATGCATAAACATATACATATAATGATCCAACTGATCATATCCAAGCAGAAACCAGAACATCATCCTGATGCTCCTCATCCAACGCTTACATCCACAGCCATGTGAAGGATCCCCCTTCCAACATGATTGGAATGGCTTCAACAAATGTGTCCATCACTTCTTCCTCGAAGTGTCCTCGATCTGAAGAACGCCAAGCCTCTCTCTGAAGTACTCGAACTTCACCCTGGCTAGTGGCTTCGTTAGCACATCTGCAATCTGCTCATCCGTCGCAACATACAGGAGCTTCACAGCTCCTCTCTGCACCATATCCCTGATATAGTGATATTTGATCTCTATGTGTTTCGACCTGCCATGAAACACTGGGTTCTCGGACAGCTTCACACAACTCTGGTTATCACAGAAGATACCAGTAGCATCCAACGGGAGATCAAATAACTCGGACAGTAGCTTCCATAGCCATACTGCCTCACAACTAGCTGAACAAGCTGCAACATACTCTGCCTCAGCTGTACTCAGTGCTACGCAGGACTGCTTCCTGCTAAACCAAGAGATCACACCTGATCCCATACTGAAGCAACATCCAGATGTGGTCTTCCTATCTGCAGCACTGCCAGCCCAATCTGAATCAACATAACCCTGCAGGTTAAGCTTTTGATTCGCTTCATACTTAAGCCCATAATCCACTGTACCCTTCAGGTACCTCAGAACATGCTTTACAACAACCAGGTGAACACTCCTCGGATCCGTCAGGAACTAACTCAATGTGTTCGCTGCAAGGCAAATATCTGGTCTCGTGTTCGTTAGGTACATCAAGAACCCAATCATCTGACGATACATAGTGATATCAATCGGCTCAAATGAAGCATCACACAGACGCTTCAGGTTCGATGCCATAGGTGTGGCCATGGCCTTGCAGTCCATCATCCCGAACCTCTTCAGGATCTCTACTGCATACTTCCCTTGTCCAAGGAAGATTCCATCACTCTGCCACACCTCCATGCCAAAAACAAATAGTGCATCATCCCCAAGTTCTTCATCTCAAACTCGGTAGTAAGCTTCCGCTGCATGTCAGCAATCAATCTATCTTCAATTGTAACAAACAGGTTATCCGCATACAAAAGTAGTATCACTGGATTGCCTTCCTCAACCTTGTACTAAAGGTTGGAATCTGCTTTACTCTTGGTAAAGCCCAAACTGGATAGAAAGTTGTGTATCCTACCATACCAAGTTCTGCACACATATATGACTACACCATGCTGTCTTGAAATCCATCTGGTACATCTTCTATTTCATCACTTTTATATTTCTCAATGCTGCCATTTGCAACATGCTTGATCTGATAGATCCATTTGGAAGTCATAACAAACTTCCCTTCACGTCTTGGGACTACATCCCTAACATCATTCTTCATGATCGACGGATCATGGTATTCCATTTCTTCATCCCAGATCCTAGGAACTTCAATATCTTTGCTGAACAAATGTTGTAGTTCTTCTTTTGTAGGAGATGGCATACGATCTTTTCTACACAACAAGTTAAATTGCATGCTTAAAAAACATCTCATAGTTTTCAGAACAAATTCTTACACATAAAGAAATATGTCATACAGTCATGCAATTATCTTATCCAATGCTTCAATACAACATTTATCCATATCCCGTAACTTTCTAGATGCCTTCCAATCTCTACCAGAACATTGTTAAGAGTGTGCACAACTCCCAATATGTCAGCAAAGAGGTTTCATTCTAGATAAGTAGCAATGGAATGTTGTACAGTGCCATAGGCCACTTACCCATGCATATTAGGAGTATATTGTTCATCAATGCAACTATTCTAATATGCATAATACACAACCTAATTCTAGGAACATCAGTATATACATTTTTTGAACAGTATTATTTAAACAATAAAATATGCAAGTAATGACAATTCAAATACTTATCTTTGTTTGTTTGTTGGGTTGACTCCCTCTTAGTCTTTGCTTCTTTTCTGCAACTCCATTCCTATGTGGATTGTGAGAAGTGGTCAACTCCCTCTGAATATCTGCATCCTTGCAGAAACTACTGAAGTGTGCTCCTTTGCTTTCTTGTAGGAACAACTAGAGTGTGCTCCCTCTTGATCTTTGCTTCCTGAATTACCTGTTCTTGAGATCATATTCATCCTTGGTCCCTATGCATGCTTATTAGTATCATGATTGTGTTATCCTTGTGAACTCATATAAAATCTTACATTCATTAGTATACTATTAAAACACAATAATCTCAAGCATGTATACTCATGATAATTTCAAACAGAAATAATAAGCATTAGCATTCAAGGTTTATGTAGGATTCTTACGGTTAGTCAAATCATAAGAAACATAACATGTCTAAACCTATAATTACTCAAACCTATGACTCTTCGGGTTAGTTGAATCATCAATAAAGATAAGAGATATAATATGCATAAAACCTGTGATTATTCAAACCTATACCTTCATGATTCTTTTGGTTAGTCATATCATCAATTATGGTAAGAAACATAATATGCATACAACCATGATTATTCAAACCTATGACTTCATGAATAATCATTATCAACAACAGTATAAGATCCTAACACAAGGTAGGATTCTAGCTTGATATAGGAAAAACATACCTGGATTAGCATGCTAGCTATTTATGTCTAACATACTCACATGATGTCTTCTTGTTCTTCTTCAATGACTTGTGCTAGTAACCTGTATATCTCATAGGTTAACCATTACAAAACCAAGTTATACATACCTCGTAAATGGATCTTCTATGAGATCCATGACAATGGATGAATCTTTGTCCTCATGTTATCATGATCATATGTTCTTGGACCAGAATATGATTTGTCTTTCTTGGTGTACCTTTCATGTTAGTAGACAACATAAACCTCATACAACACCATAATGCATTAGTACAATCATAAGTGTCAACACCCTAATCAATGAATATTTTCTATCGTGCTTTCATAGTTTTATTAAGGTGATATGACAAGTCTAAAATCAAGATTGTACTAACCGTAATAACATGAAGACAAACATACCATAAACTTAATCATGAACAAATCTCGAAACATACCTTGATGAGTCATACCTGTCAAGATCGCTTGTAATCTTCTTATGTAAGGCCTTAGCCTCATCTCCCTCTGAAACAGGAACTTCTTCACTTATGCAGGTGACCAATCCATCTTCTTCTAGGATTAACCCAATCCACTTGATTTGCAAGAACTGGATCTGGAGCTGGATTAGGGTTTGTCAGAGAAACCCCAAAAATTCAAACTTTGAATTTCAAACTTCTGAAAGGATAGAAATATGCGCCTTGATGAGCTGATCAAGCTGGTATATTCAGAATTTGAAAACTGCAAAGTTTCTCTCCTCAATTTTGCCTTTGAGACTTCTGGATTCACTGGACGTGACCCTGAACTGGGGTTTGATGAAGCCCACTCTTCTGCCCAATCAAAAGGTTTGATCCTAAGCTCTAAGCTTCTATTTTTCTGAGGAGTTTCCAGCCATGGTCACAGATTTCAAAAATTCCCATTTTTACAGAAGCCCTAATTTTCCACTTTTCTGATCAAAGTCCCGAACTAGGGTTTGATCAAGCTCGGCCTTCTGCCCAACCAAAAATTTTGATCTAGTACAGTCTGTGTTCTACCTGTCACATTTTATGAAATTTCATTTGGAGCTTCCTAGCCCAAGTTATGACCTTTTTCCCAAGGTCACCTGATTTTGACTCAGATCTGGAAGAGGCAGAAACCCTATATTGTACAGATCATAAATCACAAAGTACAACGAATTAGAGGTTGTACTTTGGACACAAGGTACCTGGATATTTAATCCTCGACCTGTAAATATTTCAGATCCGAAACCTTAGCCAAAACGGATTTATAGCGAAAGTGCTACGACGACTGGTTTTTGCTATATCAAGCCCTAACATCGTAAGTACAACAAGTGTCATACATGCCATATCATGCATTCTTTCAGGCTAGCTCTGATACCATGTTAAATTTTCAGAATTTACTTCAATCTGATCTAGGATCTTAACTGAGAGAACAACATGTACAACATATCTACAGCATATCAATCATGGAGACAATAATGCAAGCACACAAGAGACACAAAGATTTACTTGGGGAAAACCATAAGGGTGAAAAACCCCAATAAATTCCTCAGAGATAGATAGAGCAATGATACAACCCAACCATAAGAGATAGACATAACCTAGCAGTAGATCCTCCTCCTCCATAAGTGCGCCACTCCTCCTTGAGTGCATGAGTGAGAAGTGAGTGAGCAAATAGAGTGCCTCCCGCACTCTATTTATACTTGACTTGACTTTCCTTTTTACCTAACTCATGTAGGCTCGAACTTAACCACATAACATAATGCTGACTGGGCCGATCCCCAATAGGGTGGTCTAATAACCCTTTGACCCACATGGCCGACCCCCAATAGGGTGGTCTAATAACCCTTTGACCCACATGACTTATACAGGGCCGACCCCAAACAAGGTGGTCTAATAACCCATCAAGTATAAGTTACGACACTTACAATATAAATAACGACACTTCCGTATAGAGGAATAATAACATCTCTATAGGAATACAATATTTATATATATATGTGAAATACATTCCGAAGTTACATATACATCAACAATAACTTCACACATAGGGTTTCCACACATCCTAATAAACATGATACTTTTAATGAGATCATAACCCTCCAATATTCATATCTAAATATTTACTAAACAATGTAGTCATTAGTAGTTCACCAATTATATAAAGGGGCAGGTCCTCTAGGAATATGTATACCTACTCACTTACGGTCATTAAGTTCTCCTTTCACTACTATACTAGGTTTACTCATCCAAAGCATAACTACTCATCTTTTATAGGATCGACCATACACAATATCTTTACACTATTTTCATGGATTGCAATATCTAATCTTATATTTTCATAAAATCATAGAATTATTATTCCTATCATCTATACACCCTAGTCTACCAATTAAAAAACAATATATGTACTTCTTCTGGAATATGCCCTTAACACGAATTGCATTAGTCAGTTTGTGAACAAAATGCTTCGTAATGAAAACTACTTACTTGTAACTCATAGATCTTGTCATAGTATTCAATCTATTTTATTGGTTACCTCTTTCATAACTTTGAAGATTGGTTCCCCTAATTCATCCCTTCATATGTACATATAACGAAACAATCAAATTGTTAGTTCAAACAACTTCACATATATTTACCTCATGTTAAGCCCATATAGGTCCGAGTATTGAACTTCAGCTTTGATACCACATGTAACAAACCCAAATACCTTATTAGTATTATGCGGAAGTGGTTTGTAAAATTTATTTTATTAAGACATCCAACAACCAAATATATTAGATTTATAATAAGCATCTCGCTCACCAAACTTGAGAGTCATCACTTATGCATGAAATACAAAATGAGTATAACCATAGTTGTGAATCATAAACTTGTAGGTACCATATAGTACAAAATCTCATTTAAAAGCTACTTGATTTTTCTATTATCAAATACTTAATATTGACCATAAATATGCAACCTTCAACAATATAAGTCACTTGCATAAGATCATGTTAAGTAACTACACTTAATTAAGCCCTTTGAAGTATGGTCGTACCATAAATATACTAAAGAAAAAACATTCACTTCATTGGGTCATCATATGTAAGTAATAACTCTATGTCAATATATATAATTGTCTTTTACCACATGTAATGTCCCCATTTTGACCCCCTTTGCATTAAATCGTAAATGATGTAAATATTGTAATTTAATCATGGTGCGGAGCTCAAGGCCAAGGCCCCACCATTGATTTAGTGTTTTATGTATCAGCAATTAAAAATAGATGCCTATGGTTCTTGTGCTAGATAGGCACAATGTAAAATAAGACATCATGTAAATACGAATTTTTAATGAAAAATACCCACAACTAGCTCTGCAATGCAACAAAGAGATGGGGGCATGATTCTACAAGGAATAGGGAGGGAAATTATTCAAACCCTTGAGCCAATGGTGTTAATCCATGTGTCAATGAGAAAACCCATAAACCACCAACTACCCATTTTGGGTTATGGACCCAATCATTTAATTCTTCCAGAAATTGGTTGAGACAGTTAATGCCTTGGGAATGAAGAGGTATGGCAGCCAATTTCGTGCATGGGCAAGCCATCAACCTGGGAATTCATATTTTTGCTTCTTGGGCAAGAAAACACCCACGAAATGGTGCCCAAAGCCATTCTGAACACAGTCTTTCCTCTCTCACGCAGTCTGAACTACTGGGTCTTTCTCCATCACGTTTTTCACCATTTTTCCTGCATTTTCCATGCTCGGGAGCTCGTTTTTTCATTATACAACAGCTGGGAGAGAAGGGCCACGATTTGGGACTGTGATGGAGGTCGTTTTTGCCCCAAAATTCCCATGGACGTTTTTTTGAAAACGATTTCTACTCTCCAGGGTTGTTCCCCAATTTCCATTTCATTTTTGGGCTTTCCCACATTTTTCTAAATTGGTAGAAACCTCCTCTTTGGGCATCCCACTGAAGAAACGTTTTTCCTCATGCCCAACAATTGTGGTTTTGCTGTTATGTGCATCCCTATTTTGGTTTGAACCTGTGAGCAAAATTTTTGGAGTGGTAGTGGACAGAATTGGCTTGATAAACCTAGTGGGGAGAATAACCTCTCAAGAAGATCAAGAGGGCTGGCTACTCTTCTATGCACACCTGGGACACTCTAGAATTGAAAGGTATGGCCCGAGGGACTGTGAATTGGTGAAGGGAATACTTCCTTGAGTGGGGTGTGTAGGCATTGTGGGTGCCAAGCTAAATAGATCTTGTAGAGGTATCCATAGCTCTGTGGTTGAGCTCACTAGCTTAGCAATTATTCCTTTCCATTTCCTAGCAGCCTGATAAACCCAATTGTAGATTGGCTTGGCTCATCTTGGTGTATGCTTGGCTATGTGTGAGTCTACTGTTCCCTGGTTCCTTGTAGTAATCATGCCCAACTCGGGGGTGGCAGTTGTATCAAGAGGTTGATAAGCACAACTGGCCTATGGTTGGGTGGAACGTTGCAGATGCATAGCTGGTTGCTTGGGACTACTTGTTAAGATAAGTATTCTCTATTATAAATTATGCAATGTCTTTATTTAATTGTCAAGCACTCTAATTGCAGATAATTAAATATCAACACACAGAGCGTATGAAATTTATTGTCAACCCGAGAAAGTCTTTTTATTTCAAAGGACAAGTGCACAATATATGCTTAAACACAAACCATTAGAAGTGAATACTTCTATCTTCTATTATCTATGTTCATCCCAAGAATCTACGCAATCCCAATTGCCTTCTAACTGCTGTACTACAATCCTTTTCTATTATGCATCAAGCAGAACGAATATCAGATCTAATCAACGATTGCAGGAAGGAAATCTCAATTGCATTCTAAAATAATCAACTGTCTAATGAATTCAAGCTGGAAATCATGAAGCATGACCTGAATATTACTCTAGAATTTAATAAAGGAAATTGAAGCAACTGTTCTAAGATACTGAATTGCAAAATATAAATCAATCCACACATAACAGGAAAGCTAATTCGTAGGAGCTTCTGGGATTATGTTTCAGCTGTAGGATGAGCACAACAGTGTGAACAGAAATTGAATTACATAAAACAAACCTGACTCAGTCGACTGTTATTGATACCATTCACCAATCTCACAATAAATCAATTACTGAGAAATCCACACAATGAATATTACTGCTGCGTACAAAAGAAAGATCAAATCATCACACAACAGAAAGATGAAATCCTAAATTAACACAGCAATCTCTGTGGAAGACGGGCCCAGTCTTCACACAGAGACGCTGGTTGAACAACACTCTCTTTAACTCAGAAACAACTCTTTATATTAACAGAAGGATGAGTACATAGTTTCGGCTTGACTGCTAATACAAGATGAATTAATTAATTGCTGTCCAACCCCTCGATCGAGGTAATACCACATATTTATACATACAGTTGCAACATCTAAACCTATAATTGGGCGGCCATGAAGATCTATGATCTTCAGGCGCCCTAAATAATCTGGCTGTTACAATGCGTGGCAGAACTGAAATATCCAAATATAAGAGGAGTTATCAACTGTCCCAAGAGTGGCGGTCCTTCCAGCTCACAGCTGGATTTGAGCAGCGACATACTTAAGATAGAACTTTATGTTACAGCTGCCCTGCCACGACTGTGCCTTGATTGACGAATTGAGCCCCAAGGAACCTTCCTTAAGCAATGGACGTCCCTTCCTCCGTGACTTGTTCAGCTCCGATCTTCCTGCAGTCCATTTATCTTACTACCTTCATAATTTGCATCATGTTAGCACGAATTAAGAGATGCACAGCTTAAATCATCACAATCATAAGTATTAATACAATAAAACGATAATCGGCCATACCTTGGTAAATTGGGGAATATATAAGGACAATAAGTTGAATTGCCAAGGTAATTGGTGTGAGACAAGGTAAGGGACAGTGATAAATGATGGTCAAAAAGGGCCAATTCTGGGCTCAACATCTCCCCCCAACTATCCTGTTGCATGTCCTCATGCAACAACCTGCATCTGAATATTGTACTGAACCTTGTCCAGGCAAGAGGAAAGAATGTAGATAAATCAGGCATCCCCTCTATCCCTTTGAAAAATTTCTGTGAGCAACCCAGCAGTTCCCAACTTTACTGTTCCCCTTCCCCCGCTACTTGCTAATATCTGCAGTTCTCTTATGCTTTGCCTGGGGAAGTTGAAAAGACACACTCAATCTGAATCCAATTCAATAATACCTGTAGGAGGTGGAAGCA
Organism: Larix kaempferi; assembly: GCA_027924585.1. Lineage (NCBI taxonomy): Eukaryota > Viridiplantae > Streptophyta > Pinopsida > Pinales > Pinaceae > Larix > Larix kaempferi. The sequence goes on along the minus strand of BSBM01000074.1, from coordinate 35,379,877 downwards.
CTGGTTCTTGTGGGACAGTGTCTTCCAGCGCATCTAATCTTATCAAGGGAGTTGCTGGTTCTTGTGTAACAGCAACATCCCTTAAACCTTCTTCAGCAGCTGCCTTTATTTCTTTTGGAGACACTGGTTCTTGTGTAACAGTGTCTTCTTTGTCAATTGGCTGCTGAGATTGGATATCCTTTTCAATTTGCAGCTCCTCCTCCAAGATTTCAGTGTCACCTGAGCAGGGTGTCTGTACCTGTTCATCATCACTCCATTGTGTATCAGGAATGATCTCTACTCCCGGGTTATCCTCCAACTGCAGTTCAGGGGTTCTTGCTGCAGCATCCAAGGATGTTGGTTCTTGTGTGACAACATCCTGGCTTACATCTTCATCTTTATTTTGCTGCAGCTCCTCTTCTACGAGTTCTGTATCATGAGAGCTTTCTGGGGTCACCACCCAGAGTTCATCGTTGAATGCCAGAATATCCTCTGTCCCGGCTTCTTCTTCTGTCTGCTCAGTCGGTTGGACGGTCAAGTTCAGGATTGCTGGTTCTTGTGTTGCAGCATCCTGTTTCAACTTGTCACTGTCCTGCATTTCCATTTCTCCTTCTAAAATTATTGTGTCCTGGGAACGTTCTGGGGTTACAGCACAAAATTCTTCACTATCCTCCAGAGTATCCCTTGGCTCCATGATCTCTGTATCAAGGGAACATTCTGGAGTCTCACCATATTCTTTTATAAGCTCCAGAGCATCCTTCATTTCCTGTTCTTCTCCCATCTGTTCCATGATTTCTGTATTGTGGGAGCAATTTGGGATTGCCATACATTCCTCATAAATTTCCAGGGCATCTTCCACTCCCTGTTCTTCTCCCATCTATTCTATGACTTCTGCATCATGGGAAGTAGCAGCTGCAGCAAGGATGTTTAAAGGTGCTGGTTCTTGTGTTGCAGCATCCTCTTTCTCCACTGCTTTCCCTTCTGTGGCTACAGGCTGTTGTGCTGAATAGGTGCTAAGTAAAATTTTATGGCCTGCTTCCTCAAAGATCTCCCCACAGGTGGGGCAGAGTATTCGCTCATCCTTTTCTCCAGCTTCAGCAGAAGCTGTTTCCTCCACTTGGTCTGCAGCCTCTATTAATGTATACATCTTTCTTCCACCCTGCTTTTGGCAGATTTCCTTCCATGTTTCCAGCTCCTTTCTAAGTGCTTGGAGGTCCTCTTTCAGCATTGCATTCTCATACAAGAGTCCCTCAACTCCCGGCTCTTCCTCCACTGGCCTTTGTGGAGCATCCCTCGGTTTCGGTGTAAGGATTGGGGGTTCAACCTGTGTCTCTAAGGTTGCCCATTTTGTTCTGGCTGCCTCTGCTGCTGTGATTGACCGAGTTCGTTTCCTTCTGATTGGTGCCACTAAATCAAACTCATTGGTGGCCCTCTTCCTTTTCTGTGGGGGTTTCTTTTGTGACTTTCCTTTTTGTAGTGTTTCTTCTCGTGGAGCTGGAATATAGGGAGGCAAAGCTGAAGTTAAAGGAATATTTACCTGCCCCCCATGCTGTTCTTCTTCAATCACAGCTGCTCCTCCTGCCCATTCCGGTGAAGACTCAATTGTGACCAGCTCAATGTCGTCCTCCATTGCTCTGGCTCCGTCGTCTTCAGGTTCCATTGTCGCAGCTTTTGATGCTGCTCCAATTTCACCTTCTGCTGTCGGAGCTGCCCTGTTATCTAGGTTTTCCGCGAGGGTTTCATCTACATTGTCCCCTGGCAGCTCTGTTTGAGCTTCCCCTCGCTCTTCTTCAAATGCAGTGTCATCCCCCACTGGTTCTGTTTGTGCTGGGGATTCATATACTTCAAACGGCTCTGCCTGTGCCTCGGGTTGTTCTTCTTCTGTAGTTTTGTCAACCCCTGATGTTCCTGCCTGTGCCCCCTGTTGCTCTTCTTCCATTTCATTCCTCCCGGATGGTCCTGCCTGTGCCCCCTGTTGTTCTTCCTCCGTTTCATCCCTCCCCCCAACTTCGCTGGAGGAACTCCGATCCTCCTGTTGTGGCGGAACCGGTAATTGCTGTAATGGAATGACCCTTAAAGGAACAGGTTGCTGTGGCCGGGTAATGAATTGCTCCCATGTTATATTATGTTGGGCCAGGGTTCTCATAATAATTAACTTAATGAGGCCATGGTGTGTGAGGGAGGATAATGGGTGTTTTGCAGATTGAACGAATGTTGCCATATGGCGCAAATCATGCAATAGATAAAATGGAATATTTAACAAAATGCCATGACGGAGATGAGAAAGCAAAGGAAGTTCAGAGTTGTACACAGTTTGGTATCTACCTTCGCAAGTTATGTATTTCTTGAGGAAGATAGCGACCTGGTCCCATGGCTGCGGCAGTGACTTCAATGCAATCCCTCTCCTGGATGCTTCAACTTGTTCCCCTGGAAGTAAAAATTGTTCTCGTGCAACTGTTGCAGGAACTCGACGGTTAAACCAAGGTTTTCCCACCAATGGGATAGCTGTAACCTCGGATATAATGACCTCCGAAACATCTATACACAGCCCCCACACCGTGGAGTGTGTTTTAGTGAGATTCAATGCAAATTGCAGGGCTGCGTCCCGGTCGAATCCATCCAATCGTTCAAAGAACTCGACCCAGCCAGCGGCTTGAAAAATGGCCAGAACCTGCAAATTCCGTCTAAGTTCCCGGGTATTGAAAGGTTCATGGCGAACTGGAATGCCCATGGTCCTGGCTGCAAAATAGAACTGCTGTTCGACAGAGTACAGGATCCAGAATGGAAGTTGCAGCGCAGAGAATGCACGAATCGTTGAGCGGAGACGTTGAGCGAATGAACTAATTCGAAAAGTTAAGCGCAGAGAGGAGTTTAAAATTTTCATGCCGAATTGGGGAAGGTGGCAGTTATTAGCATTACGTCGTACGAGGGAAAGGTTCAATCAGATATAAATGGTGGTACGAGTGAAGGTACGGCCAATCTCGTTTACATGATATCAATACTTAGTCACGTGATAAATGAAAGCCATACCTCATAAAACTGTGCGTCGGAAGGCTGCAGAAACTGGTGGAGCATGGAGTTGTGACGTCATGGAGCCGAACGCGTGCACAATCAGACGTGGAATCATGATGACTCGGATAAGGCACTGATTTCCTTCGCTGGTAAAACACAAGGCGTCGCATCCTCCGGGTTGAAATGATGAGTTCGCCGGCAGGACTGGGCTGAATCAGCGTCATAATTAGCAAGTTAAACAATCCTTCTGTTAACACGGGAGTTACCACTGCAAATTGCCAAAGAAATGATCACACGGCCGATGAAAAAGCTTGTTGCAGCTGACAAGAAAGAAGTTACAGCCATCGGGAAAGAATTCGTGGCAGCCGGAAAAAGATTCACAATATCCGGGAAAAATTACGGCTGTCACGGGAAAAATTTACAGCGGCGGAAGAGACTTACGGCTGGCGGGAAAAGATTTTTCGAATATGGGAAATATGTCACAGCCGCTGGAAAGAAATGACAGCTGTGGTGTGGAAGTGACTTGGTCAATGAGGTGGCGGCCGGGAAGTGATGTGGCGACTGCGAGAAAAAGATGTTGCAGCCGCCGAAATTACAGCCGCCGGGATTGCAGCTGCCGGAGTTGCAGCTATCGGAAAAGATTTGACGGTGGACGGGAAAAATTTACGGCTACCGGGAAATGGAGAATACGGTTGTGGCTGGTAAATGGAATGGCAGCTGCGGAAAATGAGATGGCAGCCATGGAAGATGAGGTGGCCATAGCTGGTGAATGAAATGGCAGCTGCGGAAAAATGAGATGGCAGCCGTGGAAGATGAGGTGGCAGCCGCGGAAACTGGAGTTGCAGCCGCCGATGTTGCAGCCGCCGATGTTGCAGCCGCAAAAGTTGCAGCTGTCAAAAAAGATTGACGGCTGTCGGAAAGGGCATTTACGGCTCCCGGGAAATGGAGAATACGGTTGCCGGAAGAGGATATACGGCTGCCAGAAAAATATGTTGCAGCTGCCGGAAAATATGTTGCAGCTGCCGGAAAATATGTTGCAGCTGCCGAAATTTTATTTTATTTTTTATTTATTTTATTTTTTTTTAAACACAAGGACGGCACAGAGAGATTTTCATTATGGGCCCCAAACTGATCATTCTCCTGGCGCTTGCCTGAAAATTTTTTCTTAAAAGACAACAGCAAGCAAAGAGATCAAATGCAAAAAGAAAGAAAACGACAATTATACGCTTCAGCAAGAAATTATTTATGTACAGCAAATATGATTTTCATTTTAAGATTTGGTAAAGGTAGAAAAATGTTCCTGCTCTGGTGCCAATTGGTAGTTTGGATCAGCAGCAATCTGTGAAATGAATGCATCTTTCGAAATGGGCTTCCGATACAGTCGCATCCTGTGGCCATTAACAAGTAATGGCATACGGTTTTCATCAATGGTGACCAGGCGAATAGTGCCGTTGTCAAATACCCTGTCAACCAAATATGGACCCAGCCATCTTGTGCGTAATTTCCCTTTGAAATCTTTCTTGAATCTAGAGTCGTATAGTAGTGCCCAGTCTCCTTCATGGAAGATTTTCTTTTTGATGAATCGGTCATGCCAGTTAGATCTCTGTTGCTGAAGCAGCACAGTCTGGTCTACCGCAGCTAATCGTTTCTCATCCAGTTCATTCAATTGATTCAATCTTCTTTTCTGGGCTTCTGCTACATCCAGGTTCATTTCAATGGCTGTTTTCAGGGTCTTGATCTCAAATTCAATTGGAAAGATGGCACTCTTACCATACACCAGATCATAGGGAGAAAAGCCCGTGGTATTGCGCCAAGTCGTGCGATATGCCCACAGTGCTTCTGGAAGTCTGTCAGCCCAATCCCTTCGATGGCTTTTAACTGTTTTAGTAAGGATTGCTTCGATAACCTTATTAGTGCTTTCCACCTGACCATTGGCCTGGGGATGATAAGGTGAAGCTATCTTGTGCTGCACATGATACTTCCGGAGCAAGGATTCAAATTGATGTGAAATAAATTGTGGTCCGCCATCGGTAACTACTTCCTTTGGTACTCCAAAACGGGTAAAAACTTCACTGTACAGGAAATCAATCACCGCCTGGTCGTTTGCCTTAGCCAAAGCTACAGCTTCTACCCACTTAGTCATGTAGTCTGTACACACCAAGATGTAAACCTTCTGTTTGGAAGGAGGGTTGATAGGACCAACAAAGTCCAATGCCCATCTATCAAACGGTTCTAGTACCACTTGGGGCTGTAAAGGCATCTGGTCTGTCTTATTAGGTTGGCCCATCCTTTGGCAGCTGTCGCAGGACTGAACATATTTTTTAGCATCTCTGAACAGTGTCGGCCAATAATAGCCCATCCGCAACGCCTTATGTCCTGTTCTTTTATCTGCAAAGTGTCCTCCGCAAGGTTCATCGTGACAGGCCTTCAGTATATGAAAGATCTCATCTTCCCTTACACATCTTCTAATTTCAAGATCAGGTCCTGTGTAAAAGAGATGGCCTTTAAGCCAACAATACCTGGCACTTTGCTGAATAATTTTTCTTTTCTCTCGTTTAGACATATGTGGCGGAAGTTTCCCTGCAGCCAAATAATTAGCAACATCTGCATACCAGGGTGAATGAGCTGAGAGTGCGAATAAATGTTCATCCGGGAAAGCATCCTCAACAGGTGAACTGTCATCACTGTTAGTAAATCGTGATAAAAAATCAGCAACAACATTTTCTTTTCCAGGTTTATCTATAATAGTAATATCAAATTCTTGTAATAATAAAAGCCACCTGGTTACTCTGGCATTAGTGACAGGTTTATTCATTAAATACTTAATGGCAGAGTGATCAGTATGCACAAATGTAGGATACCCAGTAATGTAATGCCGAAACTTATTAATAGAATAAACAATAGCAAGAAATTCTTTTTCAGTAACAGTATAATTTAGTTCAGCAGGGGCTAAGTTTTTACTCACATAATAAATAGCATAAGGTACTTGACCATCCTGCTGTCCTAGTACTGCTCCAATGGCGGTATCAGAAGCATCTGAAGAAATGTGGAAAGGTATGGTCCAATTAGGTCCCCTTAAAATAGGGGCTGTGGACAGTTTCTCTTTAAGCTTATCAAATGCTGTCTGGCATGCTGTACTCCATGCAAACTGCACATCCTTCATTAACAATGAAAACAAAGGAGAAGCAAGTTTGGAGAAGTTTTCTATGAATCTCCTGTAATACCCAGCATGTCCCAGAAAACTTCGCACCTCTTTCTGAGTTGAAGGGGTTGGTATATTCTTTATCACCTTAATTTTTGAAGGATCCACTTGAATACCGTTAGTAGAGATGAAATGTCCTAATACCACCCCCTCACTCATCATCATGTGGCATTTTTCAGTGCTCAGTGAGAGGCGAGCCTGTTCACAGCGAATTAAAACCTTCTTCAAATTTTCCAATGCTTCATCAAAATCCCTGCCATAAGGAGTGAAATCATCCATAAAAACTTCCATGCTATCATTTACCAATTCAGAAAATATGCCAATCACAGCTCTTTGGAACGTTGCAGGTGCATTGCACAACCCAAAGGGAAGCACCCTGTAGGCGAACGTTCCCCAAGGGCAGGTGAAGGTGGTCTTATCCTGATCCTCTGGAGCAATCTGGATTTGATTGTACCCACTGAATCCGTCCAGGAAGGAGAAGAACTTCTTCCCAGATAAGTTATCAAGTACCTGGTCAATAAAGGGCAGAGGAAAGTGATCCTTTTGTGTAGCCTTGTTCAGCTCCCTATAATCGACACAGACTCTCCATTTACCGTTTTTCTTGGGTACAATTACAAGTGGGGAAACCCACTCACTGTCTGAAATAGGATAGATGAATCCTGCTTCCAAGAGTTTCTGGATTTCTTCCTTCACTATATCCCTCAGATTGGGGTTCATGCGTCGTTGGGGTTGACATACAGGCCGGGAGTCGTTTTTAATATAGATATGATGAGTGCACAGACTAGAAGGAATACCCTTCATGTCTGTATACTCCCAGGCGAATGCCCCCTTACGTTCCTTCAAGAGATTGGTTAAGCGCTTTTGTTCTTCTGAGGAGAGAGCAGGATTGATGTTCAAAGTTCTTCCAGGCTCTACCTCAATAGGAATACTTCTCGAGCTTTTCAATACTGGGATTATATTTGCGTCATTGGCTAGTGCTTCCTCCGTAAGCTGTTCTTGTTCTTCTTTGCCGAGGGTACTGTTCAGAAGTTGATAAACTTCCTTGTCTACAGAAGCAGGTTCGCTAATGAAATTATTAATGGCATCGTCTTCTGTTTCGTTTTTGAAAGTTAGTGCCTTCCCTATTGTTAGTAATGGCTGAACATCTTCTTCTTCTTCTTGTTCTATCCAAAGGGAGGTTTCAGTTTCTAGACTCGGCCTTGCTGGAGGGTACAGGGTAAGATTTTTGGTTTCCATGCCATCAGATATAGTCATAGATCCTGATCGACAGCTGATGCAAGCATCAGCTGTAGCCAACCAAGGTCTCCCTAAAATCAATGGATGTCCCCCCAGCTGTGATTTTGGCTGTAATACCAGAAAATCGGCAGGGTATTCCCACGAGTCTACTGAAATAACGAGGTCGTCCAAAATCCCTTCAGGTCTGATGGTGGATCTGTCTGCCAGTTCTAAGATAGTAGGGGTCGGTCTAATATTGGTGAATCCGAGTTTTTTTACAGTCTCCATTGTTATAACATTGATCGCAGCTCCTAAATCTACTAGTACGTTGGGTATCTGCGTTTGTCCTATGTGTACAGTGACAGTAGGATTGCCGGGATCCTCATACTTAGTTACAGGGGTTTTTCCAGTCATTAAAGCGGATAAATTCCCTATAACATGAACAGTAGGAGGATCTCTGGGTTTCCTTCCCGGTCTTTTAGTGCACAGGTCCCGAACAGTTCTAGCGTAGATAGGTACATCTTGAAGAGCTTGTAAAAGGGGAATCTTAACATAAAGGTTCTTCAATTCTCCTAAGAGATTGAACTGAGGTTGCCCCCCTCTTTGTGGCAGCATCAATCTCTCAGGGTAAGGTGGTTGCCTTACCAACTGGGTAGGCTGCGTGTTATCCACTTCATCGTTCAATGTTTCAGCCCTCCCATCTGAGGGATGCTCAGCATCTTCAATGATAGGAACCGGATCAAAAGGATGCTGGGAACTCTCTCCTTTGTCATACACAGTTGGTGGAATATTTTCTGAAGTTACACGTTCTACTACCTTCCCAGACCGTAAGCGAATGTCATTACAAGGTACGGGGGAGAGAGAGTAGGCTGGCATATTGAGAGTTTCCAGTTGCTGGACTGTTTTATTATTTGGGTTAGGGTTAGGTTGGGCAGGCAGCTGAGGCCGTATCGGTATGTTAGGCACAGGATTATTTTGCAGCTGCAGCTGCGACTGCTGAGGTAGGTATTGAGGATATTGCTGAAATTGAGGATATGGAGGATACGGTAACTGTTGAGGTGGAGGTGGTTGAGGAAACTGATTCCCAGGATGGAAGTTCCTCCATCCAGGAGACCATGAAGTAGGTTGATGAGGTGGCTGTGTCCAAGGACTCCATGAATTATAACCTTGCATCGCAGGTTGAGGAGAATTCCACTGAGCATAATTTGAAGGGAATTGTGTATTCACGTTTTGCATATTAGTATTCCAATTATTCAAATTATTCAAAAATGGAAATGAATCGGGAGACATACCTTGATTCCGGGGCTGCCAGGGTTTCTTCTGTGCAATAAAGTAGGCTGAATCCACCTCTGGAGTTGATGCCTGCAGAACAGCTTTCACTTGGGGCAGCGTGGGGCATTCTTTCATATCATGATTCAGCTCGCACAATTGACATACTTGAACTTTGTCAAGGGGGCATTCTTTCAGTGGATGAGTCTTTCTACATCGGGGACAAAACACCCCTAGTGTGAGATCCTCCACTGCCTGTCTTTGCTTGGCCTTCAAGACGTCAATCTCTGAAGAGATAGAGCTCATCATTTCTGTTTTAAAGTTTTCAAGAAGATTGCCTATCTCTGCACGTGTAGCTCCCCCATTGGATGACTTCTGAGTTCTGTCGAAGACATCACGTTCCAGGTTATTTCGTTTATGCTGCTTATTATGCCTAGAAGATCCCCTGGAATATCTCTTACATAATTCCACAATTGTCTCAAAAGATTCTTTAGAGATATCCCCCTTTCCTAATAAATTTAGCATGTCTAAACAATCGTCCCTGATTCCTCGAAGCAGGATTATCTTAAGCACATCTAGTCCCATGTTCGTCTGTCCAGCTCTCTGCACATTGTACATCAATCTCTCTACAAAATCCTCCAAGCTTTCGTCCTCCTTCTGTACCATCTTGAATAACTCCTCCCTCTTGTCCCTGGTGTTGCAATATTCTTGATATTTTTCCAGGAACACTTGCTTCATCTTGTTCCAATTAGCAACAGTTCCTCCCCCAAGGCTCATGAACCAACGTAATGCATTGTCCTTCAGGGTGGCAGGAAAAAGCTTCAACTTTTGAGCATCTGTGACATAATCATAGCTGCGACAGAGGATATCGAATTCAAACAGGAATTCGTCTGGATCTTCTGCCGCCCTGCCATGGAAGCGGGGTAACACCGACGGTGAGATGTTTTTCATAGGAGCTGTCCCCTCGAGCTGCTGTATTGGGAATTGCAATGTAGCCATAGTTTCTGGCGGGGAATTATCTTCATGATGGTATTGTACCACTGCTTCTTCCTCTTCATTCTCATGTCTGTTATTCATCTTTTCTTCTGTATCTTCTCCTTCGTTTGTTCCTTTATCCCTTACCTCAGTTGTAACAGCTGCGTATTGTTCGGATGTAACAGCTGCGTATTCTTCGGTTGCAGCAGCTGCGTATTCTTCGGTTGTAGCAGCTGCGTATTCTTCAGTTGCAACAGCCGAATCAGCTGTTCCTTCTTTAGCAGGAGTATATGCAGAAATCACCGCTGCTCCTGTATCTTCCACTGTAGATCCTGATGCTAACGCTCCAGGATCAGTAGGGCCTCTTTTGATAGGAGTCCCCTGTTGACGAGATCTGACAGATGAATCAGTTTTGTCAACAAGGTCGTCAATGAATGTTCTTCTGCCCAGCGGTGGACCTCGACCACGACCCGAACCACCTGTACTGTTAGTAATTTGTGGGGTTTTGGGGGTCGGGAGGTGATCGCGTTTTACCCCCCTCGTATTCATGCGAAGCAGATCATTTCAAAAACAACCAAAAGACTGACTAAAAGCAATTATCAGATACAACTAATGACTAGTGTTTAATTTTCATCCTTCCCCGGCAACGGCGCCAAAATGTCAAGCACTCTAATTGCAGATAATTAAATATCAACACACAGAGCGTATGAAATTTATTGTCAACCCGAGAAAGTCTTTTTATTTCAAAGGACAAGTGCACAATATATGCTTAAACACAAACCATTAGAAGTGAATACTTCTATCTTCTATTATCTATGTTCATCCCAAGAATCTACGCAATCCCAATTGCCTTCTAACTGCTGTACTACAATCCTTTTCTATTATGCATCAAGCAGAACGAATATCAGATCTAATCAACGATTGCAGGAAGGAAATCTCAATTGCATTCTAAAATAATCAACTGTCTAATGAATTCAAGCTGGAAATCATGAAGCATGACCTGAATATTACTCTAGAATTTAATAAAGGAAATTGAAGCAACTGTTCTAAGATACTGAATTGCAAAATATAAATCAATCCACACATAACAGGAAAGCTAATTCGTAGGAGCTTCTGGGATTATGTTTCAGCTGTAGGATGAGCACAACAGTGTGAACAGAAATTGAATTACATAAAACAAACCTGACTCAGTCGACTGTTATTGATACCATTCACCAATCTCAAAATAAATCAATTACTGAGAAATCCACACAATGAATATTACTGCTGCGTACAAAAGAAAGATCAAATCATCACACAACAGAAAGATGAAATCCTAAATTAACACAGCAATCTCTGTGGAAGACGGGCCCAGTCTTCACACAGAGACGCTGGTTGAACAACACTCTCTTTAACTCAGAAACAACTCTTTATATTAACAGAAGGATGAGTACATAGTTTCGGCTTGACTGCTAATACAAGATGAATTAATTAATTGCTGTCCAACCCCTCGATCGAGGTAATACCACATATTTATACATACAGTTGCAACATCTAAACCTATAATTGGGCGGCCATGAAGATCTATGATCTTCAGGCGCCCTAAATAATCTGGCTGTTACAATGCGTGGCAGAACTGAAATATCCAAATATAAGAGGAGTTATCAACTGTCCCAAGAGTGGCGGTCCTTCCAGCTCACAGCTGGATTTGAGCAGCGACATACTTAAGATAGAACTTTATGTTACAGCTGCCCTGCCACGACTGTGCCTTGATTGACGAATTGAGCCCCAAGGAACCTTCCTTAAGCAATGGACGTCCCTTCCTCCGTGACTTGTTCAGCTTCGATCTTCCTGCAGTCCATTTATCTTACTACCTTCATAATTTGCATCATGTTAGCACGAATTAAGAGATGCACAGCTTAAATCATCACAATCATAAGTATTAATACAATAAAACGATAATCGGCCATACCTTGGTAAATTGGGGAATATATAAGGACAATAAGTTGAATTGCCAAGGTAATTGGTGTGAGACAAGGTAAGGGACAGTGATAAATGATGATCAAAAAGGGCCAATTCTGGGCTCAACATTAATGGCTGTCACAGAAATGTTGAATGTATGTTAGATATTAAAAATGATTTTTAAATTCCGTTGTGTTTCTATAACATGCACATGTATATGTCTTTTTATCAATGAGTTTTTACTTAATGGATATGGGGCTAGATGCCCGGTTTTAGCATCACAATCCTCTCTATCATGCTTGTATGATAGGAGGGGACATTACACCACAAGTATATTCTATATCATAGTTGTATTTGATCATATAATTTCCTCTTAACATTTCTATGTGAACCCATACCCTTATGAAAATAAATAGTTACTTTTTCCTTCCACAAGTATACGTTGAGTCCAATCTTACATCCTATTCATGTCCCTCATGATAAAAAGGTTTAGATGTACACATACTTATAACATCTTATTAACTATCCACTACACTATAATTGTAAGTTTTCCTTTATGAAATGTATAATGATATTAAGTTTTAGTTAACAAATGAATGCTTTCTACTAAGGATAATAAATCCATTCATCATGATTACTTGAATATGTTACAAATCTATTTCTCATCCATTGCATGTTATGAACAACTCGTAAATATATGCATAGCAAATAGTTTTTACATCCATGAATTATTATGTACAAGCAATGAAGAAAATAAAGATAATAACCTCCTTGCAATAATAGTACCATATTGCGCAACACAACCGAAATATTTAAACATGTTCTAATTCTCAACAGATGAAATACAACTTGACAATAACATACAGTAAATAAAAGGTACTTATCTGGGTTAATAAGTAGATGAGGCGACTGAAGATATTATTGCAACTTTCCTCCCAACCATAGGTTCTCTGTCCGGCGTGTATTTCTCCGCTGAGAGACCACCCCCGAGCTGGCAAGAATCCACTAAGGAAGAGGAAGTATTACAAATATTTCATGAATACTCCACACTATAACTTTAAATACTAATCCAAACCCCTTTCAACCCTTCCAGAAAACACAGTTGTATCCTTTAAAATCCATACTCTATACATAACACCTTGTACTCTTTTAGTTAAGGAATATAATCTCTTAACTCCTTAAGCAGTAAAATAACTCTCAGGTTCTTTAGCTTGTGCATAAACGTATATCCCAGACGTTTAGCTTTTGAGGATTAACAAGGAAAAAATAAGAAGAAAGTACATTCGGCTAGACAGAAAACTTAGACATTCAAATAATAAAATACTGTATGTAAGAGTCACGGGATCAAACTTCCGGTGGAGTCATCATTCTCCCCAAATATTCAAATATTAATAATATATGATATAAACCATTGGATCGAACAACCTCGATCCAATATTTTGTGTGTAGAGGATTACTAATACGCATACAACATAGATATCTTCCAAATATTCTTATTATAATAATATATAACATAAACCCCTGTATCTAACAACCTCGATCCAGTATCTTGTGTACAGAAGATTGCTACTATGCATACAATGTAGATATCTTGCAAATATTCAGATTATTAATACTATATAATCTAAACCCCTGGATCTAACAACCTCGACCCAGTATCTTTTGTGCAGAAGATTACCAATACGCATAACATTATAGACATCGTAAAAAATGTAGTGAACAAGTTTTCAAAGATCACAATACTGGGCAGAGGATTACATCTGCAGTGGTTGAATGCCAAATGCATAAAATAGTGATACAAAGATCACATAACCCAGTAAGTAGGATTTTTATAGACAGTCTGTATGAGTCGCATTCCATACGGAAATTGACTCTGTTGGAGATCGCAACATTGAAAGGCTCTATCAATACTCTAGAAAAACTCTTAACTAATACAATGCCAAAATATATCAGGGCAGATCCGTCACATGCAGAGATGCTCCATATTTCTCTGTTTTTGGGTTAAATGCAACAAGGGAAAACATATGAGGTATAGAGTAAATAGATCGATTCAAAGACCTGTGATCCATACCATAAGTAAACCTATCAAGGGTAAACACAAGAGATGTTATGGGTTCCCTGCAGTAACAAATATACCCAGAAAAGAAAACATGAAGAGATCCAGGTTACGATCAAAGCAATGAATAAAACAAAAATAATCATAGCAAAAACTGGGATCGGGCTCCTCAAGAACCGTCCCTTCCCTAAGAACAATTTTCACTGCTAATCCGAATTCATCAAAGGAATTTTACAGAGGATCGGGATCCCAAGGAGTCGTCCCCTCCTCACCACTATCACAATAATCAGTAAAAACATTTCGAGGATCCTACTATTTCCCACTTCTCTTCCCCCCCCGACTTCCAAAACTGTATCTGTATATATAGAGATACATCGGGTCTCTTTGTGGGAGAATCCTCCTTCGAAGAGATGCCCCCAACAGGGCTCGACTTAGCAAGTAGAATAGATTTGAGTGAAAGATGCCAAATGGAAACACCTACTGTGCTCCGTAAACAGTTATGGGGACAATTCCCACAAAAAGCTATCTAAGCGTAACTACCATTCTCTCCACCGAGAGATACCTTTTAGGTAATCTCCCCCCTTATGCCACTTGGAGGTCATAGTTTCCACACAAATGCCAAGTATTAGGTGAGGACTGCCGTCAATACGACTCGACTTATTCCATCACGATTGTAGAATCCAACCAAATGTTTTAAGAAAAACGAATATGCATATATACAATAAAGCTTCCACCATAATTCTATTTAGGAAAATCGAATATATATGTTATATACTCCCATATATATAATAAAGCTTCCACCATATGCTAATTAGGACAATCGAATATACATATATACTCACACACATATATATAATGAAGCTTCCACCATATGCTATATATATATACTCACGTATATATAATGAAGCTTCCAACGTATGCTATTTAGGACAATCATATATATATATATATATATATAATGAAGCTTCCACCATATGCTATATAGTAAAGCTTTGTTTTATGGTGTAGGTAATACTTAGGCATACCTATATATATAGGATAGGTAAAGGCTCTTAGTATCACTTTTCACTTGGTAACTTAGTACTAAGGGTTATTCTCTTCTATAGGTTGTTAATGCATAGTCTCAAAACAATAGTTGGATTTCTTCTGAACACTTACATTCATAACTTAATGTCTTCTCGTCAGATTCCCAAGGACCTAGATGAAAACCTGTCATATTTAACTAGGTTCTCAAGGATTCATAATTCCAACACCTCTCCCCCCCCTGGTGGATTCATTTTCTTGTTGTTTAGTTGCGTCACAACCTCTAGTCACCCAGTCTATTAATCGACCATTACAACTAGGAAAATAAACAATCATACTACAAGGTTTACTAGTGGGGCCTTGGACTTGAGCTCCTCACCAGAACCAATTACCTAGTTACATTTTAATTTACAAAAAGTAGGAGTAAAAGAGGGATGTTACACATTTTTTAGGATTGTCCATCACATACATACGTAACATCTCTTCAAGAATTTGATTAGTCCTTTTATTTTGCCCATATTTCTGAGGATGATATGCAATACTAAAATTTAACTAAGTATCTAAACCTTTAAATAAATATTTCCAGAAGTTACTTGTAAACTTTGCATCCCTGTCGGATATTACAACTGTAGGAATTCCATGCAAGCGAAAAATTTATTTCATAAATATTTCTGCTATATTTATTGCTTTAAAAGTAGACTTTACTGGTATAAAATGTGCAACTTTAATCAATTTATCAACAATCACCATAATTGAATCATGTTTCTTTGCAGTTCTAGGCAACACGGTTATAAAATTCATGCTTATCACTTCCCATTTCCATTCTGGAATGGGTAAAGGTTGAAGTAAACCGTCTGGATGCCGATGTTCAATTTTAACTTGTTGACATTCAAGAAATCTAGCTAAATAATTAGCAGTATCATTTTGCATATTAGGCCAATAATAATATTTTCTTAGCATTGTTATCATTTTCTATTATCTCGGATGTCCGGTATATGGTTTCTTATGTAATTCATTTAGGATTAAGTGTTTGACTTATTAAAAGTTGGGTACATATAACTGATTTTTATATGTTAACAAGTCTTTTGATCCCATAGAAAAATCCGTGGATTCACTTCCATTTAGAGTTTCCTTCAATTTTTCCTTAACTTTTAGATATTATTCATCGTTTTTAGATGCATCCTTAATTATATTTTCCATATCTATTGTATAACTGCTAATGGAAGTTGAGAAATGTAGAATTGCATTCCTAATCAAGGCATTTGCTTCTCTATTTTCCTTGCCTTTTATACGTTTGATCTCAAAATCATACTCGCTCAAGAAGGATAACCACCTTGCTTGGCGAGAATTCATATTTTGTTGGTCAAACAAATACTTTAGACGTATTTCATCAGACATCAGGGTAAATTTTATTCCAATAAGGTAGTGTCTCCACATTTTTAAAGCGTGAAGTATTGCAACCAATTCTATATCATGTGTTGCACAATTTCTTTCATGCTCTTTAAGTTTTATTGATTCATAACTTATTACATACTTATCTTGTAATAATACTCCACCGAGTCCTTCTAAGCAAGCATCCGTACATATGACAAAGTCTTTGGATGGATCCGCTATCATTAGAATAGGTGTTGTTGTAAGTAGGTGTTTAAGTTTTTCAAAAATTTCTTGGCATTTAGCTGACCAGAAAATTTTTGTTCCTTTCTTTTATAATGAATTTATTGGATAGGCAATCCTTGAAAACTCTTCAATGAACCTTCGATGGTAACCTGTGATTCCCATAAAGGATATGACTCCAGTTACATCCATAGGAACTAACCAATCTGTGATTACCTTAATCTTATTAGGGTCTACTGAGATTCCTTCTTTAAATATTACATGTCCAAAATACTGAATTTTATCATGATAAAAGTCACATTTACTAAATTTTGCGTATAGCTTATGTTCTCTTAAAGTTTGTAAAACAACTTTTAAGTGTTCTTCATGTTATTGTTCATTTTTAGAGTATATTATTATATCATCAATAAACACAACCACAGATTTATCGAAATATTTATGAAGGAAACTATTCATTAGGCACATGAACATGGCCGGAGAATTAGTTAAACCGAATGATACAACCATAAATTCATAATGCTCGTATCGTGTTTGAAATGTCGTTTTGTAAATATCTTTGTCTTTAATTATTATTTGGTGATAACCAGACCTTAAATCAATTTTTAAAAATACTGAAGCTCCTCGTACCTGATTAAACATATCATCTATATGTGGTAGTGGGTGTCCATTTTTAATAGTCATTTTTTCAAGTAGTCTATAATCTATGCAGAGTCTTAAGGTACCGTCTTTATTTTTAACAAAAAGTACCGGTGCTCCCCATGGGGACACACTTGGTCTTATGTACTTTTTATCTAGTAGTTCTTGTAATTGCATTTTGAATTCTAATAATTCCGGTGTGTTCATTCTATGTGGGGATTTAGAAGCAGGTACTTCTCCAGGTACCAATTCAATAGTAAAATCAATCTCCCTCCTTTGAGGTGATCCCGATATTTCCTCTGGAAATACATCTTTAAATTCTTGCAAAATGGGATAGTATTCCAATCGAGGTTTGAATTTTTCATTAGAATTTCTAGTTATATGAACATCAAACATTTGACATCCTTTTATAGCACATTTCTTTAACTGTAAAGCAAGTATTTTTCGAGTAAAGACCTTCTTAGGAATACTTTTAACAAGCCTACTATTACCTTGTTCATCAATGCAAGTGAAAGTATTTTCAAAACAATTTAATATAACTTTGTGTCTTTCTAACCAATCCATACCAATCAACATGTCATATGAACGCAAGGGTAAAATATTTAGATATTCTTTTGTAACTAAATCATTCATGAAAAACTCACAATTATGAATAAAACTAGTTACTTTTCTTTTTGTTCTTGTAGCTAATTGTACTAGCCATGACTTTTCAAACTCATGGTTTTTCATCTTACACATCTCTACTAATTTAGGAGATATACAACTCAAAGTAGAACCTGAATCAATCAAAATAGAGACGGGTTTATCGAAAATCTTAACTTCAACTTCTATTATAGAAGGCTGATAGTCTGCTTGATGGTTATCCAGTGTTGTGCTTATCTTTGGAATATTTAGAGCAACTTCTCCAACCGTGGTAGCTTCTTTCACCATGTGAATGCTTCGACCATCCCTTTTATTAGGAAAATATCGATAGAAGTGACTTTCCCCACAACCCCAACATTTCAAAGCTCTCTTTTAATTTCTTCATCTTTCTTATTAACAAAATTTTCTTTAAACTCAGATTTGATTGGCTATCTTTTATATCTAAAGGTGTTCTTTGGTAACTCTTATGTTTATTAAAATGCTTATACTCTCTTCTTTTAAAATCATACCCTTCTCTTTTCTTAAAATTATTTGGGTTTTCATGCTTACTCTTAGTTTGATCATAGGCCAATTTAGCTTTTCTCATTGCTTCATAAAGTGTCTTTGGATTATCAAATTCTAGTCTATCTTTATAAAAACTTGGTAGACAGCTTAAGAATCTTTGTATTTTTGGATTTTCTTCAGTGAGGTAGGGTACATACCTTAGTAATGATAGAAACTTGGTACAAAATTCGTGCATTGACATTTGACCCAGTCTTAATTCATAAAATTCTTTGGCCTTCCCTTCATAATAATATTCTGAAAGATACACATTCTTACCTAGAATGAGAGTTTTGGATCTTAGGCAATGAAGAGTTGGTGAGGTTAGGGTTTGGCGAGCGACAGGCGTAGGGAGGCACCCTGCAGACGAATGCAGGTCGTCAGCCTGTACGACCACCTGCACGCCACCCCAGATGGCTCCCTTCAGTGGTAAAAATGTTTTGGTTTCACTTTTCCGGGCTGTATTATTTTTACTGTTTAACTTCCACTGCGACGGCTGTTCCGTTTAGGGTTCCGTTTGTGGTTACCATGGATGAGGTCGACTACAGTAGTGACAACCTACGGCATCATGATATCTGGCGATCGCCACCTGGCGCATTTCAGAATCAGGAGGAGGTAGGTGGTTTAGGGTTCAGTGGTATTGCTGGTAAACGGCCTCATGATGGACCTCTGTCCCCCCCGGCGACCACCTTACTACCCTTTCAAACCAGCTCGCCGTTCTGGGAGGGAACTACTGCTCAACTGTCACCTGAGACTCAAGCTGTGAATATCTGGGGAGTTAGGGGTTTCTGCACCTCTCCATCACCGGAGCCGTTGAGTGCAGGTATCGGCGACCTGCCGAATTTCATTATCTCTGCAGACAGTGAAAATCCTCCCTCTTATGTGCAGGATCCCAGAGCCGAGGTGGAGGGTTTTGAGGAGCGATGGACTGGCTCCCCTTTTCATCCCTGTGGGTTTGTTGCAGCCAACTTGGACTTCGTCGAACACAGAGGTTATTCAAGTCCTTCTGAGGATTCTGACCAGAGGGGGTGTGGACGTGAAGCGGGACCTGCTGGGCCATTAACTAAGGAACCGTGCGGGAAGGGCCAGAGAAAATGGCTCAAGAACTCCGGTAAGGCACCTAATTATGCGCTGGGGGAGGACATTGGCATGCACCAGATTGTAGGGATGGTTAAGTCGGTTTTGGTTGGTAGGGTTTATGGAAAATCTGTCAGTCACAGGACTGTGATTTCGTGGGCCTCAGGGGCATGGCTGGGACACTGTGGTTACGTTCCTCGAGTCGTTGGGCTCTCGGGCGGTTGGTATGCCTTCCATTTTTCATCGGAGGCACATGCACATTGGGCCTTAAGCCTTAACTGGTCTATTCTTAAAGTTCCTCTCCTGTTAAAGCCATGGAACCCCCTTTTCGATGCCAGCCGTGAAAGAATGGATGTTATCCCACTCTGGGTTCGGCTACCAGGACTCCCACTTCACTACTGGTCCGAGGAACACTTCAGAAGGATTGGGAACATTTTGGGAACATATCTGGATGCGGACTTCTCCTTTGTGGCGACGGCGATGCAGAAGGTTGCTCGCATCCTGGTGAGCATTAACGTCAGAGATGGGCTTTTTGAGTCTATGGACCTGAAATGGGGGCCCTATACTTTCGCCCAGACACTGGACTACGAAAATGTGCCTTTTAGATGTAGGCGTTGTCATGAATACGGGCACCCGGCTGTCGACTGTCCTGTCCCTGTTAGGGTGCGGTTTGGTAATTCTCTGAAGCGCAGGGCGGTGGCCAAGGAGGATGGTTTGGAATCGGATGAGGACACCGAGGGTCAGCAGGGTCATGCAGCCCCCTCTTTGGATACGCCACTGGGGAGTCGACCGGATGGTGAAGTTCCCTCGAGATTTGAGGAGGTTGCTGAAAATGAAGAGGAGGATGGCTCGGTCCCTGTTGCAGGTATCACTGACGATGCTGAAGAGCCGCCTATTACTCAGTCTCGGGACCCGGCACAGGAGGGTTCGCTGCTTTCTTTACTTCGGACATCAGACTTGGCTGCAGGTGCTCCTTCTGTTACTTTTTCCAACCCTTCCTAAAAAATTTACTTTTCCTGGTCAGGATTGGATGGATGGTTTTAAGAATTTGCACATTTCCCCCCAGCTGCTATCGTCTTTCTCGACCCCTCACTCCCCTGTGGATCCACACCCTGAGATTGATCAACCTCTCCTTGTTTGCTCTTCGGACACTAGCCATGCTGTCTTCCCTGAGCCCGAGCAGGACTCCTCCTCTCCCGAACCCTCTTCCCCCACTGGCTCCTCAAAGTCAGGTTACTGGCTTAGATCTCTGACCAAACTTCCTGCGGGGGGGCTGGGGAAGGTGAAACCTAAGATGCGCAACCCCAGAGGAAGGAAATCCTTCCTTTCCCACGCTAAAACCCGAGCATGCTCAGACCTAAAATCTGGTAAACAACTGTCTATTGAAAGGGCACTTAGAGCGGTGACTTCCCACCAGGATGGGCCCTGATGAAGATCATGTCCTTCAACTGTCGAGGTCTTGCTGGTCCCTCCAAAACACCAGTCCTGCGTAGGATGCTGCAACAGGAACATCCTGATATTCTGTTACTACAAGAAACTATGTGCTCTGGAATTGATGCTGTTAATCGACTTAAGGTTTGGTTCCCTGGTTTGGGTTTTGAGGGCTTGGATGCCAGGGGTCGCTCGGGTGGCTTGGCGATTGGATGGAATGAAGCTAAGGTGTCTGTTTCCACCCTTTGGGGAATGCCCTCCGTGTTAGGAATGACCTGTAAGTCCTTGGATTTTGCTGATCTCTTTACTATTGTTAACATATATGGTCCTTATTGTGATCGTGAACCATTTTGGAATGCTCTGCTGGATAAAGATCTGCTCAAAGGAAATTCTACAATCCTGGGAGGAGATTTAAACTTTACTCTTGGGCATGCTGAGATTTGGGGACCACATGCTCAAGTGGATCCTCTTACTAACTACTTTTTTTGTAAGTTTTCTGATGGCAACTGGATTGATGTGGAGCCGGTATCTCTGAAGCCATCCTGGCGGAACATGAGAACTGGGCAGGAAAGAGTGGCTAAAAGGCTTGACCGTTTTCTCATATCTGAACATATTGTGGAGACTTTTTTCTACGTGAGGCAATGGATTGGGGCTGGGGGATGCTCAGATCATGATTCGATTTTTCTGGAACTGAAGGCCGGGCCTAACAAGCCGCCTGCTCCCATAAAATTCAATAAGGTGTGGCTGGAGGATCCAACCTTCGTTGATTTGATCCAGCAGCATTGGCTACCTTACTACCCGGGATCCAATCTTACTGCAGCTTTTCATTTTGCGGAGAACATCAAACTACTCAAGGAACCTATCAAATCTTGGGCTGCAGCCAAGAAAAAACGGGAGGACAAGGAGCTTATTGACATTGAAGAGGCTATCTCCAACATTTCGGGGGATTCTGGAGGTGGTTTCGACTCACAGGCTACTAAGGAGCATCTTGTTTCGCTGATGGACAGAAGGAACAGGATCTTATTACACAACGAAGAGGCGTGGAGGCTTAAAAGTAGGGTAATCTGGCTGGAGAGTGGAGACGAAAACTCAAAGTTTTTCCATGCTTATGATAAGGGTAGAAGATCTGTCAACACTATCTGGAGTTTGGAAGACTCGGATGGTAATTCCCAGGCCACCTTTGAAGGTTTGGCTGGGATTGGGGTTAACCACTTTCAGGAACTTTTTAAAGCCAGTAACAGAGTGAACATTGAAGAGGTTCTAAGAGTTGCACAACTCTTCCCTCGCTTTGTTGAAGAGGCGGACAATAGGAGGCTGATGGACCCAATCACTATGGACGAACTGAAGGAGGTTCTTAGCAGCTTTCAGAAGGACAAAAGTCCAGGGCCGGATGGTTGGATGATTGAGTTCTTTATAGCTCTCCTTGATATTATCGGTGAAGATCTCTTACAGCTGGTCGAGGCTTCCAGGAGGGATGGCAAAATCCCAGCTAGCATTAACTCTACCTTCATTGCTCTTATACCTAAAGGGGACAACCCTTCCAAGCTCAATGATTTTTGTCCCATCTCTCTTTGCAACTGTGTGTATAAGATTGTCACTAAGGTGATAGCTCGTCGACTTAAACCTATATTATCCACACACATCTCTGAAGAGCAGTTTGGGTTCCTTGAAGGTCGTCAGATTCACGAAGCCATTGGTTTAGCTCAGGAAGGGCTTCATAGCATCAAAACCAGCAAGCAGAAAGGAGCTGTTCTCAAAATTGATCTCTCTAAAGCTTTCGACAAAGTCAGTTGGATGTATATCCGACTTATGCTTACACATTTGGGTTTTAAGATCGGTTTCATTCGCTGGATCATGAGCTGTATTACCACTGTCTCTTTCTCGATTCTTATGAACGGTGCTGCAACTCCCTTTTTCCACTCAGGGCGTGGATTACGCCAGGGATGTCCTCTTTCCCCTCTGTTATTTCTCTTGGTGGCTGAAAGCTTGAGCAGGGCCATTAAGGAAGCTAAGCGCTCGGTAGATATCGAAGGGATCATTGTAGCTCCGGGGACCACGCTCACACATCTGCTTTTTGTGGATGACATTCTAATATTCTGCTATGGCATTAGAGGGGAGGCTGTCAAATACAAGGAAATCTTGGACCTCTTCTCCATAGCAACCGGAATGGAGATCAACTTTGACAAATCTACTATTACGGCCTCCCTGCTGGAAGAGGAGGAACTTCACAACCTCTCTGATCTGTTCCCCTTCCAGCTCCTCAACCTCTCAGAGGGACTACGTTATCTGGGCTTTCACCTAAAGCCCAATAACTATCTGAAACACGACTGGGTTTGGCTCTTAGAAAAACTGGAAAAAAGACTCAAATGTTGGAGCTTCAGGTGGCTCTCTCGTGCTGGTCGATTGATTCTGGTGAAGTCGGTTCTGGAAGCCATTCCTGTTTATTGGATGTCCCTTTCTTGGATACCAAAAGGGATCCTGGAAGCTGCTCGAAAAATTTGCTTCCGCTTCCTGTGGAATGGTAAGGAGGATGCTCATGTCACGCCTTGGGTGAAATGGGACCGTATTGCTACCCCCAAAGCTCTGGGAGGTTGGGGGCTCAAGAACATTTTCTTCTTCTCTCAGGCGCTGGCTGCTAAATGTGGTTGGAGGCTAATCACATCTGGAGGTTTTTGGGCTCGTATTATGACTCTTAAATATATTGCACCAGACTCTCTGGAGGATTGGATTAGGTCCCCGCTCAAGACACATAAAGGGGGGTCTGTCATTTGGAAAGCGCTCGTCTCCTCCTTTCATGTTATCGAACAGAACCTTGTTTGGGATGTAGGTAACGGTCGAAGGCTGAGGGTTGGACGTGATCCCTGGATTGGCTGTGAAGCATAGCATATTCTGTCTGATGGACTGCTCTTGGAATTGAGACAGCAGAATATTACTTTGCTCCATCACTTGGTGGATGGGGAAAATTTCTGGATGGGAAGGCCTGTTTGGAGGCGCGCTGAATCTTTTGGACTGGACTTGGTTCTGGAGAATGAACTCCGAGCTTATTTGCAAGCACTTAGCAGGGATCAGATCTTTCTCAACGATGAAGATGACACCTTGGTCTGGGATGGGGATCCCTCGGGTACTTATACTCCGAAATATGGCTATCAGTGGATCAGTGCAAATTATTGGGACAGGGAACTTGTGTGGTGGTGGAAAACTATCTGGAGACTGCAGAGTCCCCTCAAAGCACGTCTCTTCCTGTGGTGCATCTTAGCTAACAGAGTTCCCACCTGGGACTTCCTACAAAAAAGAAATCTACAGGGCCCTGGCAGGTGCTACTTGTGTTCACATGATGAGGAAACTGTTTTACATCTTTTTCTCCACTGTAGTTTCATTAAAGAGGTTTGGCAGGTGGTGTCTCGGATTCTTAAAGTCTATTTTCGCTGGGAAGGGCACTCCCTGGTAGAGGCCTAGAGAAGTTGGACTGAAAACTCTACTTTTGCTTCCTTCAAAGGCCTTCCCTCTATTGTTATATGGGGCATTTGGATATCCCGAAACAATTGCCTGTTCTCGGACAAAGTTGGTTTACCAGCTCTTGTGGCCATCAACAGCTGTGGCATCCACTTAGCGCTTCATCGATGCAAACAGGCAATCTCAAATAGGAACATACAACCCCTGAACCACAATCCTTCACAACCATGGGGTTTCTTTGATGGGGCCTGCCAGAACAACATTTGTGGGGGAGGGGCCCTCCTTTACTTATCCCCCTCACATTTTTTTGTGATGTCATTTGGGATCGGGAGAGGAACCAACAACTGGGCTGAGATTCTTAGCCTTAAGCTCTTACTCTCCTTTGCATTGGAACAAGAAATCAGAACTATTACTGTTTTTGGGGACTCATTGAATGTGATTAACTGGGTCAATGGACTGTATCAGTGCAACAATCGGAAACTTGCTGGGGTTTTGGAACATATTCAGCATGTCTCTTACACCTTTGATACTTTTATTTGTAGGCATGTTTACCGGGAAAACAATTCAGAGGCGGACAAAACCTCGAAGGATGGACTGAGATTAGCTCCCGGTTTTTGGAAAGTTACTGAATTCGTGGAAGGGGTCAGCAGGGACTTATACCACAGGCCTTTCATCGACTGAACTATGTTTTGTCCTCTATGTTTTGCTGGGAGATCCTCGTATTTTCTGTTTCTACAGCTATTCACAACTGTTTGTAAATATTTACTTGCATGATTCTGTAACTAATCGACCCGAACAGGGTGCAAACTTCTTTGATATTTATCTTGCTCCTACAGACTATTTTCATACACGATGTAATGGATGTTAATGCTCACGTGGTGAGAACATCACTCTTTTTTATCAGACTTTGTCTACTGGTTCTCAAAGACTTCTTCCACTCAACCCGAGTGATGACCGTCTATGTAATTTCGTACTCTTAAGGATGAAATGAAATTACGCTTTTTTTTCGAGGAAAAAAAAAAATATTCTGAAAGATATTCTTTCTTAAATTCTTTTTTAAACCATTTCCAGCTTATATTTCGTTCGTTAATGCCTTTAGCCTTATTTAAATATTTCCACCAGATTTCGACTTTTCCAACCAAATTAAATATGGCAATTTTTTCTTTCATTGATTTAGACTAGTTATACATTGTAAAATACTTTTTTATTCATGATAACCAATCCTCAACTTCCTCTTCATTTTTGACTTCACCGTCAAATATGGGAGGCTTAATTTTCTTAAATTCACCAGTTATTTCATCCTTATATTTTTTATTCTTCCCTTGTTTACATTCAGTGCTACTGATTGAATCATCTAACTTACTATCAATAGAGCTATCATTAGAGGAAAAAGGTTCAACAGAGGAATCAATTATTTTATATTTACGTTTCTTTTTATTACATGCATTACTCGTATTATTGGATATCTCAGTTAATTTAAATAAAAGAGATTCATTCAAATATTCTTGAGTTCTCATTACTCGTTCATGCTCAATTTTAAAGGTTTGGAGTTTTGCTTGTAAATCTCTTACTGTTTGCAAAATTTCAGCTTGATTGTTGTTATTATTATGATTTTGTTCTTCCTCATTCAATTCTACCCAGATAGGTGGGGTAGGGGATCATCCTTCAACCATTTTTCTGCATTTTTAATAACACAACTTTCTTATATACAAGTAAGAAGAAACAAATTAACACACATAGTCAGTTTTCTCACTCTATAAGTGGACTCCATGACGTCGAGTGTTGTAACTTATGCTCTGATACCACAATGTAACAACCCAAAAAATCATAATTTTTTTTTAAAATTTAATTGCAAACAAAATAACACCGTCAAGTCCATTTTATGTTCACCAAGTCGAGGCTTAAGAACCAAATTCCAAGAGCCGCAAACCACAAGACCAACAAGCCAATACAAAATCCTCATGAAATAAGGTTTGAGCACTACATAATTTTGTTGTAGAGTAAAATGACAGACATAACAACTTTATACTTATACATATTAATCTCCACAATTTCCATTCAATATTAAGAAAGGTTTATATATCAAATTCTAAAGGCGTTATCATATCAAGCATTTGTTTTTAACTAAACACATAAACGAATCCAACATTTACCAAGCAATACAGGGTATTGCACCTAACACTTGTATCTATTTAAAGTATTGCTTAATTTTAAAAGAAGGTATAAGCTAAGTGACAACACCGAGGTATGGGACTGACATTTAATGTTGGGAAGATTGTGGCAGGTTTTGACCCATGTCGTGACTCTATGATTTTAATGCTTGTACACATGGATTGATTAAACAGTTCGCCAGATAGGGTAATAGATCGAAGATCCATGAGGGTAAGTGCTTGTAATTAAGAGGGTCCTACTCCATTAACTCTATGCTAAGTCTGAGCCATTTGATTAAAACAAAATCGCTGCCATGGAGATACGATTACGCTTAATCCCAAGGACTTGATCTGCCTTTGATACAGGATTACTTGCAGCAATTCTCAACCATTTATTTACTTGTACCAATGTTTTCCTAGTTTACTACCAACTGCTACGGGATTTTCCAGTCATATTGAACATAAAAATGCTTTGTGTCGGCATTCCATAGTTCTCTTGAATGGTGAAACTAATGAGGGCGAGTTGCGCTGTGACTCCCTGATTCATGTTGTCACTGTATTTCCTTACAGAGAGTAACTGATGTAACTGAGGGTTGAGGTTAAGCACTCGGCATTTAAAACTCAGATGAGATCGTCTATATCTGTGGAGGTTTTAAAATCCAGCATGCAAGAATTCAATTATCAACTCGTCGCTGCACTTCGCAGGTGGGATGCATTCTCTAATTTATTTTTTACATTTTAAGTTTATAAATATCATCACTGTAGATTCTAACCCTGTTGTTTGTTAACATCTAGGTAGGCCTGGGAAAAAGGACCACTTTTCTAGCATCATGTGCCAATGGCTACGATATACTCGTCGCTACTGACCATTTCCAGGTGTGAATCATAAGAACTTCATAGTTAGGAAAAGAGGTGTAAAACGATACGACTATCCTGGTTGACTACTCCAGTCATTCGAATAACTTGATGTTTAATGAGTATTTTTTATGTTTTTAAATCTCTGTATAATGTAGAGATAGAGTTTGTTATAAGTAATGGCCTTCATGACATGCAAAACTTTCATAGCAAAGCTATTTTTTTTCTTATTGTAATCTCTCTAAATAAAGACATAGTTATTTTGTAAAAATTATTAGCCTTCGCGTCCTACAAAAATTTCATAGCAACACTGTTTTCTTATTGTAATCTCGATGGATTAATGTATAGTAGTGTAATTCTTCCGATCTATCCATTACTTATATGTTTTTGATTTTAGGGGAGAGGGTGACGACATTGTCGGACCTACACTTGTGATTAAGATGCTCACACATGATATTTGAGTTAACACGAGCCCAACCTTACTTCGTTTGACGTTCTCAGATATAAGTCCGAATGGACCAATCATACAGCCTCATGGTTTTCGACCATACTCATACATGTTAAATAACGATTATCACGATGTGTTTCCACACACACACACACACTATATATATGTTATATTTTCTAATTACAATTTGTTAGACTCTCGACCGACTGTCCTCGAGGAGACTCAGACTAGAATCTACAACAAGGTCCCCAAATGCTTGATAACATTTTTGACGTATGTTATTTGAATACATTCTTTAAATAAAAGTTGAAATCATTTATATAAACAAGCTAACCCGTAGTTGTAGAATGTTTCTATAATCAGTTTCTTTTTTTGTTTAAATAAAGAAAATGGTAGACTTATTTATAAAAGATCCTATGTCTCTATAATTTAAATACTATGAGTTTTCAATGATAGATGTATAAATGGAGTGTACTGTACTATTTATATTTCTTTTTATGTACAAATTAGTTCTGAACAACCATTGAATTCCATGCTTAATAAGTAAAACAAATAGATTTGTTAACTTCGAATCATAATGCCATTTATCTATAAATATATTCATACTAATCTACGAATAAATCAATAAAATTACTTATGAGCCTTCCATAATAGTCGATGATATAAATGTACAATAAAAATAAAAATGAAAAAACTGAACAAATTATAAAGATAGAACATAAGACAACCTACTTGGAATCCACAAGGGAAAACACTTGTTGCTTCCCATTTCCTCCCAACTGTAGAAGATGATAGCCACACTTACTTTCCCAACATCACCCCCGAGCTGGACCACAACCAATAGACCAATGGACTTAGCTATGAAAATTTGAACGCATAATTTTACCAAAAGTCTATAACCGATTCAAGCGATGGAGTTTCTAAACGGAGAAATAATATTCAACATCATACTATCCTCACAGCAATAATTCTCTCTATGCACTACAAAATGCCCTGTGTCTCCTTAGTGCACTAATTTATATAATTTTTTCCTAGTTCTTGTGCCATCTCAATCAAATCTCAAGCTGATCTCTTGATCCCTATAATTGTGGATCTAGTCAGCTTGCTGAGTTTTTGACTTGGGTTTGATTGATATACAATATCTTGCTTGTTGTCCACTTGTCTATTATCTCATGATGGTGTCCCCTCTTTTAACTGGTTGCTCCAAGTGTATATTTTTATTGATAATAAAATAATATTTCTTGTTCATAATATACACCCGCATGAGTGTGAGTATAGAGTTTTATAACTATTTTACAAATAATTGTTGGAGAATATTTCTCCAATAAAATTACTCAATCAAATAATTCAAAAGTATTGGGGGTATTGAATTTTTTGGGATAAAACAACCCATCAATAGTTCCAAGGGCCATGAGGTGATTCTACACTCTGAGACCTTTCCAATGGTCCAAATATTGTCTCAATCAGAGTCCGTATGCAAAAGTTATGCCTCCTGCAAGTTGACCTATTCAATTGACCACGATGGTACTGAGTCGATTTCATGCGAGATCTCATTTTTCACACATGTGGAGCTAGTCATGTGTGGACCTTCAAGAACATTATAGAAGGACCAAAAACCTAACCCTAATTGGGAGTTAAGGCATGCAAAAACCCTAAAATTAACCATAGACGACTATTGAGCTATGTTAAATACCGTGCCACTTGAAGAAGTAAGGGTTCCATTATTTTGATGTATTGTATTGTTCCATATTTGAGCAACAACACATGAGTGGATGCTGGAGCATAATAGAGGATATAGGAGATCTTGTAGTAGCCATTATGGCCACAGATGTTAATTTTTCGATAATTTGATTCCATTATCATTCATGATCACTAAGAGAATAACATGTACAACATATCAATCATAGACACAATAGCAATCACACAAGAGACACAGAGTTTCACTGGGGAAAACCAAGAAGGTGAAAAACCCCGCAACTTCCTCAAAGATAAGATAAGCC
Organism: Larix kaempferi; assembly: GCA_027924585.1. NCBI lineage: Eukaryota > Viridiplantae > Streptophyta > Pinopsida > Pinales > Pinaceae > Larix > Larix kaempferi. The sequence goes on along the minus strand of BSBM01000074.1, from coordinate 35,350,359 downwards.
ACAAACCAAGATCACAATGATCAAACCCAATAAGATGTCTCTAGCAGATGCCCCTCCTCCTCCACAAGTGCACCACTTTCTCTCTTAGCTATGCGAGCTTGAGAAGTGGGTGAAATGAGATAAATGAGAGACACAACCTCTCTATTTATACACTGACTTGACCTACCAATAATTCATTGGGGCCGACTTGCTACTCAAGTCTAATAACCAACCATGTTCCTAACTAGGGTTGACCCCACATTGGTGGTCTAATAACCCATCAATACAAATGACGACACTTGCAATGTAACTTGCGACACTTGCAAATACAAATGACGACACTTCCAATCAAAGGAATAATACATCTCTGTTGGATATACAATAAAGTACAAATGTAATATACAAGTGAATATATTCCGAAGTTACAAATACATCAACACTCCCTCTTAACTAGGAAGGTATTCTCTAGACACAGGTCATCAATACATATTGGTGCAAGTATTCAATTCTGGAGCTGGATCATCATCACTGGATCGCAGAGCATCATCATCATCACTGTTGCTGTAATCGGCATCTCGATCACTGGGCTATCTCTGAATTCTTCTCGTCATAGGAATTTATACAGAGCCAACCCTTTTTCATGCTGGATGTAGGCCCACCACCTATAGGTCTTCATCAACACTGTCCATACTGTGGAGTCCTAATGACTTATTACGTGCGTCAACAAAACCTCGAAAGAGCATCCCAGGACTTTTACGAGCTCACTACTCAACCTATCGGATCTCCCAGGATCTTTTACATGAAACTGCATAACCTGTACACCACCATGGAGTATCATCTTGATACTCATGATCATATGATCATCTCATCTCATCGTCCACGAAGCACAGCCTAGATGCACATCATGCAGCACTTATACCACCGACATGGGAGAACACATCTACCACCATTCGGGGAAGGCTCCAGCCCTTACTTTTTCACCATGGGAGAACACATCTACCACCATGTGAAAAATGGCTTCAACCCTTACATCTGTACCATGGGAGAACACATCTACCACCATGTGAGAATGGCTCCAGCCTTTACATCTGCACCATGGGAGAACACATCTACCACCATGTGAGAATGGATCTAGCCCTTACATCTACACCATGGGAGAACACATCTACCACCACGTGAGAATGGCTCCAACCCTTACATCTGCACCATGGGAGAACACATCTACCACCATGTAAGAATGGATCCAACCCTTACATCTGCACCATGGGAGAACACATCTACCACCATGTGAGAATGGCTCTAGCCCTTACATCTGCACCATGGGAGAACACATCTACCACCATGTGAGAATGGCTCCAACAATTACATCACGACCATGGGAGAACACATCTGCAACCATGTCGGAAAAGCCCGACAATTACATCGTGACCATGGGAGAACACATCTACAACCATGTCCGAAAAACCCATGTGCATCAGTGTCTTCGGAACTCATCACACATAATCCAACTAATTATGCAATGCATCCACTTGATGCATATCATCACATATGATCATCCTGATCATCATCATAGCATCATCCTGATGCATATCATCTAGAGTATCATCCTGATACTCATCACATATGATCATCCTGATCATCGTCACTGCATCATCCTGATGCAAGTCATCCTACATGATCCAACTGATCATACAAAGCATCCAATCGATGCATATACATATACATGATCCAACTGATCATACAAAGCATCCAACCGATGCATATCCAAAGTAGTAACTGGAGCATCGTCCTGATGCTCATCACACAACGCTTACATCCACAGCCATGGGAAGGATCCTCCTCTCACCATGCTTGGAATGGCTCCTGCAAATGTGTCCCATCACTTCTTCCTCGAAGTATCTTTAATATGAATAACACCAAGCCTCTCTCTGAAGTACTCAAACTTCACTCTGGCTAGTGGTTTTGTCAACACATCTGCAACTTGCTCATCCGTCGCAACATACAAGAGCTTCACTGCTCCTCTCTACACCATATCCCTGATATAATGATATTTGATCTCAATGTGCTTCGACCTGTCATGGAACATAGGGTTCTCAGACAACTTCACACAACTCTGGTTATCACAAAAGATACCAGTAGCATCCAACGGGAGATCAAATAAATCAGACAGTAGCTTCCTCAGCCATACTGCCTCACAACTAGATGAACAAGCTGCAAAATACTCTGCTTTGGCTGTACTCAGTGCTATGCAGGATTGCTTCCTGCTAAACCAAGAGATCACACCTGATCCCATATTGAAGCAACATCCCGAAGTGCTCTTCCTATCTGCAGCATTGCCTGCCCAATCTGAATCAACATAACCCTCTAGGTTAAACTTTTGATTCGCATCGTACTTGAGCCCATAGTCAACCGTACCCTTCAGGTACCTCAGAATATGCTTTACAGCAACCATGTGAACACTTCTTAGATCCGTCAGGAATTGGCTCAATGTGTTCACCGCAAAGAAAATATTTGGTCTCGTGTTCGTCAGGTACATCAAGTACCCAATCATCTGATGATACACAGTGACATCAACCGGCTCAGTTGAAGCATCACACAATAGCTTCAGGTTCGATGCCATAGGTGTGGCCATGGCCTTGCAGTCCATCATCCCGAACCTCTTCAGGATCTCTATTGCATACTTCCCTTGTCCAAGGAAGATCCCATCTGCACTCTGCCACACCTCCATGCCTATAAAATAGTGCATCATCCCCAAGTCCTTCATCTCGAACTCGGCTGCAAGCTTCCTCTTGGTGTCGGCAATCAACCCATCCTTTCCTGTAACAAACAGGTCATCCACATATAGGAGTAGTATTACAGGATTGCCTTCCTCAACCTCGTAGTAAAGGTTGGAATCCGCTTTACTCTTGGTAAAGCCCAAACTGGATAGAAAACTGTCCATCCTACCATACCAAGTCCTAGGAGCTTGCTTCAAGCCATACAAGGCTTTCTTCAACCTGCACACATATGACTCCCTGTCATGTGTCTCAAAACCAAGTGTCTGCTCCACATACACTTCCTCTTTGACTACACCATTCAAGAAGGCTATCTTGACATCCATCTGGTGTATCTTCCACTTCATCACTGCAGCCAGAGCAAGTACTGTTCTGATGGAAGTGTATCTGGCTACAGGAGCAAAAGTCTCTTCATAATGTATTCCCTCTTTCTGGGAGAACCCACGAGCTACAAACCTCGCCTTGTATTTCTCTATGCTACCATTTGCAGCATGCTTGATCTTATAGATCCACTTGGAAGTCACAACAGACTTCCCTTTAGGTCTTGGGACCACATCCTAAACATCATTCTTCATGATCGACTGGTATTCTTCGACCATGGCATCCTTCCATTCTTTCTTTTCCGCTGCTTCTTCATAACTGGAAGGTTCTTTGTTCATAATGTCATAGAGTAAGGAAACATAATTGGTATGTGATCTAGTCCTCTTCCTTTCTCCATGTTCTTCCTCTGGAATGCCATACCTTTCTGCATCTTGAATGAGCTCTCTAGCCCATGCAGGTTTCCTCTTGTGAGAGTTCTTCTCTTGGGGTGGATCTATGGGTTCTTGTGGATCTTCAATTTCACGATCTTCTTCTGGAATTGCTTCATTCATAGTGGTGTCTTGAAATCTAGTTACCTTTGGTTCTTCATGGTCTTCAACAGGTGTCTTCCTTGATTTGATGTATGCCGAGTCTTCATCAAATGTTACATCCCTGCTGATGACAATTTTCTTGAACCCTGGAAAGTATATTCTATAAGCTTTCGATCTTTCACTGTAACCCACAAAGATGCCCTTCTTTCCTGAAGGATCTAGCTTTGTCCTCTTTTCCTTTGGAATGTGTGTGTATACTGGACAGCCAAATATCCCAAGATGGCTAACTTCAGGTTTCTTACCAGAGAAGACTTCTTCTGGTGTCTTGTTGTCAAGTATCTTGTGAGGTGTTATGTTATGCACATATACAGCTGTCCTAGATGCTTCTGCCCATAGATGCATAGGCAGATCTTGATCATGAAGCATTGCCCGTACTGCTTCCATGCTAGTTCTATTCTTCCTTTTTGCAACTCCATTTTGTTGTGGATTGTAGGGAGCAGGCAACTCCCTCTTAATCCCTGAATCACTGCATAACTTCTTGAAGTCACCTGAAGTGAATTCTCCACCATTGTCAGATCTGAAGGCCTTAATCTTCTTATCTGTTTGATTTTCTATCAAGGCTTTGAATTCCTTGAACTGCATGAGCATGATATCTTTTCCTGTTTCTCTTCTTCTTCTTGTTGAAGTTGTTGTCATTTTTGTCCTTGGGACATTCTGAGGCAAAGTGTCCCTTCTCATTACATGTAAAACATCTTAGATGTTTCTTATCTTTATAATGGTGAGAGGATTTCTTGGGATGAGAATGCTCCCTCTTGAACTTTTTGTTCTTGGTGTGTGCTGTGAGAGCTTGATATTCATTTCCCATCTTTTCTTCTCAAGCCACAAGCCTAGCTTCTTCTTGTGAACATTCTTCCTATAGTCTACTGAAGGAGATCAATTTTCTTCTTGCACAGATTCCTTGGATGAAGGAGTCCCATGACCTAGGTAGTCCATTCAATGTGGTGATTACAATTTCACCATTTTCCACTACTTCATCCACAGCTTCAAGTTGTTCCTTGATTTGAGAGACCTTGAAAAAATAGGATTGAATGGTCTCTCCATTCTGAAGCTTTACCCCTTTCAATTGGTTCCGCAGAGTCATCTTCTGATTTATGTTCTTTCCTTCAAACAACTTGGTCAAGGAGTCAAACATCTCCTTAGGTGTCTTTAGAGAAGACACATGGGGTATGAGATGGTCCTTTATAGAATCAACAATGATTCTCTTAGCCTTGACCAGGTTCTTCTTGTGTAAGGCCTTAGCCTCTTCTCCCTCTGGAACAGGAATCTCTTCACTTATGTAAGTGTCAAACTCATTCTCTTCTAGGATTAACCCAATCCTATACTTACAGGCTCGGAAGTTATCAGCCCCTTCAAGCGTATCTTCAAGCTTGGTGCGGTGAGACATTTTAATGAGAAACTCAAATGGAAATAAAAGATTTAGGTCTTACCACTTGATTTGCTGAAAACTGGATTTGGAGCTGGATTAGGGTTTGTAAGAGAAACCCTAAAATTTTGAATTTTGAATTTCAAACTTCTGAAAGGATAGAAAGATGCGCCTTGCTGAGCTGGTTAGGCTGGTATACTCAGAATTTGAAATCTGCAAATTTTCACCCCTCAAAATTGCTTTTGGAATTTTCGGATTCACTAGACAGGACCCTGAATTAGGGTTTGATTTTCCCGGAGCTTCACCCAACCAAAAAGTTCAATCCAAAGCTCTAAACTTTGATTTTTCAGAGGAGCTTCCAGCCGTGGTCTCCGATTTCAGAAATTCCAATTTTTGCAGAAACCCTAATTTTAAGGTCAAAAACTGAAAATGCTCAGAATTGAATTATGTCTTGACAGAAAGCTGTGCCCTTGCTAGGAGAGTCAATCTAGCTTCCTTCTTTTGATGATCTGTTGAGAGAAACCCAAACATTAAGAAGCCCTAGCTTCCACAACTGCACAGTGCCTCCTTCTTAGGTCAGCTCTGATACCATGTTAATTTTTCAATAATTTCATTCCATTATCATTCAGGATCACTAAGAGAATAACATGTACATCATATCTACAGCATATCAATCATAGACACAATAGCAATCACACAAGAGACACAGAGTTTCATCGGGGAAAACCAAGAAGGTGAAAAACCCCGCAACTTCCTCAGAGATAAGATAAGCTACAAACCAAGATCACAATGATCAAACCCAATAAGATGTCTCTAGCAGATGCCCCTCCTCCTCCACAAGTGCGCCACTTTCTCTTTTAGATATGCGAGCTTGAGAAGTGAGTGAAATGAGATAAATGAGAGACACAACCTCTCTATTTATACACTGACTTGACCTGCCAATAATTCACTGGGGCCAACTTGCTACTTAAGTCTAATAACCCAACCATGTGTCCTAACTAGGGTCGACCCCACACTAGTGGTATAATAACCCATCAATACAAATGACGACACTTCCAATCAGAGGAATAATACATCTCTGTTGGATATACAATAAAGTACACATGTAATATACAAGTGAATATCTTCCGAAGTTACAAATACATCAACAGCAGAGTCATACGTAACCCCATAGAGAGTATCATTTCCTTTGTATTTGCAATTTGACATAAAGAGCAAGGCATAATCCTCATTTGTGGTCGGGTTATTCCCCATAGTGGGTTTTCTCAAGGTATATCTTGTGTTATTGTGTGGACTATGTACTCATTTGCTCTAGTTGTTCTTGCTTCAGTTCCAGTTATTTAACATTCAATAAAAATAAGCTAGTAAAATAAGAACTAAGTTGTAAGATCCATTGTCATAAACTGTTCCAGTAGAATATCCAAAATAGTTTATAGATCGAGAAGTAATGTGAACAACTAAACTAAAATAAACATTTAAAAAAAAATACCCAATAAAATTGTAAAAATAAATAAATAAATTAAATCGACAAACCTAATGAAATTTATACTTAATACTACTACTACTAATAATTAATATATAAATTATAATCTTTAATTATAATTATAATTTTTCATTATAATAATCCTTACTAAATTTTCATTATATTAATAAGAATGTGGTAATTCTAACACCACCACGATGTGAAATTGACGTAAAGGTGATGCTTGACTATGCAGATAAGACATGATTTTTAGATTAGCATTGAAACTTACCGTTATAAAAACAAATGACGTGACTATAGTGGTGGGATGATATGATCATTATCCCATCATTGGAACAATTCATGCATGATCAACGCAATCTCAATAGAAACCCAAATAAAACAAAAAACAAGTGATGTAAGATGGGGATTTGCAACGTCCTTAAAGATGCATTTCTAATATAAATAAATTAAGAGGGGTCCCTCTTATTTCATTTTCGCTCCAATCTATGGTATAGAGCTACTTAGAGCTGAAATGGATTTGTCATGTCACTTAGAGCTGAAATGGATTTGTATGCATCATCAAATCTATTGGATTCCATTGTAAGGTTTTTGTCCTTTGTTCTTATTTTGTTTTAAAATGAGTAGATTTAAGTCAAGTCAAGGTGGGATTTAAGTCAAGTCAAGGTGGGATTTGGTTTTGGAGATAGGGTTTGGAACAAGATGAAATTTGGGATTTTGGAGATTGTTTTTATTAAAAAATGGGTTTTGATTTTTAGAGATGTGATTTATAAAAATAAATAAATAAAAAAGGTTTAAAAATTATCGCTTTCTCTTCTATTAGGGCCCTACTCTAATCTTTTTATTTTGGGGATATTTATGAGTTAGTTAACAATTGTATGGGGCCATCGTCCTTAAACAAGGCCCATTAATAGTTATTACATCGTTACTTAATTTAAAATGGTCATCATTATTAAATAAGGCCCACTAGGGGTTGGTAGTCAATAATAATGAGACCATAAATAGTCAGGGTTTTCTAATAAGAAACCATATATAGAGCTAGAATGATATGTAATGGTTGTCAAGTATTCTTATTGTACTTGGTGCTCTTCTCTCATGAGGTTGCCCCCTTAAAGAGATCCATGAACATTGCTCTTTCTTTTGGAGATCTTCAATATAAGGGTTATAATTCTACAAGTTTAATCTTATTTGCTCTTGTGTTTACTTTTCCACATTTAATTTATCTAATATTTTTTAACATTATGATAATATTGATTTTCAGGTGGTTATGTACCAAATCCCCAAAATAGCAGAAAAATAGAAAGAAAGATTAACCTAACACCTTGAGAACAAATTAAAGAGATGAATAAGAAACCTCTTCTAGGGGGGAAACTCTTTATACAATGTATCATATACACAAGACAAGTTGAGATGCTCCTAAAACTAGGTCTCCTTGGTATTTATATAGGAGACAAAGGGTACAATTACAATTCTAGCCTACCATAAAATTATAATTAAGGTCGTAGCCAACCAATAAAAACATTACTAATATAATAATAGAACTATAATATCACAATATATAGGGATTAACATGCCCATCCCCTTCAAAGAAGTGTTGTCCTCAACACTTGATTAACTCTGGATGTTTATACATGAAGACCTTATCTTCCCATGTCACCTATTCTATTGGCAAGTTCTTACACTTAATGAGGTACTCAATAATTGCTAGATTTCGTAGTTGCTTGATCCTCATGTCAAGAATTGTTTTAAGTTATAGTATCAATTTCCCTTCTTCATCAAGCTATGGTAAAATTGTCCGGTTTGGGATCTTGTCACCAGTTACCTTTTTTAGGCAAGAACTAAGGAAGACTGGATGCACATGTGAAGATGGAGGCAACTCCAATTTGTAAGCCATACTTCCAATCCTCTACAACACTTTATAGGGACCATAATACTTTGGTGCTAATTTATTCTCATTATTTTGTTACTTGAGGGACATCTATTTGTATGGTTGTAGCCTAAAAAATACCAAATCCTCCACTTCAAATTTCCTTTCACTACGATGCTGATCTGGTTGTTGTTCATACTATTTTGTGCTATAACTAAGTTATCTTTCAATAGTTGGAGAACTGCTTGTTGGTGCTCTGTGTGATCCTCCACTACTTGAACTTGAGATTTCACTTTCAAAGATAATGTGATGGAAGTAGGATGATAGTCATAAAGTGTCATAAATGGTGAAATTTTTGATGAAGTATGGAAATATGTGTGGTGCCACCATTCTACTAAGGGAAACCATGACTTGACCCATTGTGTTTGTTTATTAGATGCAAAGCAATGAAGATACCCTTCTAGATATTTATTCACAATATTAGTTCGCCCATAATATTGCGGATGGTAAGAGGATCCATGAACCAACTAAGTGCCCAAACAAGAAAATATTTCCTTCCAAAAATTACCAGTGAAAATTGGATCTCTATCACTTACAATAATCTTGGGAATTCCATGTATGTTGTTAATTGTTTCCATGAATGTTGCAACTATTGTACTTGGTTTAAAAGGATGAGATATGAGAGCAGAATTGGGCATACTTTGTGAGTCTATCCACTTCTACCATGATGACAGTCCTTGCTTCTGACTGTGATAGACCTATGATAAAATATGTTGGGATTTCTTCGCAGTGATAACTTAGTATGGATAATCTTTGTAGAATACCTGATGCCTTAATTATCTGTAATTTTTTCTATTGGAAAACCAAAAATCCTATGACAAAATTTTGGAAATCAGTTTTAGGATCTCCCATAAAAAATCCTTCTTAATCCTGTGGTAAGTTTTCAAGAACCTTGAATGTCTTTTTATAGGAGAAGTGTGCAATTCCAAAAGGGCCTTCTATTTGAGTTGATAATTCTTACATGAATATAGAAAATCTTGGTACTAGAATGAATCATTATTCCAAACAAATTTATCTAGTGAGATAGGGTCCTCTTGTATTTGTTAAATTATATTGTATGCCTTTTGATCTCGTTTCTATTTTTTCCTTGCTTCTTCCACCCAATCAAATTTGATAATGGAAATAAACATAAAGTAATCTATCTATGCCATCTTGTTTTCTTGAAAGTGCATCTACCACCACATTTTGTTTTCATTTTTTGTAGATAATTTCAAAGTCATAAACTAGCGCCTTTGTAACCCATTTTTTCTCTTATGAATATAATGATTGTTCCAAGAAGTACTTAAGACTATCACAATCTGTTCTTACCTTGAAGTGTCTTCCTATTAGGTAAGGGCGTCGTTTCTTAATTGCATGTAGTATGGACAACATTTCCTTTTTATACATTGGTTTGAGTATGTTTTTTTCCTTTAAGTTGGAATCTTTCAAAGGAAAGGGGCCTTTTGTCTTGCATTAAAATTACACCAATATTGCCATACCTTAAGGCATCACATTTCACAATAAATTTTTTTGTGAATTCAAGCATTGCTAATACATGAGTTATAAAAATAGCCACTTTAAGTTTTTCAAGATCTAATTTTGCTTCTTGAATCCAAGAGAATATCTCCTTTTTTAATAACCTTGTTAGAGGTCCTGATATTTGACCACAATCCTTGACAAACTTGTTATAGTTGCCTGTCATTCCTAAGAATCCTCTAATATTCTTCAAGGTTTTAGGAATTGGCGATTCCATCATAGCCTTAATTTGTCAGGGTCCACTTTGATGCCTTCATGAGATACAATATGACCCCAATATTCCACTTCCTAAACTCCAAACACACACTTAGAAGGTTTGGCATATAGTTGATCTCCTTCAATGGTTTTAAGACCTTGTCAACATGTGTTACATGCTATTCCCATGAATTTCTATAGATTATTATATCCTCAAAAAATACTAACACAAATTTTGCGAGGTTGGGTTTAAAAATAGAATTCATCAAGCTTTGAAATGTGGAAGACTGCGGGATTACTTGTGGTTACCAGTAGTGCATTATAAACATATAAACATACATGAGAACATAGATATACAAAAGGAATAAAGAGGAAGTAGTGGTCACACCAACAACAAGTATTATATTATATCCGAAGGCCATACTATACAATGAAGGATAATCATCTCTCTATTGTCTTCATGGATTATCAACCTACATATATATGATGTACAATCTGCTAGATAGTTACAACTGTTAATTGCCCGATAGTTAGCTTAACCGATCGAACTAGACTACATTTACCATTGGTGGTTGGTCAGAGGACCTAGTCAATTCGTCGACTAGGATCCTCCAACATCTCCCCCACCCAAAAAATGTTCTTCGTCCTGAAGAGACCAGGAAGATGTAAGACTTCAAAATTTCTAAACTACAAAATTTTAATATTTTTATGTTTGCTGCGATGTGGATATCTCACCAAGAGGATTGACTTGAACAAAATATCCGACAATACTGGACACAGAGATGGAAATGCGTTGTTCAAAATATTCCCAATCGGCTAAGAGTATTCGGATGCTTGTACTGACTGTGGTCACTTTTGATAATCACAAGAGATTTTCTGCCAAAAGTCTATTAATCATGTGTTGAAGTTTTGGTCCAAAACTCTAGTGTTGTATTTCTTTATGTTGGTTGTGGAGCCATATCTTCCAGTCTTATAGATGATATTGTCTCAGCTGTGCACCCAGAGGACTGTACACTCATTCCCCTACCTTGGGGTTCACCAACTGTTTTCGAGCCCATGGTTTTGGGTATCCCGTGGTATTTTCTCATTGTATTTCCCTTATAAAAGAAAGACATTGTAATACGACTAGTGTTGATGTATTAGGTTTTATGCATTGTAAAGATATCTGAGATCGGAAGAGAGACTATGAGACAGTGAAGAGGAAGTGCAGCGGTTGTATCCCTTCACTTTGCTGGACGGCATAATAATAAGGACTGGCAAATTTCAGTGTGGATGTATCCCAAGTTGGGGTGAACCATGATATATCTGTGTCTCTCTTGTAATGTGTGTGTGATTATATTTGGATTTCTATTTATTGTTATTTCTCTATGATCCTTTTTTTCTAACAATTGGTATCAGAGCCAAAGGTCTATTTGGCAGATAAACTCGCAGGAAGCTAGGGTTTCTGGTTTGAGTGGGAGAAATGGCGGAGGAAGGAAAGTTTAAGGTCGAGAAGTTTAATGGCCAAAACTTCCAGTTGTGGAAGATGCAAATGGAGGACTATCTATACTAGAAGGATCTATTCCTACCATTGGGAGGAAGAGAAAAGCAGATGGCGGCCATGAAGGACGAAGTATGGGAGGTTCTTGATATAAAGGATCTGGGAACAATACGGCTGAGCCTGGTTTCGTCAGTGGCTTTCAATATCTCAAAAGAAACGACAATGGAGGGTTTGATGAGTGCACTGGGTAAGCTGTATGAAAAAACCTCGGCCTCCAACAAGGTATTTCTAATGAAGCGTTTATTTAATATGAATATTTCTGAAGGTGGATCTGTTACTGATCATTTAAATGAGTTTAATATGGTTACAAATCAACTAAGTTTGTAAGTGTGAACTTTGATGATGAGGTTAGGGCTCTTCTAATCTTGTGTTCATTGCCAGAAAGATGGAATAGCTTGGTCATGGCTGTAAGTAACTCTGTCTTTGGTTCAAACACCTTGAAATTTGATGATGTTATTGGTGTTATTCTTAGCGAGGAAATGTGAAGAAAAAGCACAGGTGAGACATCAGGCAATGCGTTGACCATGGAGAGCAGGGGAAGACAAAAGGAGAGAGGAAAGAGCCAAGGTAATCATGGCAAGTCTAAAATGGGAAGATCCAAGTCCAGACTGGGAAAGATAGAGTGCTGGAATTGTGGAGAGAAAGGACATCTAAAGAAAGACTACAGATCTCTAAAGAAGAAAGGAGATGCACAGCAAGAAATACCCAAGAAGCAAATGTAGCAGGTGATGTGTTACAAGATGCTTTGATTCTTGCATTAGATAATACTAGTGATTATTGGGTAGTAGATTCAGGGGCTTCATGTCATGCTACACCCCATAGGAAATATTTTCATGATTATGTTCCAGGCGATTTTGGACATGTTTTATTGGGTGATGATGAGCCATGTAAAATTGTTGGAATGGGTAAGGTATGGATAAAAGTTAAGAATGGAACTGATTGGCTGTTGAAAGATGTAAGGCATATTCCTGCTATGAAAAGTAATCTGATCTCAACAGGGCAGTTGGGAAATGGCGGCTGTCTATCTACATTTGAAGAAAAGTGGTGGAAGATCACTAAATGATCAATGGTGATAGCAAAAGGAGACAGGGTAGGTACATTGTATTTATGTCCTCATAATACTGACAATTCTATCTCTTTAGCTTCCACAGGAACAGATACGACATTGTGGCATCATAGGCTTGGCCACATGAGTGAGAAGGGGATGCAGATTCTCCACTTGAGGAAGTTGCTACCAGATTTGAAGCAGGTAAGTTTGGAATTCTGTGAAAACTGTGTTTATGGAAAACATAAGAGAGTCAGATTTTTCAGGGTTGGGAAACAGAAGAAGAATGAAAAGTTAGAGCTTGTGCATATAGATGTATGGGGACCAACTCAAGTACAATCTCTTAGTGTCTCTCATTATTATGTTACATTTATTGATGATGCAACTAGGAAAACTTGGGTTTATTGCATTAGACAGAAATCTGATGTGTTTGATACCTTTAAGAAGTGGAAAGCTTTGGTTGAGAATGAGACAGGAAAAAGGTTGAAGTGTCTTAGATCTGATAATGGAGGTGAGTATTGCGGCAAGGTGTTTGATAGTTACTGTTCATACAATGGGATTCGTAGAGAGAAGACAATCCCAGTAACACTACAAGAAAATGGTGTGTCTGAAAGGATGAAAGTAACGATCATGGAGCGTGCAAGGTGTATGAGATTGCATGTAGGGTTACCCTTATAGTTTTGGGCGGATGCTGTAAATACTGCTGTTTATTTAATAAACAGAGGACCTTCAAGTGCTTTGGATGGTGGTATTCCAGAGGAGGCATGGACAGGTAAAAAGGTGAACTACTCATTTCTGAGAACATTTGGTTGTGAAGCATTTGTCCATATTGATAAAGATAATAGAACAAAGCTTGAAGCTAAATCCAAGAAATGTACCTTTATTAGATATGGGGTTGATGATTTTGGTTATTGCTTATGGGATTATGAAAATAAAAAAATTATTAGGAGTAGAGATGTGATATTCAATGAAAATGTCATGTATAAAGATCAGTTGCAGGGAAAGAAACAGGAAAAGGAAAACACAGAGTACACAGTACTTGATGAAATTAACGAAAATGAAGTTCCAAAGGTGCCAGAAAATCAAGAACATCAGCAAGTACCTGAAACTCCTGCAACTACAAGAAGATCTACTAGGTTAAGTAGACTCCCTGAACGATACTCTCCTTCAATGTATTATTTATTGATGACTGATGCTGGTGAACCAGAGTATTATGAAGAAGCAATGCAGGTGGAAATTAGAAATAAGTGGGAGCAAGGCATGAATGAGGAGATGGACTCATTGGTAGGAAACCAAACTTGGGATTTGGTTAATTTTCCTACTGGTAAAAGAGCATTGCAGAACAAATGGATTTACAGGTTGAAGGAAGAAGAAGGAGGTAACAAGCAGTACAAGGCCAGAATTTTTGTAAAGGGGTTTGCACAGAAGAAAGGTATAGATTTTGATGACATATTTTCTCTTGTTGTTAAGATGACTTCAATTAGGACTATCTTAAGTCTAGTGGCGATAGAAGATTTGCATCTTGAACAGTTAGATGTAAAAACAACCTTTCTCCATGGGGATTTGGAGGACGAGATATAAATGCAGCATCCACAAGGGTATGAGGTCAAAGGGAAGGAGGATTTGGTATGTAGGTTGAAGAAGAGCTTGTATGGCTTGAAGCAAGCTCCAAGGCAGTGGTATTTAAAATTTGACAGGTTTATGACAAAACAAGATTATAGTAGATGTCATTTTGACCACTGTGTTTATTTCAAAAAGCTAGACAATGAAAGATATATTATCTTGTTATTGTATGTGGATGACATGCTTGTTGTAGGGTCTAACATGCAGGATATAAATGTACTCAAAAGGAAGCTAGCTAATTCATTTGCGATGAAGAATTTGGGTGCTGCAAAGCAAATCCTTGGTATGAGAATAATGAGAGATAGGGAAAATCGCAAATTGACATTGTCTTAGAGTGAGTACATACAAAAGGTGTTGGAGAGGTTCAAAATGCAAAATGCAAAACCAGTAAGTACACCTTTGGCCAGCCATTTCAGTCTAAGTAAGGAAATGTGTCCCAAGACACAGGAAGAGACAGATTACATGTCCAAGATTCCCTATTAATCAACAGTTGTCAGCTTGATGTATGCCATGGTGTGCACAAAACCATATATTGCACAAGCAGTGGGATTTGTGAGCATATATATGAACAATCCAGGTAAATAACATTGGAAGGAAGTACAGTGGATTCTCAGGTATTTGAGAGGTACTACCACTCAAGAATTATGTTTTGGAGGTTCAGACACTGTTCTATAGGGATATGTTGATGCAGATATGGCAGGTGATAAGGATAGTAGGAGGAGCACCACAGGGTATGTGTTTACTGCAGGTGGAACAACAGTAAGTTGGATTTCGAGATTGCAAAAGGTTGTTACAATTTCAACAATGGAGGCAGAGTATGTTGCTGTTACAGAGGCTAGTAAAGAGATGATTTGGTTGCAGAGGTTTATGGAGAAAGTGGGTAAGAAGCAGAAGGATAGCAGGTTGTATAGTGACAGCCAGAGTTCCATTCATCTTGCAAAGAACTCAGCATTCCATTCCAGCACTAAACATATACAGCTTAAGTACCATTTCATACGGTATGTTCTGGAAGATGAATTGTTGAAGCTGGAAAAGATACACACTAGCCAGCATCCTGCAGACATGTTCACAAAGGTAGTGACCAGAGAGAAACTGAGTTCTTGCTTGGTTTCAATTGGCCTTCTAGCATGAAGGTGAAGAGGAGAAATTTGCCAAGTCCAAGTCTAGTAAGTGCAGCAGCGGTGGAGTTGATGTGATCAGTCTCCAAGTGGGAGATTGTTGGTTGTGGAGACAGATCTTCCAGTATCATAGATGATATTGTCTCAGCCGTGCACCCAGAGGATTGTACATTCATTCCCCTACCTTGGGGTTCTCCCACAGTTTTCAGGCCCATGGTTTTGGGTATCCCGTGGTATTTTCCCGTTGTATTTCCCTTATAAAAGAAATACATTGTAATACAGCTAGTGTTGATGTATTAGGTTTTATGCATTGTAAAGATCTCTTAGATTGTAAGAGAGACTGTGAGACAGTGAAGAGGAAGTGCAACGGTTGTGCTGCAGGTTGTATCCCTTCACTTTGTTGGACGAAATAATAATAAGGACTGGCAAATTTCAGTGTGGATGTAGTCCAAGTTGGGGTGAACCATGATATATCTGTGTCTCTCTTGTAATGTGTGTGTGATTATATTTTCATTTCTGTTTATTGTTATTGCTCCGCGATCCTGTTTTTCTAACATTTTAGAGCACATCAACATGTATATCCAATTGGTCAATTAGTTCACTTATCCATGTGCGGTCTTGGATTCTTTCATCCACTGATGTTCCTTCTTTTGAAAATCTAAAGTTCATTGCTGCTCCATGATAATTTGTTCTTCCAAAATCTTGATGGTCTCCAGGTATGTCATGTTATTTTTTGTATATAGGTCTCGGAGGCTAGTTTCATGTTCTGTAGTTTGACACAAACTTTACCATAGTATGCATACCATTTGTTTAAGACCTTTTTTGACTTAGTTGCAAGGGCTTCATGTTCCTGAAGTTTATTGTCCCACTCTTCAAATTTTTAAATTGATCTTCCATGAGGAGACCAGTCTCATAGTCCCGCTGTTGTTGCTGCTGGTCAAGGACTTGTTGGAAGCAGGTTAGAATGGACCTGATAAGACTCTAAATTCTATCATGGTGTCTCTATGGTTGTGTTCCTTTGAGGGGGACAATTATGTGTAGAACTTTTTTTTTGCAAATTTTCCACACATCTTCCTGATCATTCTTCAAAAATTTGAGTCTTTTGTTAGCATCACTCCACTTTTATTCCTTATTTATCTTGAATAAATCATATAATTCTTCATCTAAAGCCTTTGCAGGTACACATAATATGGTGGTTGCTATGGTCCCAGCCGTTTGTTGAATTGGTACAATGATCCTTAATTCTACATTTTTCTTTTGCTTGTCCTTTTCTGATTTCCTTGTACTATGTGATCGGCCTAATCTGCTAGTTGGAGGTGCTTTTTGAGCAACTAATGTTGATAGAGTCAAGACAATTGTTGTGGTATTTAATGTTGTCAGAATTAGTATGGTACTAGTCGGGGGGGTGGGTAGAAGTGATAGTCGGGATGGGATTCAGACTATGGGTCAAGAAGGGGGCTGATGAGATGGTTGGGATTGTTGGTCACCCAATATGTCAATTAATTAAAACTAACACACATGATGCTCAATATAAATTGTCAAACCCAGGGAGGTCTTTTATTTCAATGGAAATAAGCACAATCTATGCATAAACATGTCAAGAAATTGATTAACTAATTGAAGATAATGATCCTACCAGTCTGTCCAGCCAAACTCATTCCATAAAGAAAACTAATCTAACTCGTACATCTAGGAATTCAATTGCAGCTACCTTCCTACAGAAATCAACCTAGCAGTTATAAAATTAGGAATGGAAATAAACTAGATTACTTTTGCAAGAAGTTAAATCCTATAATTATCAAACTACAATATTCAATCTTTACCAAAATGATCCATCTAGTAGCTACTGTTACTCAATCACAATCTTCCTATTCTAATAAACCAATTGAAGATACAAAAACAACCAGAATCTAAACATAAGCTTGAACTCTAACTGATAATTATTGGAAATCCTAGAAAGCATAAATGACTGAAAGATATTGGGATTGATCTTGGCTGTTGCAGCTGATTCGAAAACACATGCATTAAACTGATCTAACCTACATAGTCGACTGTCACACCACTCTGTTACAACTATTCAAGATGCAATCGTGAACTACCAAAAGGAACGCTAGCCTCTGTTGTAGCTAGCAATAACATCTACAATGATTCCACACCACACAACAAAAAGAAAGCTAGATTAACCTACCTACTTAAGCCGGCTATCTTTGTGAGAAGGCGGGCCCCGGACTTCTAACAGAGACACCGTGAATCACAACAAATTAAGACATAGGAATGAAGAACTCTGCTCTTATATTAATGATGGAATTTGACAGTCTCAGTGCTCTGTTACAGCTTATGCAAAAAATAGTAATTGTCCAACCCCAGGCTACAAGAGCCTTCTCATATTTATACATTGAAAGTACAAACCATGATCCACTAAAATCGTGTAGCAATGAAGATCTCTGATCTTCATGCTGCAGAGTTACAACTAACTGTTACAACCGTATTAAATAAGGCTGTTAATCATGAAGGATGTTGTTACTTCAGTAATCAATGGATCAACGGATTTGGCAAGCTAGAATGCGACCTGTCTATTGCAGCTGGGTTCTGTTTCAGTGGGGGCCTGTTACAGATTCTCGTGGAGGAATGTGCTGTCACTTGGAGTATGAAGAATTGGGCTTTGAAGAGTAACAACTGGCACCATTTGGCTGATACACCTGCGCTTTAGACCTTGACTAAATGAAATCACACATATTAGCATAAATCAAGGACTAGGATCCAGAACCTTAACAATCTTAGGCATAAAATAAAATAAAGCAATAATGAATTATACATGTCGATATTATTGGTTGATCTGGAGAAAAGGCATAGGTATGGCTTGTGAAAATAGGATGTAATCAGGGAAAAATGATGTAATGAGGATGGCCAAAAATGGACATTTCCTGGACCCAACAAGGATTGTGGTTGTTGACATGGAGGTCAAAAAAACAATCAGTGGTGAATTCGTTAGGGCGATTAAAGGAGAAGTTGCAGAAGTGGATGTGTCAATGGTTATGTGGGTAGTTGTAGACTTGGTTAATGCAAGTGCAGGTAAAATTTATATGGGTATTTTAGTTATAGTAGTGGTTGTGGTTAGAATGGTTTATGAAATGGTCATTGAAAGAGGCAATATGATAGTTTCCACAAATATGTTATAAGTGATGATTTTTTTGATTTTATAACTGATTGAAATGATGGGAGATGAAGTGGTTTCTTGGATTTAGGAGGCTTAGGATATCGAGGTGGCAGTGGAGGATATATGACCAATTGCTTGGGTGAATTTTTTCCTTCAAGAATAGAACGTATTGTGGTCAGCTAATGTAATTGTAGAAATGAGGTTGAAAAAGTATTCATGGAAAATGATGGTAAATGTCCAAGCAATTTGGTGATTTATGGACACATAATAAGGGTTGGCATTGTTGATGCTGCAAGAGAAGGGGTTTATTATTTGAGTGGGGTTAGGGATGGTGGTGGGATTTTGTTATATAGCTCTACTAGTTGTTCTGCATCGGACTACTGTGTTATGTGAATATTTTTACATATGGGTGGTAGAGGAAGAGAACTTACTTCACTGCTTCTGTTGATGTTGTTCCCTTCTGCTATGAGAAGGTATTCTCAATCTATATATCCGTAGTAAATTTATTCTTAACAACTTTGATGACGATGGAATTATATATATATATATATATATATATATATATATATATATATATATATAAAATTTATTTATTTATTTTTATTTATTTTTTTTGAATCTTGGCTAGGTATTCCTTTATCGTTGATGTCATAAGTAGCTTCCTTTTCTTAGAATGCTGTTAGGTGGCCTTTCCTTTAATGTTCTGCTGATATGTGAGAATATGTTCAATGAATTGGTCAATTTTCTCTTTTAGTCTTTACTCCTCAAAGTCTAACTTGAATCCTGACTTTATTAAGGGTTCTTCTTCTTCCTCCTCAGTTGATTCACCATGGGATTCGTCAACTGGTTCTTTCCTTCCACAAGCAGATCGACCAATTGCTAGTTTTTGTTTCAAGGGTTTGTCTTCTGGTTCAAATGTTGTTATATACAATGAAGTTTCATATTGATCTTCAGTTTCACCATCAGGATAAACAATATGAGTAGCTCCAACTAGGTGTTTTAGGCCAATGTTGGCATAGGCATGACGATGTTGGATTTTTTGGCCAAATAATTAAATAGTTCACCAACATCGAGGTAGTAATCTAGATCTTGAGCATCTCCACCCATTCCCTACATGTACCACACCCTGGTGTGTTTGAGATCCAAATGTATATGCATAGACAACAATAAACCGTGTCAGATTAGTTATGGTACTCTCCATCTATCACACTTTTTTTTTTTCAGTACTTGAAACCAATTTTCTAGCAACATCATGGGCTTTGTCGACCTACGTGGAGCACCCTTAGGTGCAAAAATTCAGAAATTTTTCCTTGTAGATGGTGTTGTGTTAGTGAATACTACCTCACCAATTGGAGGTATCTTCATCATTGTGATCTATATAAGTAGTGATGGAAAATGGATTGCTTTCCCAGTTTCTTGGCATTTTTTGAAGTTTACACTTACTATAGTGACCAGGTGGTTGGCTAGTCAAATATTTTTCTTCATAGGAAAATTCTTTTATTGCTCCCAACCTTTCCAATTTTATGTCAGACAACAGACCAAAACTGGTGAGATAGAGTGAAATTATTACCGTTGTCCATTTGATGAAGGGGTAAGTGGCCTTGTTGACAATTAATCCCTTGGAAATATTCCCCATCGAGACTCCTGTAAACTCCTCGACTATTTCTAGAGGCTTAGTCACCATAGGAACCATATCCCACTTATTTGGAAGGCCAGTAATGTGGTGGATTAGGGAGTCATTTATATCAATTGGTTTGTCTAGCCATATCTTACCATTGTGGCATCTACTCACGATGAATTTTGTAGCTAGATATTTGAGGTTTCCATGGATGGATAAGTGCGACACACTTAGGTACTGTCAAATGTTTTCTATGGCCAACATGTTGGCTTCCTCTATCCATTTACTTTCTCTTATTTTCCATTCTCTAAATTATGCCCATTTTTTTCCCTAATTGTACTCCACTTTTTCTTTCTTAATTCTATTGAGGCAGACTTGCAAAGGTTTTAGTTTCATTTCCTCTTATTGTGCTTTCATTCTCTCCTCCATTGCCTTGGGTTTAGCTAATGGTCCAATTTTCTTGGGTGCCATTGTTGTCTACTGGTTATGTATAATATGGGAATCTAGTTGTGAGAAGGTAGCTTTTGGAATCGAAAATGTGTGCTCTAATTTGCAACAAAATATTTTCCAACAATATTCTAACATTGGTGAATTTATAGGTGCAGAAATCAACGAGTATTTATTCTGGGTAAGTGAGCAGAGTAATTGCGGTTCTTTTGTAGGACAACTACTTCACATGCTTGACACAAATTTCACTAAAATATTGGTTCACAATCTAGTTGATTCACTCAGTATGTTAGTTTTAGAATGTCATCCATGATTATATTCTCGATTGGTTGTCTCGTTCGTCGGTTAGCAGGTTGCAATATTTTTCTATCTATTTTCATCTTTTTGGTTGGTCAAATCAGTTTTCCAGGCTGACGGTTTATATTTTCCTTTGATCGACAATAAGGGAGGTTTGGATACTTCTGGGTCATTGCATGCTCATACTCTGCGTAGATGACTCTTTTTCCTAGTTGACTACCATTGTGTTGAATTTATTTTCTCTTATCAAGTTACACATCTTAGCTCCTTATATATTTGATCTATTATAAGTTAGTTACATAACAAATTTTTAATGAATTAGTTATAATTCTTAATTAACAAAATAAAACCTGGAGGAATGACGGTGGATGAGTGGTGATATGACCACTAGTTGAGAGGGGTTCCTATTATAAGCAATATATTTTAAGTCAAGCTCCATTGACACATTTTGTCAAGCTCAAAAGTTCCATAGAATATTCCCACGAATAAGTTAAAATTTAAATTTTCGTGGATAAACAGATAAATTTTGTGAAAACAAAATGTTCTGGCCCCCGATAATCATCGCTATAGCGACCAATATGAGTTCGTCACTATAGTGACAGTAAACTTAACACGTGCAATGTCAACGGTTATCACAGTAACGGTCATTAAATTTTTGTTATTTTTGAAATTTGATCGTTGTGCATTTTCGTTGGAACCACGATGCTCATTGATCTATAAATACATGTTCTTAAGACATATTTCCACAAATTTTTGGTATAGTTGCAACAAATTTTCTGTTGATTGTTCGTTCTATGATTTCAAGAGTCTGGTACTGGTTTAACACATTGAATTTTTGATCTCCTTCGGTTTCCAGCTTAGTGTTTTTAAATTCTTTGTCTCCTTTAATGTGTAGGGTAATAAATAAAGGGAGTCAACTATTCATTTTCTCCTCAATACTAATGCTTATATATATATGTCACCTAGAATTTGATAGATACATGATCTATTTTTAAAGACCATATATATGGAGGGACATTTACTAATTAGATTTTTCACTTTCCATGTCACGTCCTTTAATTTTCTGTCTCCTTTAATATATATATAATCTATTCAATTTACTTATAGATTGATTGAGTTTTTTTGGTTCTTAAAGGCTATTATAATGTCAAATAAATATACTTGGGAAGAAAAAAAAAGAGGTATGTTGAGTTTAAGGCAACATTGGAGGCGAAGGGTGATGGAAAGTGTTATTTCCCTTGCAATGATTGCATAGGTTTGCGAACGAGAAGAATTTTAAGAACAATAGCTAAAAAAATTTGTAAGGAGAAGGGGCATGTTGAAGGGGGGATGAATATCATCCCTTGGTAAGACGTTATTCATTACATAATGTACTTCTTGTAATAGTACCGATCATGTATTCACAAAATGTTTTTATCATTTTAAATATATGTGTTGTATATTATACACTAATGTTATTACATTGTTTGTAAATATAAAGACAATGCCCCCTAAATGTCGACTGCTAGAGAGCTATTTGCCACATAATAGTAGAAATACTACTTTACAAGGTGAGGAACATGGAGATCATAATATTGAAGATCGTATTCTTAATGATCCTATGGACAAAGATGATGTTATTGATACAAATAACGAAGATGAGATACATAGATTGCTCCAAGACACATTTGCTCTATTGGATGAGGACAACCTCCATGAAATTCATGATGTTCCTCTACTCAAGATGTCCTAAGAAAACAAAATTCAATGGTAAAGAAGAGAATGGAAAGAAACCACGAAGAATGACACTTGACCTATGGAAGTTGGAATATAATAGAAATCGTCGAGGTATGCAAATTGTATATGTAGCACATATAAACATGTAATATTATGAATTTTATATTTTTACTGAATTTTCTCTACCATGGGTGTCATGAATTATTGCTAATATGTTTCTGTTTATGTTTAATGAATGTCTTTAAGGCATGAATGGGATTCCACGAGAAATGAAGAGTTATCCCATACAATTCTATAGGTTTCCTTACTACGAGCACCTACAAATAGCTCATTTGTTCGATGCAATGCATATCAGGAAGAATGTAACAAAAACGATATGGCGGATATTAGATGGAAGGACTGACAAAGATAAAATTGGAAAAAATTGTAGTGACATTGCAGAAGCCAATCACGCATTGCAAAGTGTAATTATTTCCAATGCTGGAGATGGGGACCGAAATATTAGTCTTCCATCGTTATTGACAGAGCAACAAAGCAATGCTATAAAAGAGGTCATTCAAAAAATAAGGTTTCCGACAGGGTTTTCGTCGAACATACAAAATATCTTAACGAAAAAAGGTGATTTTGGTGGTGTTAAAACTCATGAATGGCATACATTCATTAAGGTAATTATTTACGTATATAATTGCCATTTAGTACATATTTTTAGTAATTGTTCTATCTTATTTGGAAACATTAAATAATGATTTGCTTTTTGCTACAGTACGTTCTACCTCTATCTCTCCCAGATAGATTTGACGACAACATAAAACAAGTTATATATGATCTCGGTAAATACATGAGGTAAGTAATAATTTATATGCATGAAAATGTTTGTTCTCTTTGTTGCATAGCTTATTGACATATTGTGTTTTACAGATTGGAACTTTATTATATATGCTTCAATCTTGTTGATCACTGTTATTTTATTGCATCATTTGTAGGTGGATTTCATCTAAAGAAATCCATAAAGAAGATATTAGGTATTGGAAGAGAGAAATTCCTTGTCTAATGTGTGAAATGCATAAGTATTTACCTCCAACATTTTTTAATGCACAAGAACACTATCTCATACACCAATTTGAGGAGATTGAATTGTGTGTACCTATAAACTCAAGGTCAATGTGGATGGTGGAAATGCATTTGAAGTAATTGAAGGCTTTTGTTAAACAAAGAGTGCATCTCGAGGGTTCTATGGTGCAAGGATATATGGTATATCAATCCATGGTGTACATTAGTTAGTATCTTCCAAATTTTAAAAAAAATATCAATCTACCTCGCATTTGGCATGTCAACTCCATCAAAAAATTTGAAGGGGAGGTCCTATTGGGGAAGGGTAGAACGAGGAAAGTGAAAGGTAATTGAATGGTGTAGATTTAATTTATTAAACAATTATTTTTTTCAATTTCATATATATATATATATATATATATATATATATATATATAATACTCATGTAATTTTTATTATGCCATCAATATTTTAAGGTAAACTTAATTTCCTTTAATGATAGCTAATTTACAATTCTTAATTGTTATTTTTTCATATAGTTGGTCGTGTGTGGGATGCACTACATTTATACATTGCAAACAATCTTGATTGGATGGAGGAATGGATAGAACAATGTACAAAATTTTGTGGTACCTTATCATGGGAAAGGGTTCGTAAATTGATTAAAACAATGCATTGTTATCGAGAATAATATCCCGGTGAACTTATGCAAAGGGAAGTTGATTTAGCATGTGGTTTAAAAGATAAAAAGGAAAGTACATTTACCCTGCTCATTTTTTGTTGTTGTTTCCCATTATATAAATGTATTTTTTATATCAATGTTTCTTGTTCTAGTTTATATCTTGATTATATTAGTGCTTGAGAGGTTTGAGATGGTTATTATTATTTAATTGTGTGTAGTCAATAGGTGTAAAGAAGTTGGAGCAAAGTCCACCAAATCTACACCAACAAGTGATCTACATCAATGAACATCACTAATGACAAGGTGAGTTACCTTCCCACCTTCTCTTTCTATGTAATATGTTGTCAAGATTATATCTAGAGTGGATATCATAGTGGTATAACCCCCACTTATCTTGGGTAAGGGGAAAGAGATCAAGGGAGGTCTCATATGTATGTAGAAGGGAAACCTATGAAAATAGAAGTGGTGACTCTACTAGGGAGGATATTATGATATTTCCCTAGTTTGATTTGAAAAGTTCCTTGTTTCTCTCATCCTTTGGAACGCCATTTTGATCTCTGGGTCCTCCATATACATTGTTTCGTCCATTGGAGACCTTGGAACCCTTCAGATATGAAACAAATCTCAAACAATTTCCTTTCTTTCGGCTATTTCCCTTTCTAGTGAAATACAAAGTGATAGTATCCCTCCCTCCTAAGCTTCTTGGAGAGATAGTCGTTGTTTATCCTTCCTTGCATAGCCTGATAGGAGGAATAGTGTCCTGTAGGAGATTTTTTTGTCTTCTTGTAATATATCTTAGGTCTAGTTTTTTTTTTGGTTCAAGGAGTGTGTTTATGGTTTGTATACATCATCCCTAGATAATTGTCTCTTGCTCATTTGAGTGATATCTATTTTCCTCTTTTACCATTTGTTTGAGTGTGATTTGCATCACCTTAACTTAATGAATAGTTATTTGATTTCAATTTTCTATCCTATTAGTGATTTTCTAATACTATTAGTGAGCAAAGAGAAGAATAAAATAGTTCATTTTCATCATCTTCCAGGGTTGAGTTTTTGGTTTCATAAGCATTATTTGGATTGCTTGTTTTGGTGTAATCATATTAAAATATCTTCATCGAAGAAAATAATTGCATTTGCATCTTTGCATTCTTTCTTACTAAGTCATATGATGCTTATATGAATTAAAGTGACAAAGAAGTAGAAAGAAACCTTAAAATAAGTTCACCATCATCATTTTAATCCTGATTGGGAGTCAGATCCACTCGCTAAGGTACTAATTTATTGTTGGAGGATTTTGTAGTAGTATAAGGACGAGTCATCCACCCTAGAATGAACCCTTATGTCATCCTTGGATATACCTTTTGAGGTAGCCTTCTAAATCAAATGTTTGCTGCAAGATATTTCTTACCATTTGGAGGACTATACTTGGTTCTTTTTCCCTAATGGATGGGCCATCCATCACGGAGAAGGGTTTGGAGCATCTTCCTTGAGATTGTTCAAACACTTGGGTAGTCTTTTTCTATTTATAAAGGTAGATTGGTTACTTATGTTGGATTGTTGGGCTAGTAAGGAACCTTGGGGTTTGATTAATCCCTTATTATTTGTTTCCATGTCATCTTTGTGAAGGACATTTCCCTTGGAGTGTAGTTTGGTTTCTTTGTGAACACCTTTTAAATAGTACAATGGCCAAAGGTGCACCTAAAAATTCCATAACGTTTTCCTTTGAATATTGATTACTAAGTTTCACGCTCTAGTCGAAATCTTATCCACATAATTTATTATGTCACCAACATATATATATTTAAAAAAAAAATACTCAGACATCATTGCTATAGCGACGAAAATAACTTGTTAATTCCTTTCCAGGGAAACGCTATTCCGTGGCTATAACAACGATCATTCTGTCGCTTGTATATCAAAATCGTCATTATGTGCATGTCTGGTTTTCGTTATAGAGACGATCAGTCATGCACATAACAATGATTTTTCTATACAAGCGACAGAATGATTGTAACTATAGCCACATAATAGCTTTGCTAGGGAGAGGAATTAACAAGTTCTTTCCGCCACTATAACGATGATGTCTGACACATCAACGTTTCTATAGTGACATATTACCATCGCTCTAGCGACAACTCGAGGTTTTTTAAGCATCGTCCACTCACGCCACGTGTTATCTCTTTCCTGTCGCCATAGCGATGAAAGGTTCGAAGTGTGGCTACAACGATGAAAATGTTGCGACGAAAATATGGGGTCATGTTCATTGCTATAGCAACATAAAAGTGTTGCAATATCAATGATTTTCCGTGGGAAAAATGTGCACATGTACTAGTGATTGATAATGAAGGACACAATTAGATATGAACTAATACACATTTATGCAAAGTAGTTAAAGGAGCAATATACATATTCTGACAATGCTTGTAGGAAAATTCTATATTGGATGGAGGTTGGAACAAGGAATATATATCATGATGGGTAGAAAAAATTTCCTTTATTAGGCATGGGAAAATAATTGGCTTGATTGCAGGAAGACAAGGATGGAATTATGTTACGCACTCAACCTCCTTAATGAAACACTGACAAGGGAGGAGATAAAGGAACATGTGTAGGCATGCAAAGAAGAATTGCTAGAGTACAAATCTAGGATACCATAATCAAGGACACCACAAAAAACCAAGGAAACTTGATAGTTATAGTACTAGTTAAGGTCAACAGAAGGAATAACTTGTTTGATCAACCAAAACAAGTAGCTAAGTTGTTAGCAACATTTCTAGGATCAGATAGTGTAGGATGTGAACACACCCTTCTTTTCCTTTAATGCCTACAATTATTGGGAAATGTAGTGTAATATGATCATCTTTAACTTTGTCACACAAGTTAGTATAAGTGTTGCTTGATCAAGGATGAGCTTCTGGAGCCACCTAAGGCATATAAATAAATGTATCTTCTAGGATAACGTTTTACAATGTCTACATACTATTTTTGTGATCTATAAACTATGCTTCTAATGATTACCAATTCAAATTTTGATAATTTAGATTAATTTCAGATAAGTATTAATTTGGGTAATTTAGATTAATTTGAGATAATTATTGCACCTCATTTTTGCATTAAGTTTCTGTTGACGGGAAACACTAACTTGCTCGTCAACGTAGGAGAGAC
Organism: Larix kaempferi; assembly: GCA_027924585.1. Taxonomy (NCBI): domain Eukaryota; kingdom Viridiplantae; phylum Streptophyta; class Pinopsida; order Pinales; family Pinaceae; genus Larix; species Larix kaempferi. Next base: position 35,322,754 of record BSBM01000074.1, on the reverse strand, counting down.
AACCTGATGCAGGAGTTTTCTAGGTTCCTAGTCATTTGGTGTAGCTACCTCTGATGGGATTATGGGCCTTATTACCACTAAGGTGATTTGATCCTCAAAATAAAACTTTCGATCATAGCTTGTCCTAAATCTAAATTCAATCCTAACTAATCACACAAATGTGATCTTACACCTAAAAATGTGTATTAAATTCTACTATTACCTATGCTTATCACTGATTAAATATGGACTAAAACTTGATTACAAGGACGTGATCTAACAGTGTACGATAGAAAAAATCATATTCTTCATTATACAATCATGCTAATGCATTCAATATACCAATATGCTAAAATCATGCTAATGTTCTGCAGATTTAAATAAGTGGCAGAAAGCACAATTTAAATAAATTGACAAAACAACAATCAAACATGGTTTATTATATAAATTAATCATACGTAGAAAACTAAAACAAAATTAAGAAAATACTGATTAAATCCTATCCCATGAGCATGATATTAAAAAGGGATCTGATGCATAAGAAGAAAGTTTTATACTGATTCACCCAGAAAGATCCAAATGAGTAGTACACATACAAAATATCAACATTTCAAAGCTATACTATGATATATCACTACTTCCCTGGTAGACATTGCCGCACATTAGATTCTCAATATGTTTCAAATAACCAAATGAGAGATATTAGAACACAAATATGAGTTAAAAATATCCTTATTTGATTGGCATAGAACTGTATAAGAAAAACCATCTTATTTGACATAATCAAATGTTTAAAACAACTTGCGAACACCAATATTTAGGCTACCAACTTCTCCTCAATAAGCATACTGCAGAGTTTTGGATACAATTGAAGAAATCTAGAAAACAGAGGTCTATTGTACTATTGAAATCAAATATTACAATAGAGAATAAATTTTTAGAAGAGAAAGATTTCTTCTGTACTTCGTCTTCCTTTCCCCCCTTTTATTTGCATATCAGAGGGCTATTTATACAAAAATGAATGATTGGGAGGATAAGATCAACTCCCCCAATTCCTGAACTAATTGGTTGGGTGTTCCATTTAGCAGAAGATATTTTGCAAATCCATCCAAGACATAAATCTAGGAAATTTCATTTTGGAAAAATAGGCTTATCTCTAAAACTATAGATTTTTTGGAGATTCTTTTCACAAGTAAGCTAATTTGGCTCATTCTACAAAAAACCCCTTTGTTGGATTTTCCATATACATCCTCGTCACTCCAAAAATCATGTTCAAATATCACTACTCATTTCCATTTGACATATGATTGACTGCTCAATTTGGGATTTTGATTTATCCTTCTTGAAGTTTTGGTTGTTCATATCCAATTTTATTTAAATCTAAATCCACACCTGTATAATTAAAATAAAAAATAAAAGAAATAAACATTATTTAGAAAAATCTAAATGAAAGAAAAACTAAAAAAATGTTCAATCCAAATAAATCTAAACAAATTCGTAATTCATTTTTCAAGCACATTTTTGGAGCACTTTAACTATTTATTTGGCAAAATTAATCTTCCCAAATCATTCTTCGCATATCCAACTTTCCAACAAGCTATTTTTGGCATAATTTGGCCTCCTAGAACTCAAGATATTGCTCTTGGAAGTTAACACTCAATAGACTTAATTTCATTGTTTGATTAATTATCGTCATTAATCTAAATGTTGTTGGAATATTCAACGATATTGGGAGGAGGGTGAATTAGTATAGGACAAATTTTAACTTTCAAAACTTGTTTACCAATCACATTATCCTTCGTAATTCACTTTTCAAGCATATTTTTGGAGCACTTTAACTATTTATTTGGCAAAATTAATCTTCCCAAATCATTCTTCGCATATCCAACTTTCCAACAAGATATTTTTGGCATAATTTGGCCTCCTAGAACTCAATATAATGCTCCTGGAAGTTAACACTCAATAGACGTGATTTCATTGTTGGATTAATTATCGTCGTTAATCTAAATGTTGTTGGAATATTCAACGATATTGGGAGGAGGGTGAATCAGTATAGGACAAATTTTAACTTTCAAAACTTGTTTACCAATCACATTATCCTTCAATCACATTGAGCAGCATTCAACATAAATGCACAATAAAAGAGACACAAGTTTTTAACGTGGAAAACCAATGAGGGAGAAAACCAAGGGAATACTTTCTTTCTATAAAAAATGGTTACAATGATTTTCAGAATCCTATCTGTTGGAGACACCAATATCCCATGTTTACTAGAAACAAAATGTAGGAGGCAACAATCCCCTAGATTCTCTAGCACCAACTAGAAGGAAGCATCAACTCCCTAGATTCTCCAGCACCAACTAGAAGGAAGCACCAACTACCTGAATTTTGTAATGATGTATTGCTCGAAACTTAACCTATCAAACTCTTCTCTATGCACTCTACTCTGTCACACACTGCTTTGCGCAATCTACTCTACAAAAGAAAACCGTAGCTTCTATACTGCACACCTACTTTCATGTCACACTTTTCTCTGTGCAAGACAATATTCACTACTGCGTAAAATATAATCTATCACACTTTGCACTATGCAATACAAACATCACTACTGTCACATTGTCTCACTCTTCAGTATTGTCATACTGTCACACTCTTCATTGCGCACTCTACATTGCACAAGATAACCTTGAGTGTTGTGCATCCATCACTGTACCTACACCAACATAGATCCAAATCCTACGTTCTATCAAGCGCCGAGAGAGATCAAATCTCCCTCATATTTACTTTTTACTTTGTATTATTCTTTTTTGCTTACTTTGTATTATTTTGTTACTCGACAAACGTTACAAGATCTCCCTCATATTTACTTTTTACTTTGTATTATTCTTTTTTGTTTATGGCCGACATAATATTTATTACTTTTTACTTTGTATTATTTTGTTGCTCGACAAACTCTCGACAAACACTTGACACATGTTACAAGATCTCCCTCATACTGGGCTGTAGAGTGCCTCTCGGCACAATTATTCCTTAACCAAAGAAGTACCAATGAGAAAAAATACATTCCTCTTCATAAGGTTCCCCTCCTCCTCCTTAGAAAGCCTTCAAAAATATCTTCAAGAATCCTTCAAAAAACATCTTCAAGAATCTAGAACATCTTTAATAAAACCCAAGGAATCATCTTCAAGAACCCCCAAAAATTCATCTTCTCCTTGGAATTGCACACCTTTTCAGAGCTCCATACTTACTTGGATGGATCGTCAAATGAAGAGAGTGATCCACTTATTTATACAGGTCTTAAATCACTTTTTGGGATGACATAACATTGTACAATATCCTATCAGTGCCGACATAACATTGTACAATATCCTAGGAGGGACGACCTAACAATCTGGTTGGGTTGAATTCACAAATTCTTTCATACATCCTCATTCCTATGGAGTTAAAGGGACTTCCATATACCATTGCAGGGGTCTCAAAACAAAATTTCTAACCATTTAATCTTACTCCAATTGAGTTAGGTATCTAGAGTAAAAATTCTTTCAAATATAAGGTAACACGACTGGGCATCCAAAACCAATATTTCCAATAATCTTCATGTTGCAATCTATGTATGTAGTTTCCTTTCCTTTAACATCAATGACAACAATATCTTCAACAAATATTAAATTCATTATCCCACATGCATTGGGGAAAATAAGTTTCATGTGTTTATAGTGCATTTTCCATAGATAGTAGTTTGTAGGAAAAGATGGGGAAGAAATAGAGAATGAGGCCCATGCCAAATATTTTTCCATACTCCCAACATAAAAAATACTTAAATAATAAAATAAAAATAATAAAATACCGGTTATAAATTATATGAATTTTAAACAAGATAAATGTATAAGAAATGAATCATTCCAATAATATTGGAAAATTAATAAATTCAAATAAAATAAATTTCCAATATAACTATCTTCTAAAAATAGTAATAAAATGCAAACTAAAAATTGGAATATCTTGTTTTGTTTTATTATAGTATTTCTTTTGGAAAATAATTAAAATGAAAAACTTTTAATTTACAAAAGGATATTATAGATATTCTATATTTTCAATATCAATTTAAGCTTTTTAAAAAGAGAAACTCATTCATGATCAAAAGCTATTTATGTTCTACATTTGTAGATATTAAATTTTAATCTGAATATTTTTTAAAGAATCGTGAAGCTCAAAAATTATATTTGAGCTAAAAACATTGGTCTCATAAAATTGAATTATGCGAGTTTATTATAAATATTTGATAAAAATATATTTCAAACAAACAAATTAATTTAATGAAAACCAAAGTGTTAGTGCTAGAAATTGTCCCTAGACTACAAAGGGAGCAAGCTAGTACAATCTCAATACAATGAACAAAAAATAGGGTTTGTTTTGGTGATTTTGTGGTTTGAGGGTTTCATATTCAAGAAGGTAATTTAACATTCAACCAATGCAAAAACTAAATCATGTAAATTCAAGAACTGAGATATAACAATGTAAGATAATAAACAAAAACCATTGCATTGTACTGGTTCAGTTCACAACACATGAGCATTCACATGAGAAAAAACTTAAAACAAGGAATGAAATCATATGTTGAGTGATCAAAATGACCATAAAAAAATCAATAGAGAAAAAATAGTTGCTTATATTCATATATAGATCAATCTCAGTCTTCAAAACTTACAGGAGAGCCATATGCATTAGTGAGAGTATGTATCCAAATGCTCCAAGCTGTATATTGCTTCTTGAAACCAAAACCCCCCTTCTCTCTGAACTGTATGTTTGTCTTCCTTTTATCATTAAAAAAGTAGAGTAGTTCCATAACTACCTTCTAGGTCGAATTTTGAAGTAGTTACATCAATTAGTTACATTCTAACTTGAATCTTTAAAGACAATTAACTAAAAATAGCAAATCGGACTTTGGGAAATTAGGCGAATTTCTGTAAAATTGGGTCTCAAAGATTCCTCTATATCTCTTGATTCACGACACCTGTTAGAAAAATGAGAGAGGTTTTATTAAATGAGTCCATGAAGAACAAAAACCTCTCTTGGTTTTTAAAAATTCCTCTCCAATTGATCGGAATACGTTCTGGAAATTTGTGACTAAAACAGAAAAATATTAAATATTTTAAACCCTGAAAAATAGGCCACAAAGATGAATTCGAATCTTTCAAACGGTGACACCTGTTTCAAAATTGAGAGAGGTTTTTGTGAGTGAGCCTGTTCTTGAAAAAAACCTCTTTGGGTTTTTTGAAATTCACTTCCATCTTCTCGTAATCTGCTCCGAAAGATCATGACTAAAACAAAGAAAAACATACATTTTAGTAGCGCCTTAGTGTATGCAGTTTCACTACTGCGCTGCGGGAATGTCTCCAATGAAGATTTTGCAAAAGAAACTCAACATAAAGGTTAAAATTTGAACATAGGAATTAATGTAAACTTAAATAAGTATTTTGAATACTTTGAAAAGAAATATAATACTTAATAAGCCACAGAGGATTAAAACAAAAACTACAACATATGAAATAAAAAAAAAAAAAAAATTATTAAAATTTAAAATAAAATAAAATGAAAGGAAAATAAGAAACAATCATTTGAGAAAAAACACATAAGGATTGGGTACAATTTCAGTCCTAACACAAAGCATGATCAAGATTGTTAAAAATGATTTCGATAAGCTCAAATAGGACATAAAAAATATTAAGCAAAACTAAGAAAACCAAAATATATCTATTTACAAAATATTAGGGTTCCAAACATGCAAAATCAGAAATAAGCCCCAATCATATCTTAATCAAGCTCAAACGCCAGACTAATGAAATATCCAAAATCGTGAAAGGAAAAATCAAATGAACAATCAAAATCCCATAAATGGAAATAAACCAAATCGATACTTGAAAAGTCAACTCTAAAATAATGGACCTGAACCGTTGATTAACAAAATCACAAATAAACCTCAAGTCCAAAAAACCTCAGATCAGCCAAATGCATAATGAAAATTAGAACTTGATGCCCAACACCTGGCAAACTTCACCTTTTCAAAACATCAGGATCGGAAATTTGGAAAGTTAAAAATAAACTTAAAATGATAGTTTTGACAAATTCGCTCCGCAGTAACTGACCCGTGGATAAATCATAATGGAATTAAGAGTACATGTAAGGTTTGTAACGTCAAAAAGGAAAATCTCGGGAGTGAAACGTCGCAATGAAAATAAAGTGAGAAACTTTCCCGAAGTAAACATCTCGATGTTAGAAATCCATGGGAATGCTGTGATAGGGAACATCAGAAACAATATCATTAAGACATAGTATCAACGTAACCAGCTTGACATGATAGTATGAAAATGAACTAAAAGAAGATTGATATCTATTCTAGATTAGCAAATCGAGAAAGCGCAAAATCAAATAAAAGAGATGAAATAAAAAAAAGTCATGAGACAATCAACATCAACAGAACCAAATGGCCTCGATCCAATTTTATTTTGTAAGTAAGACATTATATTACCATTTAAAAAAGAGTTACATAGCATTCATACCATAAGGTCTTGTCGGGGAACAATTAGCACGACGACCTGATTGTCATCCCAAAAAACCTCTATACTGCTCATTACCCTGAACCATTCAACTGTCTTCAAAATTGAGACCCATCTATACCCCCCATTACATAGCCGAGATTCTTCATAAGGCTTCCCTATACCACCTAATAACCTACAAATTTCTAACAGCCGATAGACATAAATATAAATTGAAACATAAATATAGAAACTAGCCATTAAACTGAAACCTTGTACCTGGTGCTTAACAATGCCCCTTTGACGACCCCTCCCCAAAGTGGGGGACAGAACTATGCAGAAACTTCGAGCAAGGGATGAAACCCACTTATGCATTCCCAACAGTAGTGATGCCACCATAGCTCATATTCATCCGCATAATTCTCTTTCCAGGAGTCGTCGTTCCTGCACTAGAACCAGCAGGAGGGGGATAGAATTGGATGCCCATTTTATTCGCCATGAGGTCAATACTATTGTGCATTAACTAGTAGTCCCGGTTATTCTCCTTCCAAGCATGTGCAGGTTCCGCATCCCCAACATATTTTTTTTATTGCTCCATAAGGACATGGGAGAGGATCCCTTTCATAACCCAATAGGTCGCTAGCATTCATTCATAGGTATCCATACGACCGATAGTCGTACCGGGATCCTGAACCCATTCGGCTACCTCCTCTTCAATATTCCCCATCTTGAGTTTGTTCAATTGATCCCACAAACCTTTTTCAACTTGTTCAATTTGCCCATGTATGGATGGTGGAATTCAGTTGCGAAAGAACTGGGCCGCTTGAAAGGATTTCCTCTGCTCCCTAGTTACCCTCACAATATTTCCTTTCCTTGGCCTCTTCGTGACCTCCTTTGTTTTCCTCCCCCTTGGAGCCATAATTATCCACCAAGGGGAAGACCTATCCTTCGCACACTCAGACTTCCTAGCTTGTCCACACATAAGCTCCAAGAAGGTGATAAAACTTGGAAACTTACAAGCTATCTCGGGCTTTCCCTCTGTCTTTATAGAAATTCCGACATTCCATCTCATAATTACTCCCATCATTGATTTTACATCCTCATCAATTCAGAGGAAAATCCTGACAAACTTTACATTCTCTCGCATCAATTCAGCGTACACAATCCTCTGGTCGAGGACATTTCCATAATGTTTCCTCATTATTACCAGTGCAGGGGTTTAATTGTTCTCTCCTTTAGGTGTTAAATCACGTATTAATTTCGTTTCCTTCGGGTGGTGGATAGTTATTGTTCTCGGTGGAATTTGTACCTTCTGCGTGGGTCCTAAAATGCTCATCATGTAGGTGGTTCGTGTCACCACCTTCCTCCCTTGGGATCCGAGTATCCTATATGGACAGCTGGGCACATTGGTGGACCCAATATTGAGACCCAAAACAAGCCATATGTCCCTCTTTTCTTCGTCGTTTCTCACCTTCCCCCACACTGGACAAGTGATCAATGACCCTATTTCCATCTCACTTGATGTATTCAAAGGTCCACACATGGGGTTCTCTTAGTTGCGAGCTTAGTTTTTCCACCCTCTAGATGATCCTCCAGCTTTCCGCGAACTTGGAGATCCGTTGTCCATGTTGTAGCTTCTTCTCCATTTGGATGATGACCTTGGAGTCCCCTTCAACAATGGTTGTCTCCCAACCTTTACAGGTAACCAAATTTAGGTCGTAAAGAATACCCTCCAACTCCGCTGCATTTTTCATGGCATTTCCTATGTATCCATGGTAAATATCCAGGATGCGACCATCCTGATTCCTTACCACCCCTCAAAAACCAACGGATCTTGGGTTTCCTTTCGAGGCACCATCAAAATTTAGCTTGAAGGAACCAACTGGGGGGGGGGACCAGAAAGCCGAGCTATCCTAGGTTACCCTTCTCATTTTCCTTCTGATCCATCCCTGGAAAGCTTTTTTTAAGCCCCACTTAGCTATAATTCTTTGCTCCAAATATCCCATTCCCAGTCCTTTTAATCCCTCTAAGTTATTTTAATTGTTTCCTAGATGTGGGTTTCAATTTTGCTCCAGACTTCCTGACAGTTGGTGCCCTTGTCCTAAAAAATCATGTAGTTTCATTCCTTCCAGAATTCCCACATCAAAAATCCTGGGAACATGAGCCATATGCAGATGACAATGGGGTTCTGGAAATATTTTAGGTCCCAATCTCTAATTGTTTGATCTGGCTTCCCACACATACGATTTGATTGTTGAAAGATTTTATCTCCCCTATCCCATAGTGCCGAGGAAAACAAGTAGGTGTCCAGGAGAGGGTCAATGATTTCCTCCTCACAGGTGCACATGGGGCATTGTGAAGGGCCAATGATGCCCCAATTTTTGAGATTTTCCTTGGTTAAAATTCATAGGTATATAACCAACCATAGGAAGGTAGCCACTTTTGGCCATGGGTTTCTTCTCCAAAGTTTTTTCTAGTTTTCATTAGTTGGCATCTCCCCTTGATTCATCTAGATCTCATAGGATTCCTTGGTGTTGAAAGTGCCTCTGGTAAAGTAGCCTCATCTTAGTTTGTCCGGACCTCTTTGGAATCTTATGTATCTATCATGGAGGGCATTCTGAATCTTGGGAATCTCTTCAATAGGGAATCTCTGTGAAAATCCTCACAGCAGATCTAAGAGATGATGTATCTCACAAGAGAATAATTATGATTAAGCAAGAAAATAGAAGAAGAGTGATACATGCAGTATAATGAGCAACAGAATAATATGGTACAGTAGAACTCAGATAGAAGCAATAATACTTCGGTCATACTAGATTATTAATCACAAATGGACATATAAATAATACAATGCATGAGGAATTCGAATGCCTAAGGTGGCAATTCGAATTAGCCTTCATGGAGTGATCAAAGGATCACTGGAGTGTCATCGGAGCACAACTAGGTGTCCTCATGATCATCGGAGCGCAACTGGAAGTCTTCATCATCATCAGTGGAGTCATCAATGCTCAAGTAACTGTCAACCATCAGTCAAACTAACTCTGGTAGGTGTAACTCAGTGTAACTAAGTGTAACTCAGTGTAACTAAGTGTAACTGAGTGTAACTGAGTGTAACTCAATGTAACTAAGTGTAACTCAATGTAACTAAGAGTAATTGAATGTAACTGAGTGTAACTCAATGTAACTGAGTGTAACTGACTGTAACTAACTGTAACTGAATGTAACTGAGTGTAACTGAGTGTAACTCAATGTAACTGAGTGTAACTGAGTGTAACTGACTGTAACTGAACTGGTAGGTGAAGAAGGGCGAGTTGCTCCCTAAAATCAAGGAAGAAGGGCGCACTAAGCAACTGGAGGGCTAAAACTGAATAGTGAGAAGCTCCTGGGGGCTGGCTAACTGAGGGCTAGGTGCTGGACTGATGACTGGGATGCATGCAAAATGCATGCAAACCCTAGAATGCATGCAAACCCAAAAAGGTGCATGCATGACTGAAAATGTAAATGATCAAAATACTGGTGGGACTAGGATGGAGTATAGGAATATCCTAACACCCCCCCTTAATCCATCCTGGGCCCTGGTAACTAAGACCAAAGGTCACCCAATACAATGAATAATAACAATCAATAAACCAAGGAAGTGGGAAAATTTCATGGGAAACATACCCCCTCCTCAAAAAATAGACTGTAAGGCACACATAAAAAATAAAAGCTCCAAACTCAAGCATGTGTGATGCTTGGTCATATGTCTGGAGGTATCTTCTTCTTGGGAAGAAGTGGATCATGCTCAAAAAGCATGTGCTTGTACTTGCTCTTCAGATCGAATGTGATGAGAACAAATCCAACAGTATTAGAATGATCCTTGAACCTGTGATTCGAATCAACTGAGGTAGGATCAAATTTTTGAATGTGCATATAGTCCTTTGTCTTCTCCTTCGAACCACCATGGGTGAGATTATGCCAAAAAGAACTATTACATGTTTGCTTGAAATCAAAATCAGATTTAAGACTTTCAAAACAGTTTCTTGAGATCTCCTTTGAACCAGCAGGGGTGAGATCAAAACTATCATATGATGCATGAGAAATTATCTCAAGCGGGTGGCAATGGCCATATTCTTCAATAACCTTCTGAAAGCATGTGCTAATGATCATATAGTAGTAAATAAGAGATGTTTGCTGAAGAGGAGCGAATGCATTACCTCCAATAGCTGATGTTACCTCCGAAATAATCATGTGATCATGGTGCAAACCAACAAACTCTGGTGCAAGACAGGATTTAGGACCTTCTGCAATATCTAGAGTGTGAGCTGGCACAGAAAGAGAAGAAAGTTTGAGCATGAGCGGAGAATCTGCAAGTTCTTTGTCAACAACTTCAATATGAGATGATACTGGTTCATGATCTGAGAGATCATCAAGGGGAGCGAATGCAACATGATCTGAGAGACCATCAGGAGGAGCGAATGCATCATGATCTGAGAGACCATCAAGTGGAGCGAATGCATCAACTTGCTTGCTTTTGAAGGGATTTGGACCAAAACCATCATTCTTTTTGCCGAATCTTTCATCTAGATGAGCCCATAACTCTTTTGGAGTTTCAATATCAAAGATGGTCGGGTACAATATGTAATCAGTCATAGTAAGCTTCATTCTTCCAATGTGCATGTCACCTTTATTCAACCATTTAATCTTCTTTGTAGAGGATTCGAACTCTCTTTCAAAATAGCAATCAAAGAGATCATGGCTCTTTAAATATGCTATTATTTTTGGTTTCCATTCATCATAGTTGAATAGAGAAAGAGGAGTGATTTCTTCTAATTCAGGATACATTGAAGCTGTAGAAGACCTGCAAAAACAATATAGAATAACTGCAACTGCTACTGCTGCAAAAATGCAGAAACTGATGCAACTGCTGCACTCGAAATCTTGGTAATAACCTGCAAAAAACTCTCAAGAATGGAGATAAACAATACTCTCAACATGCTCTGATACCATGTGAAAATCCTCACAGCAGATCTAAGAGATGATGTATCTCACAAGAGAATAATTATGATTAAGCAAGAAAATAGAAGAAGAGTGATACATGCAGTATAATGAGCAACAGAATAATATGGTACAGTAGAACTCAGATAGAAGCAATAATACTTCGGTCATACTAGATTATTAATCACAAATGGACATATAAATAATACAATGCATGAGGAATTCGAATGCCTAAGGTGGCAATTCGAATTAGCCTTCATGGAGTGATCAAAGGATCACTGGAGTGTCATCGGAGCACAACTAGGTGTCCTCATGATCATCGGAGCGCAACTGGAAGTCTTCATCATCATCAGTGGAGTCATCAATGCTCAAGTAACTGTCAACCATCAGTCAAACTAACTCTGGTAGGTGTAACTCAGTGTAACTAAGTGTAACTCAGTGTAACTAAGTGTAACTGAGTGTAACTGAGTGTAACTCAATGTAACTAAGTGTAACTCAATGTAACTAAGAGTAATTGAATGTAACTGAGTGTAACTCAATGTAACTGAGTGTAACTGACTGTAACTAACTGTAACTGAATGTAACTGAGTGTAACTGAGTGTAACTCAATGTAACTGAGTGTAACTGACTGTAACTGAGTGTAATTGAACTGGTAGGTGAAGAAGGGCGAGTTGCTCCCTAAAATCAAGGAAGAAGGGCGCACTAAGCAACTGGAGGGCTAAAACTGAATAGTGAGAAGCTCCTGGGGGCTGGCTAACTGAGGGCTAGGTGCTGGACTGATGACTGGGATGCATGCAAAATGCATGCAAACCCTAGAATGCATGCAAACCCAAAAAGGTGCATGCATGACTGAAAATGTAAATGATCAAAATACTGGTGGGACTAGGATGGAGTATAGGAATATCCTAACAATCTCTAGTCCCACCAATATTTTGGTAGCCATTCATGATAGTCACCCTCCTTCGGCATCATCTTCCAGAATTGATTGACCTTGGTGAGCCCCATCTCCACACATCTATCTTGGCTTGTCCTTTTATTAATATGAGTAGAAACGTTGGGAATCTATTGCCATGAATCCTCCCAAAATTTTGTCGATGTCCCATCTCTAATTTCCCAGAAGCTATGATCTTGTATGATGCTTATGCTGCGTAGGGCTATCCGCCAAATATGTGACCCTTGTTTCTCTTCATTGAACCTAATGAGATCCACCATATTTTATCCCCCAACAGCTCACTACTCTTTTCTGGGTCTCTAAGGCCAAGGCCCCCTTGGGTTTTTGGTTTACATAACTTTTCCCTGCTAACCAAATCCCATTTTTTTTTTTTTTTTGGGTTTCCACCCTATAAGAATTGACGTTGGATGGTTCTCATTTCCTTGATGAATGCCTTAGGGGGCTGCCATGAATGAAAACAAATAGATAGGCATCGCATGAAGAACGAATTTAATGAGGGTCAGTTTGCTGGCAAGATTAAGGGGTTGAAAAACCCAATTGGCCAGCTTCATCTTCATACGATCCAATAAATCGACCCATGGTATTTTATTGCTAACTCCTTCTACCAGAGGAGCACCTAGATATTTGGAAGGAAGGGAGCTCCGATGGAATCCCAAAATATGGATGATGTTCCTTTGAGATACCCTTGGGGTATTGAATAAAAAAGCCTGCAAATTTTCTTTGTTGATGTCTAGACCCAAGGCTTTCAAGAACATAGTTAGGCATTTCTTGAAGGCTATAGCTTCTTGGATGGAATGATGACCCATAAGCATCGTGTCATTGACAAATTGTTGGTGAGTTTGCTTTTTTTTTCTCCAGTGTGGAGATTTAACCCCTTGATCTCATTGCTTTCAGTCATGACTTTGATCAACCTACTAAGGCATTCAACCATTAGAATGAATAGGAAGGGAGATAAATGATCCCCCTGTCGAATACCCCTAGATGGGATAAAATTTTTAGTGGGTGATCCATTGAGAAGGATTGAGAAAAAGGCCAAAGAATTCATGTTCATTATCCATTCTATCCACTCTTGATTGAAACCATATGCCTTGAGCATTTTGATCATGAATTTCCAAATTAACTTATCAAAGGATTTTGAGATATCTAACTTTAGGAGCATCCCCTGTTTATTTGTTACCTTCAATTAATGAATCACATCATGAACCAGAATGATTCCATCAAGAATCTGGAATCCCTCCACAAAACCCAATTGCTATGGAGATACCATATTGGGGAGGATAGGATTTATCCTATTGGCCATGAATTTGGTGATGATTTTAAAAATAACATTACATAAGGAAATGGGTCTGAACTTACATGGGGAATCTTCTCCTTCATTAGTAGGAATAAGGGTAAGAAAGGTCACATTGAAATCCTGGAGGACCCCTTTGTCTTGTATATAGTCTTCCACTATTTTCCAAACATCCTCCTTGATTAGATCCCAGAAATGATGGAATAATTTCGTGGTGAAACCATCTAGACCGGGTGCTTTCCCATCCTCCATTTGATGAATATCCTCCTTGACCTCTCTCATATCCACCGGCTTATTTAAGAGCTCATTCTATCTAGGGGTTATCAGAGAAGGGATGTGCTGAGTAATCTTTGCAATGTGATCCAATTTGTCAGCCCTATCCTCCTTCATGATTGTTCCAAAATAACTAATCATCTCTTCCTCCATATCCTCCCTTGTGTCCACATACTGCCCGATATCCTTCTTCAGTTTGTTTATTTTAGTCCTTTTCCTATTCTGGACGATCGATCTATGAAGACATTTGGTGTTGCGTTCTCCCTCTTGGAGCCATTGGTTCCTTGATTTTTGTTTTCAATATATTTCCTCCCGGCATTCTTGAGCATTTAGATTCTCTAGGGTTGACTCTTCCTGCTGCTTTAGCTCCTCGTCGTATCCATTAGTCATTCCTTCTCTTTGGATCGCTTCTAGTTGTTCCGATCAAGCGTTTTTTTTATACTGGAAGATATTTCCAAATTCCTCCTTATTCCAGGTATGGATCCTTACTTTCAGGGGCTTCTGTTTCTTTTGGAATTGGTACATCTGTGTTCCCCTATGGGTGTCCAGATCTTCCCACCATTGTTGGACCAATGATTTAAAGTCCTTGTGTTCAATCCATAATTGTTCAAATCTAAAAGGTTTTTTGTTTGGAGGGCCCATCCTGTCCCATAAAAGACATACCAGCCAGTGGTCAAGGCCTATAGAGGGGAAGGACCATAATAGTCAAATCACCCCCATTGACTAACCCTTCAGATATTAGGATTTGAGAATCTATCCAACCTGGAAGCCACATGGTGCTCACCCCCTCACTTGTTGTTCCGGGTGAACCATTCATTCCCAATTTCCATATCCGCCAACTGATTTTCTTCTATGAATCTCCTAGGGAGTTAATCAAATTAAAAATCCACCAATAATCCATTGCTTGTCTCCTTTCCACCTTGCTTACCAAGACAAGGTATCTAATAAGGTTTCCTTCTAAGTAAAAACACTTGGGCCATAAACATTCATAATCACTCCTCTCACCGAGGTATTACAGATCTGGAATTCATCTGATAGAGAGAATCTTGTGGCCCAGAAGTTTGTTAGTCTAACTTATTCTAGCAACCATAGAATTTCCAGACCTCTTATTGTTCCCTAAGCATCAATTTCCATTGTTTCGCTACCTTTCCATACTTTGTTCCCTATTTCCTTCATAACCTCTGTTCCACATTTTATTTCTTGCAGAAAAAATATCAATGGCTTCTCCATTCTCAAATTGTTTCGTAACGACTTAATTTTTCATGGGTGGCTCACCCCGGAGAATATTCCATGTTATTACCTTCATTGAGAAACTCTATTGACTTCAAAGAAGGCCGCTTTGATGGTAGGGTACTAGCTTGATTCCACCAATCTAGTTCCCACCTCTACAATTCTCTGTCGATTTGTCTTCCTTCCTCTCTTCTCTCCTTCTTCCGGCTACTTCCTTTTGTTTCATTTATGGGGATCTCTTGCTACGCCCAACTGCGGGGTAGCCTTTGTATTTAGAATGGTCACTTGCAGTTTCTCAATCTGTTTGTGTGGGACATAACCCTTCCCTTTATTATTGAATTCCTTTTCAATCTCGTCCAGATCTAGTTCCCCTAGATCCATGTTCTATGCCTCCTCTAGTTGGTCATCTTGCATTTCATCAATTTGTTCTTCTTGGCACTCCCGGGGGGGTGGGGCGCTTTTGGTGGCAGTTTCCCTTCCTGACCCGTTACCTTCAGACCACTTCATCCTAGATCTTCCATATTTTCTCCTACCGTATTCAGGGTCTCAAATCTATTTGCATTTGTTTTATTCTTCCCCATAGTGTGCCTACTCTACATCTGATTATTGGGTTTTTACCCATTCCTCTTTTTATTATTTACCTGAGTGAAACCCTCCTCCTCTCCACCATTTTCTTGGGTCGCTTGGGGAGTGGGAGAAATAGGACAGTTTTTGGGGAAATCTCTACTAAGATGCCCATACTCATGGAATTTCCTACATTAGAACAAGAGATGATCATAGTCTATGGGCTCAACCCAATCCTCATCCTCCCAGGTCATATTAATGTCCTCAGGCATCTCCTGGGCCAGATCCATATAAACGTAGATCCTAGCAAAGGAGGTGTACCTTCATTGTTTGGTATGATCTGAAGCCTTCATAAATTTACCCAAGGCGTTTCCAATGTCCTATAGAATTTCATGCTCCCAGTACTCACATGGAAATGAATACAGGCGGATCCAGACTAGGGAAATACTCATATCCTCTTTGTCTGGATTGAAACGTTCTTTCCATGGGCGCATATACATCCTTGCTGGAAAGAAGAAATAGGGTCCTCCCTCCAATATTCGATCTCTATCTTCTTGATTAAAAAATATGATTGTGAAAAAACACTTCGCACGCAAGTGGAGGTCATAGTGACCCTTAGGGTTCCATGTTGCCTTGATCCACCTAAGAAGATATTTTTCATTAGGACCAAATCCCTATGAATTTCCTGATTAGGGATTTTTACTTCCATTGTTCTACCCGTTCCCTCAGTTTATTCGAGCGAATATAGAGAGGTGAAGTTTCAGTAGATCTTGGCAAGCATCCACCCTGCTTGCATTTTGTCCCTCGTCGATCCTGGTTACCCCTCTCTTCCCCATCGATGCTCCTTGGTCCTCCCTCCATTGAGTTCTTTTTCGATCCCCTCCCGAACCCATCCGACCACTGCAGAATGGAGGGGGAGGAGCCCCCTCCGGGAGAGCCCATATGAAAACCCTAGTGTAAACCCTCGTTCACTCACGTTGTTCACTATCACAGAGAGCTCCCACTATGTAACACTTTCTACATGGAAATCCTCGATTTAAAATTAATCAAACTAAAATAGGGTAAATTGATTTTTTTCGAAATTTTCATTAGGAAACCCTTCATTTGTAGTAAAAAATACAAAGGAGTAATTGTGGATACAACAATTTCCGCCCAATATTTGGGATTTCCTATTTAAACATGATTTTTTTAGGTGTTACTATGGATGATATGTCTAATGTAAGAATTAGTTTAATTGATGGATATTGTGATAAGAATAGATTTGATTATGTTTAAGTTATCACCCGTTCAAATGATCACTTTGTAGAAGTTTACCATAAAAGTTGGATAATGAAACTAACAAATTAAAGAGTTAATGAAACCTCTAAATCAACCTATAATCTATTAGTAATAATTTTTTCATGTTTGTTTATCAACTCACTTGTTTGAAGCAAAATATTATTTCTTGTTTTGTGTGATTTCAGGTGGACATCCATTTTAGGGCCAACAAAGAGCATCAAAACATCATAAGATCTTTGTCGTATTAAAACTATGTTGACTAATGGTATGAGGATCCTCACCAACAACATGTCTTTTTTCTACCTTTATAATGTAGTTTTGACAACTAAGAAGCCTTTTTTTATTAGTAGTTATGTCAAGTCAAACTTGGATGCTATAAATAAATATAAATTATCATTAAAATATTATATCTTTATTAAAAAAATACTATAAAACTCTATCTCCATATGATATATGATATTAATGATATCGATAATTTAATAACAATATTTGTAATGATTTTTTTATGACAAAGATGCTATAATTTAAACACTTTATTTTAATAATTTTATTTTTTCAACTTAAAAATTTAATGATAAGATAATTATAATAATTAATATAATATTAAATATTTTTTAATTAAATACACAATAGAATGATGATGATGATAATGATTATTAATATCTATTAAAATTAACTTGGTGTAAAACTCAAGATCGTTAATCGTCGCAAGGGTCTTTTTTTTTCTTTTTTTTTTTTAAACTCACTAGACTTCTTGTATACCCAAAATTAAGGTCTGAGTCATAGCATAATATCTTAACTCCATTCCTTGGTGTGTATCTTCTTTATAAGTTAATTTCTCACGAGAAACCGTTATATATAATGTCATGTGTACAACAATCGAATATAAATATAAGATGATACCATTCTTCTATAGTTAAAGTTGTTTTCCCTATACTAGAACTTCTATCTAATTAATTATGACTCAAGTATGTTCAACGTTCTAATACCAAATGTAGGGACCCCCTTTTTCCGGGTCCTTACTCAGAACAATTATCCAAAACTTAAAAACATAAAATAATCATCTTATGCATGATCAATAATAAACATCAATAAATTAAGAATTGCAAGTAAACAAATAAACATAGAACCTGTACTGTAGGTCGAATCTACTACTGGAGGAGAAGTCGTTGTTTCCCGATCAGCTCCTAGCCCTTGACGATTTACCGAAGACCCCTCGGTTGACCTCCCTAATGTGTCGGGGGTACTCTTCTTTCCCCCGAACCCTCGAGCAATTTGGGAGGTCAACTGAGGGGTCTTTGGTAAATCGTCAAGGGCTGGGAGCTGATCGAGCAACAACAACTCCTCCTCTAACAGTAGATTCGATCTATAGTATAGGTTCTATGTTTATTTGTTTACTTATAAATTCTTAATTTATTGATGTTTATTATTGATCATGCATAAGATGATTATTTTATGTTTTTAAGTTTTGGAGAATTGTTCTGAGTAGGGACCCAGAAAAAGAGGGTCCCTACACTTTGATTTATTAAATTAAAAAAAATGATTTATTTTAAAATTTTTATTTTTTATTAATTTTTTAAAGAAAAAACATTCTTAAATCACTATAAAGTTGTTAAGTTAAAATGTTAAAAAAGTTGATATTGAAACAAATATTTGAAATTAAGATTTAATGTGGGTGTATTTAGTACCTTTTAAGAGAGTATTTTTATTTTTCAGCCCTCATAATGTCACATAGATAACAAATTCTTTAGACCCATGACAATTTAGGAATTGTTCAATGCCTTGTTTCACATTGGGGCTAGTTAGAACTTGTTCTTATTTTAACAATGTTTATTTTCTTCTTTACACTAGCTAAAATAAAAATATACTTTTGATCTCTACACTAGGGTTAATCACCTCATAATATCTTAATTTTCTCTTATCCTCTAATCACGTCCTTATAGTATCTTAATTTTCTCTTACCCTCTAATTCTTTATTGTACCACATTTTCTCCTTAAATTTAAATGTAATTATATTTTAATATTATGAGACTTCTTCCTTGATTCCCTAATGAATTACACAATACTTGACATCTCTATGCCAACTGTACTTAAGATGCATGTGGTTTTCACTAGAGTTGGAAGGAATCTTAGGAAGCCTCTTGTCTTCCATGTTGTTTATCTAGTTCTTCTACATACCTAGTCATAATCATGCTTTCCATGGTGGGAAGGGTTTGATTTTATGAGGAGGATATGATTAGGTGTATTACCTTTTATTTTAAGATTATAAGTTATAAAATGCTTCTAGATTTGCTCGATCTTTCTCCATGATTCTCTAGAGATGTTGCAACCTCAAACTTCACAACCATATATGATAAAATGAGTGATGAAAGTCTCAAAGAGAAGTTTTGTTAATCACATAGCAAAATGTCTACTGATTTATAATTGTTTTCAAGCTTGAAATAAGCTTTCCACCTTTCATTTTCCTTTTCCCAATATTATAATTCTAAAAAGATCATTTCTACTAATAATAAAAAATATAATTTAAATTCAAAAATTGAAAAATTCAATTACAATTGATGAAATTAATCAAAACATAAATAAATAACAAAATGATTAAACAAGGGATAATTAACCATCACATATTTTCAAATCAATATACATGTTTTTTATTTACAAAGTTATTAGTATTTATGGAGATTTGAACTTGTGACCTTCTATTTACAATTTCTCATCTCATTTACTCATTACCAATTGCTTTACCTTCTGTGGGTAATCAATATATGTGTTTAAAAATGCATAAATACATTAACATATAAAATGTATTAATTTTGCACAAAATAGTATCGAGAAAAACTGATTATATTTCTCATTTGAATTGAAATTCTAGGTTTATTTTTAAATAAATAAATATTTTTATTTAAAAAAAAATAAATTGTTATTTTTAATATATACAATTTGATTTTGCAATATCAATATATATAAAAAAATATAGAAAAATACATATTATAAAACATATTTTTGAATTACTAAATAAAATAATGAAATAATATATTAGAGATAATCACTCTTGACTTATTAGTTATAAGTTTACGTAGTTATCAAATCCATTGCACTTGGAATAAAATAATACAAAGAAAAAAGAATAATGTTTCATATTTCGTTAGTATGTTCATACAATCTCATATAAAAAGACAAATAAAAATATTTCTAATTTATTAATATTTTTCAAAATTAATAAGTTTTTGAAGACTTGGTGAAATAGGAATAAAAGAACGGATCATGACATTTTTTAACGAAATAATATATTGGATATCAATAATGTTGACTTATAGTTATTAAATCATCATTGCTGAAAAACGATGTTTCATACAATTTAATATAAAATGAAAAATAATAATGTTTGGAAGTGATTTAATTTGTTTATTATATTGATATGAGTTTATATTTTAAAATTTGGGGTTGATTAGTATTTACGTTTTTCTAAATTGTATAAAAATGAGATAAGTGTACTGTTTAAATAGATTTTATGGTAATTGTTTCAAATTACAAACAAATAAGAGCCACGAAGTGGCGATCTCCCCAACATTACTAGTAGGAGCATTGTCATGCACATATAAATTTGTGATAAAGTGATAAAATGAAATTTTAACAATAGCAATGAAAACTTCAGATGTATGTTTATTGGAATAATGACATGCACTTATAATACTGATGCCATTTTTTTGTGAGCTAAAAAAAATGTAATTAACTAAATTCTAAAAGTTTTCTAAGTTAAATAACTATTTAAATTTTAATATACAATAAAATGAGACATATTTTGTGATTCTAAAATAGAATATTTTTTCAACTTGAGTCAAAAGTTGAAATCGCATATCTATTCAATATTTGCATTCACAAGGCTTGAAGTTTACTAGATTGACTAATAATTTCTTTTTCCAACATATCTATATAGTAACAAAATTAAAAATTATATAACATGAAAATAATAATGTTATTATGTAAGTGCAAGTATTAAAACCATTCCATAAAAAATGGTATAAATTTAAATAATGTTTGCAAAAGGAAATACTTGTGCTAGTTATTATGGACCAAATTTTGAAAAAAAAAAATGGGGGAAAATATTTTTTTTGTTGATTGTTTTTTTTTTCGAAAGTAACAAATATATATACTTGTAATTCAAAAAGGATTTAAAGCACAACCTGTCTTAACATGCATACAACATTTTAAACGTGCATTACATTTAGATTGACAGATTTAACTTTTTGACCATCATCACATACTAATAACAAATTCTTTTACAAAGTAAAGATAAAGAGACATCAAAATTATTTACACTTCTGAAAACAAGACTCAATACAGACCATCAAAAATTAGTGAAAAGTTGGAAAGAACTTAGAACTTAGGAAATCCTTTGAAACCAAAACACCATTTAAAGTTCTTTTGTAACGCCCGCCTCAGTATATTGACTGACCGTAGACTTGAGGACACTTTCCAAGTGACCCAACCGAATAAAATTTAGTAAAATGGTCCTTTGAATATTTGAAATGTTTGAACGACTGAGAAACACATGATGATTTGCATGACGAAAAATGATAAACGAAAACGACACAATGAACGACACTTATAGAAATAGATACTTTGCTTAAAAATAATAAATGAATGAATGCTCTGCTTAATGATTAGCGATATTATGAAATATATGATGTGTATGAATGAAATGCTTGTGTTTCTTAATGATAAGCAAATTTACGATGATTGAATGTTGTATATGCTCGACCGACTGAAATGTTATGAAATGAAAATGATTAAATAACAAATGGATGATAGATATGCTCGATTGAATGATAAATTATGATGATGTTCCACATAATGCAATGAATGATGATTATTCCATAGATGTGAATGAATGATATTGACTTAGATAAAAATGAATGAAGAATATGATGTATGATAAAATGATTTTATGGTGCAACGCTACTAATGTGCGCTTTGAGTGCGTGCAGTAGCATGTAAACAGATTTACCGACTGACTCACAATGAAAAAACATGGATTGTAAGAATGGGGAACATACATAGGGGTATGGCGACGGACTGTCGACCTTGAAATAACACACCACTCACGGGTCGGAAGCCGGTTCAACTCACCCAGGGAAGCGTGTGCCGTACGGGCGAGGCCACAACAACTTGGTCGTGTACGATGAGTTAAGGGGGGCGCGATAAGGATAGCCTTATCCCTCAACTGCCCTCAATCTCCAAGGAAGTGTAGTCGAGAGATTGCGGTAACAATTCCCCGATCGCTACACAGTACTCCCCACCAGAGAAAAAGGAAGTTGTCAGATGCACCCGACGATGTGGTACCTAGACAATTAAGGAAAGAAAGTTAGAAGGACCTGACGATGTGGTACCGAGACGATTAAGGACAGAAATTCAGAAGGACCCGACGATGTGGTATCGAGACGAATAAAGAAAAGAAAGTCAAAACGAACACCCATGTATTTGGCATATAGAAACTGCATTAAAATTAGTTATGCATGAAGGGACTAATTGCAATTATGTACTTGGCATATAGAATTGCATTAAATTAATTATGCATGAAAAGACTATTTGTAATTATGTATTTGGCATATAGAAATTGCACTAGACTCATTGTGCATGAAATGATTATTTATAATTAAATAATTGAGAATAAATAATTATGGAGCAAAATATAGACTAGGAGTCATTAACTAGTCAACCCCACATGCACCCACTAAATTAGGGATTAGAAAATTGACTAGGGAGACAACAAAGAGATAATTAAGGGATTTAGGTGCACACTGATGTGAGAGTGACACTTGTTGCATGAGGATAAATAATAATGAATTATTAAATTAAAAAGATGATTTTTGCATGGAAAGACACATGTCATGGAAGTTTTGGTTATAAAAGAAAGGGAGGAGAAGGAGAGGCTCTCTCTTCCTCCCTAGTGCTGGACGGGAACCGTAATAGAGATTTTGATTAAGTGTGATTCCTTGGAGTTGGGTTGACAGTTTGTCCGGGGATTGGGAGATCCCAGCGGAAAACCATGGCTTGTATGTTCTTACGACTCCACTTTCTCGGGGGAAAGAAGAGTACCCTCGATAAGGTAGGGAGGTCAACCGAGGGGTCTTCAGTAAATCATCAAATGTTGGGAGCTGATCGAACAACAACAAATCCTCCTCCAACAACAGATTCAGCCTACAGTATAGGTTCTATGTTTATGTGTTTACTTGTAAATTCTTGAATTTATCGATGTTTATTATTTATAATGCACTTTAATGATTATTTTATGTTTTTAATTTTTGGAATTTTTTCTGACAAGGACCCGAAAAAGGGGGGTCCCTATATTTGGTATCAGAGCCAGTCGAGCCTTGAGCACACCGGACTCATAGTTCTATTATTTAAGTTTCTAAATTGTTGACATGATTTAGTTCATTGGTTCATCCGGACAGGTAATTTGTATTGATTTTTGAATTTTGAACAAAATGTGTATTCTTCATGTGATTAAGAATAGTTAAATCTATTTAATTCGGTTGATGAAATTTCTGCACAATTTAAGAGTTCAATTATTTTAGTTAATTTTGAGATAGAATACAAGGATAAATCCTTATAATTGCTTTTGATTTTAGTTCTGCCTAATCAATCCTTTTTTACTGTTCATTGATAGCTCATTGACATTGTATCTTCTCCATCTATCTCTGTGCGAATGATTTAGATTGAATTTCTGTGTCGATCAATTCCATGATACCTAGATCGCATGTATCCTTTCCATTTAACTATGTGTGAATGAATCCAGATGAAAGCATGAAACGCTAGATTAGATCCATTTCTATTTTATGTGTGTAATCTTTTTAATATATATCTATATCTATATCTATATATATATATCGAATCCATGTTCTGACATATATTTCGAATGACTCCAGATGAAAGCGTGAAACGTTGGATTAGATCCACTTCTATTTTATGTTTGTAATATTTTAAAATGTATATATATATCAAATCCATGTTCTGAGATCTGTTTAAAATGACTCCAGATGAAAGCGTGAAATGCTGGAATAGATCCATTTCTATTTTCTCTGTGTAATCTTAAAAAAAAATACAATCGAATCCATGTTCTGAGATCTATTTCGAATGACTCCAGATGAAAGCGTGAAACACTGGATTAGATCCATTTCTATTTTCTGTGTGTAATCTTTAAAAAAAATACAATCGAATCCATGTTCTGAAATCTATTTCGAATGATTCCAGATGAAAGCGTGAAACGCTGGATTAGATCCATTTCTATTTTCTGTCTGTAATCTTTTTAAAAGAAAATATAAATTGAATCCATGTTTTGAGATCTAGTTGATAATGAAAGCATAAATCGGATTTTCTTTTGTTGGTTTATTTAAAGTTTTTAAATTTTACATTTTTTTATCAAAACTTACTTGAGGAAACTGCGCATGGGTATTTGAAATTTAGTTTAATATATTCATAGGAAAATCATGAAAGCTTAGATTGGATTACTTACTGCTGTGTTTTTAATCTTTTAAGTTTATAACTTTGTTCAAATATTTCATGAGGAAACTGTATTTTATTTCCTCAAACCTTCAAAAGGAAGAGTCGATCTGGAAAATCGATTGCATGTTTAATTGTGACTGCGTTTTGTATTCTTTGAACCTTCAAAGATACGGTTAGTCAGAAAGTTGATTGTATGTTGATTTAAATTGAACTCTACGTGAGTATTTAGCTCTGTGTATATTTTTATGCAACCGTAACTTTACTTAAATAGAAATCAGGAGTCCGAACTGACACATCTTAAGATTCCACTTTGCTCAAGTTGTATATCGATCCGTAGATCACGGTGTTGTGTAGATACTGACTAAGGTAGGCGACCGATCCACTAATATCTCCTCATTGGCGTTAACAGAGTATAAATTATACTTAGGTACATCTGTAAGTCCTGTTTGTTGC
The DNA here is from genome assembly GCA_027924585.1 of Larix kaempferi. Taxonomy (NCBI): domain Eukaryota; kingdom Viridiplantae; phylum Streptophyta; class Pinopsida; order Pinales; family Pinaceae; genus Larix; species Larix kaempferi. The sequence goes on along the minus strand of BSBM01000074.1, from coordinate 35,297,718 downwards.
TTTCTAGGCAATGATCGATTTGTGGGACACCTGCTGAGTGACTATATACTGGAATAGATGACCAATCCACCCGTTCTATTCCTTGGCGTCAATAGATATGAAGGTTACTGACGTAGCTGTAAATCCCATCCTTTTTTTGTATCTTATACGATTGACAGTTCCATAGAGTACTCCCTCATTGTCTTATACTCAGATAAATGTCTGACCAACCCATACTTTCTCTCGGGTAGCGATTCGCTAGCTTTGTAAGTTTACTTCCTATCTCCGCAAAGTTCCCTCTGCGTGAGTATTGTATATCATAGACTCTAAGTTCATGTACCAAGTTTGACAAACTTCATAACCTTCATTACCTTGAACGACGAATGTCACATACCCAAACTCTAGATATTTTATGTCATGATGAAAACATTATGTTTTGTTATTATTGTAAATTTTTATGACTATTGACCAAGTGGGGTCAAGGATGAATGTAATTAATTACTTTGAATATTTTATTATTAATAAATAAAAGTGGAGACAAACATCCAAAGGAGATTGTTGAATGAGTGTTCATTGACCCACTAGGAGGAATGGACTAGGGTGGAGAGCAAACTGACACTTGGCAGCATCCTCAACTCACTTCTAACTGTTGCAGGGGGGAACTTCCCTAATTTTATGGTCATGTTCCCCAAGAAAGTTGAACTGAGCAAGTGGCTCATTTACTAAACAAAATTGACCAAAGACCTAGGCATGCTACTTATCTACCCATCGAATTCAGTAGGAGGCTGTTCATTGTTACTTTGTGATAATTTCTGAGCACAAGAGATTCAATGAGGGGAAGGTTAGAAGTGATTGAGTGAACAAAGATTGCATTTTGAACTAGTGCAGCCACATTGCTGAGTTCAATATCGCTAAAAGCAGGAAGTACTACTGCTGAGTTGCAAAGGAATTTATTCCATTACTCCACACAGCATCTTTGTCCTAGTGGTTCAGTGAACAGGCTCGGGGGTCCTAAGGCAAGTAACTTGGCTATCTTTAGGAGTAGGTTGGGTGGAACGGGCTCCTTTGGCTGTTTGTCTCTTCTTCAGTTATTAGGTTCATTTGTGTTATCTTATTTACTTTCTGTCAAATTAGTACTATAAATCTGAATGTTTTATGTTATCAGTTTTTGAATTAAATCTTAGGTATTCTGTACCACTAATGAACGTTTTACTTCTGTAATCTATCTATTCTGAAAAGCCACATAGCTGTTAGGTTAAAATGCATTCTGAATGATGTAGTTAAATACTAACTTTATGCATTCGAATAATCTCATATAGCAAGAAATTATACCCATCTATGCTAAGAATGCTAGTATAATCCATGTTTTATAAAGTTAGAATTTATGATCATAAACATAGCAATGCATTTCCTTTTTAATCTATAAACAATAGTAATATATATTTCATCAAAATCAAATAAGTTATCATTCTAAGTTTTTCTTTTCTGGTTCTAATTTCAAATAGCAATTCACATAAATATTTCATGCTTCAGTTTATACATTAAAGAAAACATGTATAAGTTAAGCAAATGAATTTATAAAGCCTTTAAACATAGAATTCATAATGCAAGTATTTTATCACTAAAACAAAGTATAATGCTACAATAGAAAAATAGTAATTTTACACTATCAGTATTAAGATATTTATCACTGTATATTTTTAGAATACGAATCTATTACCAGTTAAATAGCAACAAGTAAATCGTAGGTTTATCCAGGGTGTAAACTCAGAGCACAAGCTTCAGTTAGATTTACAAAGAACATGTACATTCTTTTAGCAAAGACAAGAAGGGTACGAGACCAGGGTTCGAAACCCTCAAGCAAATCCTCAAACAAAACTAGGTTTTGATAAGTATCTACGATAGGGTTTATAACCCAGCCATTACAGCTTTGTTGGTAAACAAAACCTAAACATTATAACCCTTAAAAAACACAACGATAGGCTCATCCCTAAGCATTTATTTTTAACCATCAGACTTTGCAAATAACATTGAAATGCTGAAATTATTCTTTACGTTTTGATATCATTTTATTTCTTGCACAACCGTGTTCATGCTTATGCATTACAAAAGGAAAACAATACAAGTATGGGTGAGGGTTCAACCCTCCCTACACTACATCTTAAAAAAAAGTCAGTTCCCAAACAAACTATTCATCAGGAGTTTATAACAAAACAACTTGATCTTTGCCAAATAGTATTTCTGGACAGTAAGCCAAACTTTTTGACTTTCGAAACAGTCATTTTATTACAACCTCAAAAACAAACAACAAACAGTAACCAAGGCAAGGCATCGTGAAACCGATGTAAGCTATGGCTCAAAGGTTAAAGCCTCTACAAACCAAATGCCTTACGACTTAAAGATTTTCATTACAACCAATTGTAAAACCAAGTCTGTACACCTTTGAATCTTGACGAAACCATAGATCAAACAAACCAAACTCTCGACTAAGTATTTAAGAACTTGCATGGTACCAAGATCTTCTCATTACTATGGAAACCCTTGGGGATTGTCACCAAGGCTTACCAGGGCCTTATCCTGCTATCATCCCTTTACGGCCAACTTCCTCATTCATCGAGAAAGTAAACCTACCAAGCATTACAGGACAACGTCTGTTAAACTAGGAACCGAAAGTTTAAACAAAAGACATTGCTAAAACAATTATTGAAAACTCAAAGGCAAATTGTTACTTCACCTGCATTTAAACTAGAAGCACAACTGAGTATCCTGGCTTCTTCAACGTATACAACCTGGGTATAGGTTTCCATATCCGTAAATATTATCATTATTGAAGCAGGTTTGATCTTTCACCTTCGTCAAATGCATACAGTACCAGTATCAAGTTTCACCATCCAACCCTGTATGAGTTAAGACCTGTACAAAGATGCGAAACCATCCTGAGAATGCTTCCTATAGCAAGGTCAAGGTATCGAAACCCCGGGAGGCACCTTAGTGCAGTGTTACAAACCCTGAAAGGTAGAGAGCCTATCGGCCTCACCCTCACAAATCGCAAAATGAACTGAACTTCGAATAGGTGGGCATATCAATGCTAGGTTAGGGTTTATCCCAAAACCCAAGACTGACCATGAGATCAATGGTGTAGATCTAGCCACAGAGGCATATTAACCCTACGATCACCAACCTCATTCAATAGCATTAAACACAATAGCTACCAACGCCGAGTGCCTGCCAACACACCATCCACTAGAATGTTATTACATAACACTTTACTTGCATAGTTCGTAAGCTAAGAGTTAGGATACTATTTTGCATCTATATCATTATCATAATCAAGCAATAATGTATAGTTTCCGTACATATAGTTTATGCATATAGTTATCATGTATATTGTCCATGTATATAGTTTATGCATATAGAATATGCATTTGAATCATAGCCGTAACATATAGTTTTGTAAATGTATACTCCTAAGTGCGTAACATAAGTATTGTGTTCGTAATCTATGTAATGGAAAAATATTACAAAGTGTTCTCCACAATTTTGGATAGAGAAGCATGTGATGTAATACAATACAAATCTTCCATAGTTTGACTAGAATAGGTTACTCATTGTTTATTACAATAGTTAAACAATGAAATCTATAGGTATACAAAATACACGAAGGAAACTAGATAAATACATAAAGTACCCGAGTTTGATTGCAAGGCAGATAATTTCTCTATATGTTCGTATTTCAACTTTAAAGGCTAAAATTTTATATCAAGTAATGTTTGAAATACATCAGTATGCTTCAAGTTGGAAATTCTCAGTCTTACCAGCATTCTGCAAATAGAATTCAAGAGCATTAGCTAGCAATAGCTAAGTAAGCCTCGGGGTGTACACAAGGACCCCTTTATTACATTAAGACGATCAGTTAGTCTCTAGAACCAAGATTTATAACATAGAACGAAATTGACAATATGCTTGTGAACAATTATACACATAAGGTAAACATTGAAATATTTAAACATTCTGACGACAAATGACTTTACGACTTTTTAAGACACTAGTTAAGTGAACAACTGTTATGACGAATGTTGTGGTTCATAAGTAATCTAAACCCTTAGCCACTAATGACAGATCTTAGAAGTTGTTGTCGTTAATTTCTTTTTGATTTAATGATTAGATGTGTTTCAAGTTAACATTTAATACTTCCGCATAGCAAACACAAGCAGTTATTGCTACTTGAAAAATTTTAAATTTTTGTCAATTTTTGGGGATGTTACATGTGGTATTAGAGCGAGAGTTCAAATACTAGGCTTGAAGTGGCTCACGCGTGAAAATAAAAATTTAGAACATAATTGCAAATTACTGATTTTATTTATTTGTTTTCAGTTTTAGTATTTTATAAATCTAGACTACAGGTATGGAAGGACCAGAAGAATCGGCCGAGGACAGGTCCCTTAATAACGAACATAATACAAATGAACAAGGGCACATTAATGCATAAAACTTATTTGTTGAATTGAATGATAACTCATCTGAATTATTAAGACCAATGAAGGATTTTAAAACTGAGATAAAAACTGTTAAGGAGGAAAACGAACGAATCTTGAAAGCTCAAGAGGAGCTGAATCAAATACTGCTGAGTAATTTTCATAAAAATGATGAAGATAAAGAAACAAAAAATAATGTTGAGTCTGGAACTATGACCTACCAACGTAATGATAAAAAGGTAAAAATGACTAATTATGACAGCAGTTCATCTTCTGAATTTGATGAAAGGGCACATAGGAAAAATCACAAATATTCTAGTGATAGTAGTGACAGTAACTCCTACACTAAGAAAAAGAAGTACAGGCCCTATGAAGAAATTTTTGGCGAGTTTAAAAAGATCAAACCACCAACTTTTAACAGAGAAAAGGAAAAGAGTGAGACAGCCGAAGCATGGCTGTCCGGTATGAATAAGTATTTCCATATTTACAACTAATCAATTCATCTAAAAACAAAAATGGAAATATATAATATAACTGGAAAAGCAGACATCTGGTGGCAAGATCTGAAACGAGTAAAATCTTTAAAAGAGAAAAGTGTAAATTGGAGTAATTTTAAGAAATAATTTAAAAGGAAATTTCTGTCAGAACAGTATTATGAGGAACGAGATAAAGAGTTTTATGAGTTAAAGCTAGGTTCCATGGATATGAGAGAGTTATGTAGCAAGTTTTTGAATTTATTAAGATATGTGCCTTATATCATTGAAGAAAAGCCTAAGGTACAGAGATTTTTGAGCTGTTTGGCCTCTCACATAAAAGACAGGATTGAGTATGATGGTCCTCGAACTCTTGAAGAGGCCATGAGAAAGGCGAATATCTGTTATGAACATAATAAGAAAAGAGAAGGTATACCAAGATGGAAAGCAAAAAGGCCTAACAACTTTGAGCAAAGGAAGAAGTAGTTCTCTTTTAATCGCAACTTTGGAAATAATAATTCACGTAATTATTCTAACATAAAATTTCAAGGGAATAATGCAACATGTAATACACAGTCAAAATGTACAGCTGCAAGAACCAGTGATCCACCTAAAAATTTTGTTAAAAATAATGAATAGAAAGAACCTGTTAAATGTCGGGACTGTCAGGGACCTCATTATGCATCAAACTTCCCACTCAGAAAGAAGACTGTCAACAACATACATACTATACAGAAGGAGGCTACTGTCGGTGACTTAGCAAGGGAGATGCCTAGGATAAATGCATCTTTGGAGAACAGACAAGTTGATCATCAAACTTCCATGGTCGAAGTGGAAGGTATGTTGAAAAATAAACCCATTTCTATTTTAATTGATCCAGGAGCAAGTCTTAGCTATGTTTCACCTGATTTAGTTAAATGTTGCAATTTGAAAATAGATAAGTTTGATAAATCATGGTTGGTTCAATTAGCTACTGGCACGAAAAGAAAGGTGATTGATTATGTAAAAGAATGTGAATTACTGATGAATCAGTTTAGGACTCATGTTAAGCTAAATGTGTTACCTTTAAGTTCTTACGATGTTCTGATTGGAATGGATTGGTTAGAAAAGCATAGAGTAGTATGAAATTGCTTTGAAAATACTTTTACTTGTTTGAATGATGCATGTGAAACTGTAACAGTAAAAGATATTCCTAGAAAGACATCTGCTAGACAAATTTCGGCTTTACAAGTTAAAAAGGTTGTTTGTAAAGGGTGTAAGATGTTTGCTGTAAATGTAATTAATGACGAACAATCCACTAAGGAAGATAAGTTAAAGATGGAAGATATACCCATTCTTAAGGAATTTTCTGATGTATTCTCGGAAGAAATTCTAGGACTACCTCCGAAAAGGGAACTCGATTTCACCATTGAGTTAGTACCGGGAGCGGTACAAAACTCAAAGGCTCTTTACAAAAGGAATATTCTGGAGCTTAATGAACTTAAATCACAGCTTAAAGAACTCATTGATAAAAATTATATAAGACCCAGCGTGTCTCCATGGGGAGCACCTGTAATTTTTGTTAAAAATAAAGACAGAACTATGCGTTTATGCATAGACTACCGTCAGCTGAATAAAATGACCATAAAGAACATATATCCTTTACCCCGCATTGATGATCTGTTTGATCAACTGCGCAGTGCAACGATATTATCTAAAATAGATTTAAGGTCGGGGTACCACCAAGTCCGAATTAAAGATGAGAACATCTTTAAGACTGCTTTCAGAACTCGTTATGGACATTACGAGTTCGTGGTTATGCCTTTCGGGCTGACCAACGCTCCAACAATTTTCATGTGTTTAATGAATAACGTGTTACATAAATACTTGGATAAATTTGTAGTGGTATTTATTGATGACATTCTAATTTATTCTAAGACGAAAGAGGAACATGATGAACATTTAAAGATAATTTTACAAGTGTTAAGAGAACACCAACTTTACACTAAGTTCAACAAATGTAATTTATTTAAAGATAAAATACAGTACCTAGGACATGTGATATCCAAGGATGGAATCGCAGTAGACCCAGAAAAGATAAAAGAAATTAATGAATGGCCTGCCCCGAAAGACGTAACATGTGTACGATCTTTTATGGGAATTACAGGTTACTATCGTAAGTTTATCGAGGGGTTCTCTAGAATAGAGAACCCTATAACATCTTTACAAAAGAAGGGTAAGAAATTTATATGGGATAAAAAATGTGAGGAACTCTTTAAGAAACTAAAGGAATTCTTAACGACAACACCTATTTTAAAAATTGTTGATCCCAACAAGGATTTCATAGTGTGCACGGATGCATGCAATGACGGACTTGGCAGGGTCTTAACACAAGAAGGTCATGCGATTGCATTTGAGTCTAGAAAGTTAAATATTCATGAGAAGAACTATGCAACCTACGAATTAGAGTTGGGTGCCGTAATACATGCATTAAAGATGTGGCAACATCACTTAATTGGAAGAAAGTTTACTCTAATGACAGATAATAAAGGTTTGAAATACTTACTGGATCAACCAAACCTAAACGCAGGGAAAGCTAGGTGGCTAGCTTTCCTTAGCGAGTATGATTTTGAGATTCAAGACATTAAAGGAAAGGAAAATAAGGTTGCTGATGCCTTAAGCAGAAAGGCTAGGCTAAATTTTGTTTCAGCAATCAGTACTTATAAAATTGATCTGGAAAATCAGATTAAGGACAAAATCGGAATGGATGAAAAATATCAGAATTTATTTAATAAAATTGCTGAAGATAATGTTGAAAATTTTATAACAGATTTCAGAATTGATGAAAGAGGGTTACTACCGTATAAAAACAGACTTTATGTGCCTAATGTTTCTGAAATTAAGTTGCTAATTTTAAATGAATTGCATAAAATTCCATACTCAGCACATCCTAGTTACCAAAAGATGATAACTATGCTGAGAAAAGATTAATTTTGGCCATGTATGAAAAGTGAAGTAGCTGAATATATTGCTAGGTGTATAGAGTGTCAGCAAGTAAAGGATGAACACCGACACCCAGCTGGAATGTTGCAGCCACTACCTACTCCAGATTGGAAGTGGGACATAATTAGTATTGATTTTATTACTGGTTTACCTAAAAATCAGAAACATAATGATTCTGTAATGGTAGTAGTGGATAAGCTTAGTAAAGCAACCCACTTCATACCTGTTAAGACAACCTACAAAGTTGCTAACATTGCTGAAATTTTTATCAAACAAATTTTTCATTTGCACGGGATTCCAAAAGTTATAATTTTTGATAGAGACTCAAAGTTTACAGGAAATTTCTGGAAGTCTTTATTTAAAGGTTTAAATGCTAATTTGAATTTCAATACATCATTTCATCCACAAACGGATGGGCATACTGAAAGAGTTAATCAAATTCTTGAAGACATGTTAAGAATGTATGTTAAAGATCAACCAGGTAAATGGGAGGAATATGTGCATCTTGCTGAATTTGCTTATAATAATCATTACCAAGCTTCAGCAAAACTTAGTCCCTTTGAAATTTTATATGGAAGAAAATATAATACTCCTATTTCTTGGAGTAATCCAGTTGACATGTTAACGCTAGGACCTAATTTGTTAAGAGAAATGGAACTAACTATGAAACAGGTTCAAGGCAATTTGAAAATTGCACAAGATAGATAGAAAAGTCATGCAGATCTCAAAAGAACTCATAAAGAGTTTCAGGTTAGTGAACATGTGTTCCTCAAGGTAAAACCTAAAAAGAGCTTCCTAAGATTGGGAAGCTGTGCTAAACTAGCACTAAGGTATTGTAGACCTTTTGAAATCTTGTCCAGGGTAGGACCAGTGGCATATTAGTTGGCATTGCCACCGAATCTTAAAGTACATAATGTACTTCACATCTCTCTTTTGAAAAAGTATGTGCATGATGCTACTCAAGTGATTAATTGGAATGATGTATAGGTGGAACCAAAAGAAGATTTTTTGGTGGAACCGGATCGTATCTTCGACAAGAAGAAAATTTTGCTTTGTAATCGTACCATTGGATAGGTAAAGGTGCAGTGGAAGCACCTTAGTCCGGATGAAGCAACTTGGGAATTGGAAAGTAATATGCGGTTGGCATATCCAATGTTGTTCCATGAGGAACAAGAGGATGATGAATAAAGTAACATTGAGGACGATGTTGAACTTAAGAGGGGTTGTTTGTCACATACCCAAACTCTAGACATTTTATGTCATGATGAAAACATTATGTTTTGTTTTTATTGTAAAGTTTGATGACTATTGACAAAGTGGGGTCAAGGATGATTGTAATTAATTACTTTGAATATTTTATTATTAATAAATAAAAGTGGAGACAAACATCCAAAGGAGACTGTTGAATGAGTGTTCACTGACCCACTAGGAGGAATGGACTGAGGTGGAGAGAAAACTGACACTTGGAAGCATCCTCAACTCACTTCTAATTGTTGCAGGGGGAAACTTCCCTACTTTTATGGTCATGTTCCCCAAGAAAGTGGAACTGAGCAGGTGGCTCATTTACTAAACAAAACTGACCAAAGACCTAGGCATGCTACTTATCTACCCATCGAATTCAGTAGGAGGATGTTCATTCTTACCTTGTGATAATTTCTAAGCACAAGAGATTCAATGAGGGGAAGGATAGAAGAGATTGAGTGAACTAAGACTGCATTCAGAACTAGTGCAACCACATTGTTGAGTTCAATATTGCTAAAAGCAAGAAGTACTATTGCTAAAGTGCTACTGCTGAGTTGCAAAGGAATTTATTCCATTACTCCACACATCATCTTTGTCCTGGTGGTTCAGTGAACAGGCTCGACAGTCCTAAGGAAAGTAACTTGGCTATCTTTAGGAGCAGATTGGGTGGAACGGGCTCCTTTGGTTGTTTGTCTCTTCTTCAGTTATCAGGTTCATTTGTGTTATCTTATTTACTTTCTGTCAAATTAGTACTATAAATTTGAATGTTTTATGTTATCAGTTTTTGAATTAAATCTTAGGTATTATGTACCACTAATGAATGTTTTACTTCTGTAATCTATCTATTCTGAAAAGACACATAGCTGTTAGGTTTAAATGCATTCTGAATGATGTAGTTAAATGAATGAATGATATAATAATAATGTTCCCTGCGTTTTTTCACACACTTTTTCCAGTGTCGTACTCTAGTACATGGAAGATATAATTAAATTAGATTTGGAATGTGTTACTGTAAATAGACTTGAAGTGTTGAATTCGTAAAACAAACCTACTTTATTTTCAGTATAAATACATTGTTTATTTCAGATAATTATTAACTAGGAAACTTAGACATTACTGCATTTAGTTTAGTAACAGAAATACTAACTTTATGCATTCGAATAATCTCATATAGCAAGAAATTATACCCATCTATGCTAAGAATGCTAGTATAATCTATGTTTTATAAAATTAGAATTTATGATCATAAATATAGCAATGCATTTCCTTTTTGATCTATAAACAATAGTAATATATTTTTCATCAAAATCAAATAAGTTATCATTCTAAGTTTTTCTTTTCTGGTTCTAATTTCAAATAGCAATTCACATAAATATTTCATGCTTCAATTTATACATTAAAGAAAACATGTATAAGTTAAACAAATGACTTTATAAAGCTTTTAAACATCGAATTCATAATGCAAGTATTTTATCACTAAAACGAAGTATAATGCTACAGCAGAAAATAGTAATTTTACACTATGAGTATTAAGATATTTATCACTGTATATTTTTAGAATACAAATCTATTAGCAGTTAAATAGAAACAAGTAAATCGATGGTTTATAAAGGGTTTAAACTCAGAGCACAATCTTTAGTTAGATTTACAAAGAACATGTACATTCTTTTATCAAAGCCAAGAAGGGTACGAGACCAGGGTTCGAAACCCTGAAGCAAATCCTCAAACAAAACTAGGTTTTGATAAGTATCTACGATAGGGTTTATAACCCAACCATTACGGATTTGTTGGTAAACAAAACCTAAACATTATAACCCTTCAAAAACATAGTGACGGGCTCATCCCTAAGCATTTATTTTTAACCATCAAACTTTGCAAATAACATTGAAATGCCGAAATTATACTTTATGTTCTGTTATCATTTTATTCCTTGAAAAACCGTGTTCATGATAATGCATTACAAAAGGAAAACAATACAAGTATGGGCGAGGGTTCAACCCTCCCTACACTACATCTTAAAACAGATTTGGTTCCTAAACAAACTATTCATCAGGAGTTTATAACAAAACAACTTGATCTTTGCCGAATAGTATTTATGGACAGTAAGCCAAACTTTTTGACTTTCGAAATAGTCATTTTATTGCAACCTCAAAAACAAACAACAAATAGTAAATAAGGCAAGGCATCATGAAACCGATGCAAGATATGGCTCAAAGGTTAAAGCCTCTAGAAACCAAATGCCTTACGGCTTAAAGATTGTCATTACAACCAACTATAAAACCAAGTTTGTACACCTTTGAATCTCGACAAAACCATAGATCAAACAAACCAAACTCTCGGCTAAGTATTTAAGAACTTGGATGGTACCAAGATCTTCTCATTACTATGGAAACCCTTGGGGATTGTCACCGAGGCTTGCCAGGGCCTTATCCTACTATCATCCCTTTACGGCCAACTTCCTCATTCGCCGAGAAAGTAAACTTGCCAAGCATTACAAGACAACGTCTGGTTAAACCGGGAACCGAAAGTTTAAACAAAAGACATTGCTAAAACAATTATCGAAAACTTAAAGGCAAACTGTTACTTCACCTGCATTTAAACTAGAAGCACAACTGAGTATCCCGGCTTCTTCAACATATACAGCCTGGGTATAGGTTTCCATATCTAAAAAGATTATCATTATTGAAGCAGGTCTGATCTTTCACCTTCATCAAATGCATACAGTACCAGTATCAAGTTTCACCATTGAACCCTGTATGAGTTAAGACCTGTACAAAGATGCGAAACCATCTTGAGAACACTGCCTACAGTAAGGTCAAGGTATCAAAATCTAGGAGGCACCTTAGTGCAGTGTTACAAACCCTGAAAGGTAGAGAGCCTGTCGGCCTCACTCTCACAAATCGCAAAATGAACTGAACTTCGAATAGGTGGGCATATCAATGCCAGGTTAGGGTTTATCCCAAAACTCGAGACTGACCACGAGATCAACGGTGCAGATCTAGCCATAGAGGCATACTAACCCTATGATCACCAACCTCATTCAATAGCATTAAACACAACAGCTACCAACGCCGAGTGCCTGCGAACGCACCATCCACTACAACGTTATTACATAACACTTTACTTGCATAGTTCGTAAGCTAAGAGTTAGGATACTATGTTGCATCTATATCATTATCATAATCAAGCAATAAGGTATAGTTTCCATACATATAGTTTATGCATATAGTTATCATGTATATTGTCCATGTATATAGTTTATGCATATAGAATATGCATTTGAATCATAGCCGTAACATATAGTTTTTTAAATGTATACTCCTAAGTGCATAACATAAGTATTGTGTTTGTAATCTATGTAATGGAAAAATATTACAAAGTGTTCTCCACAGTTTTGGATAGAGAAGCATGTGATGTAATACAATACAAATCTTCCATAGTTTGACTAGAATAGGTTACTCATTGTTTATTACAATAGTTAAACAATGAAATCTATAGGTATATAAAATACACGAAGGAAACCATATAAATACATAAAGAGAGATCTCCATTTATAAATGTTTGTGTATGCCTTGAAGAAAATTTCATGCCTTTAGGTCCATATAAGGAAAATGCATGTACTCTAAAATTGTTAATACCTTCGAAGATATTATCGTTAGATGTTTTCATAAATAGTAAGAACCATATGTAGTATAAGTACATATAATTACGTTTCCATAAACATAAGAATGTATAAAGGATTTGTATATTTTGTTTCTTAGCCCTTCATAGACATCGTTATATAGATCAATGCACACGAGTGTACAAATTGAAGTTTTACATTAATGATGTAGAATTATATATATCGAGGTAGTAAGGAATGCCTACGATCCATTTGTTCAAAAGAAAAATTATGACAGAAAATGATATAATTGTATACTTGCCACTATGAACCAAGTAAGCCCTGAACATATTGAAATGAATCCAAGTAAAAGTTAAAGATAAGTAAGTTTTCATTTGAGATCAAGTCATAGTTAACCGGTTTAGAACCTGATCAGTATGAAAAAAAAAAAACCAAAAACAAAGTTTATTTTCTTTCCCATACTGATAACCCTTGGCTGAGCTCCCATACAATGAACATGAAAGTATACCCAATGGTTAAAATACACAGGACAAATATTAATATGAAAAAGGGTATATGTGAGACTAACACTATCGAGTAGAATGTTCATCCCATGAATCATCTTGAGGTAAATACATACACTTGCCGAGAATTCGATAGACTGTCGAGAAGGTCAAACGGACTTGGAATTTGAAAAAAGAAAGAAAGAAAAGATACCGATGTTAACAACGTGAGGAGTTGAACACAAGAAAACTGATTTTTCATCATGACGAGACCATTAGAGAAAATGAAAAACTACAAACTTGACTTAACCATGATATGGTAATGGGGAAAATAGAACTTGACAAACCCGTCGAAAGGGTCAAATGAAGACGGTTTTGTAAAATTAAGTATGTAGACGATATGCACGATGAGCTGAACACAAATATGTTAACAACCTGACAGGGTCAAACCTTGATGAAAATACAACTATCCCTCAAGATGAACTCAATGATATTAAGAAAACGCACATAGTGCGACTTGAGGAATATGCCGAAGTGGTCCTATGACAACATAAATGAAGAGATGAGGGAAGGATGTGATAAGCTCATTGAAATGGACATGATGTTACTAACGGAAGGACTAGGAATTAAGGATTTATATGTTTGACTAAGCCGCTAAGTTCTGATGCTTGGAATACTGTCAAATTGAGAACCAACAAACATTTAAAAACATTTAAGGCTTTGGATGTAGTATTTTGGGAATTGGAGTTCGGAATATTTTGTAATTGCTCTTGATTTTTTAATCCATGATTATAACTTACCCATCTGTATTTTAAGGAATATTGTATAATGTTTACCTCCTTGTCTTGGAGGAAATAACAACCAATATATTTGAAATCTCATTCGGATTTGTTATGCAAAAGGATGATTAGATAACTAAGGTGTGGCTTTTGATGCAATATAACTTGTAGTTAGATCGTATACCATGAATCTTCGCAGATGAATAGGAGATATAGGAAATCTAAGTGGAGAATGACAGTTATTAAAATATTATTAAATTTGCATTACGCAAAATTACGATTGAATTCCTGAGGAGGTATTGGAACTGTGTTGGATGAACAAATAATTAGAACTACTAGTGACTATGGCTATGATTGTTGAGAAAGATAGAAGAGAATGACAAGAAGATGAGAATAGAAAATTAAAGCCTGTGATCGAAAGTACGAGGACAAAAATTAACTTCGGGGCGAATTTCTAATAAAAGGGGGTGTATGCAACGCCCGCCTTAGTACATTGAATGACCGTAGACTTGAGGACACTTTCGAAGTGACCCGAACGAATAAAATTTAGTAAAATGGTCCTTCGAATATTTGAAATGTTTGAACGATTGAGAAACACATGATGATTTGCATGACGACAAATGATAAATGAAAACGACTCAATGAACGACACTTATAGAAATAGATACTTTGCTTAAAAATAATAAATGAATGAAAGCTCTACTTAATGATTAGCGATATTATGAAATATATGATGTGTATGAACGAAATGCTTGTGTTGCTTAATGATTAGCAGATTTACAATCATTGAATGTTGTATATGCTCGACTGACTGAAAGGTTATGAAATGGAAATGATTAAATAACAAATGGATGTTAGATATGCTCGATTGAATGAGAAATTATGATGATGTTCCAAATAATGCAATGAATGATGATTATTCCATAGATGTGAATGAATGATATTGACTCAGATAAAAATGAATGAAGAATATGATGAAATGATTTTATGGTGCAGCACTACTAATGTGTGCTTTGAGTGTGTGCAGTAGCAGGTAAAACGATTTACTAACTGAATCACAATGGAAAAACAAGGGTTGTAAGAATGAAAAACATACATAGGGGTACGCCGACGGATTGTCGATCCTGAAATAGCACTTCACGCACGGGTCGAAAGCCGGTTCAGCTCACCAGGGGAAGCGTGTGCCGTACGGGCGAGGCCACAATGACTTGGTCATGTACGATGAGTTGAGGGGCACGCAATAAGGTGATCCTTATCCCTCAGCCACCCTTAGTCTCCAAGGAAGTGTAGTCGAGAGATCATGGTAACGATTCCCCGATCACTGCACAATACTTCCCACTAGAGAAAAAGGAAGTTGTCGGAAGGACCCGACGATGTGGTGCCTAGACAATTAAGGAAAGAAAGTCAGAAGGACCCGACGATGTGGTACCTAGACGATTAAGGAAAGAAAGTCAGAAGGACTCGACGATGTGGTACCAGGATGAATAAAGAAAAGAAAGTCAAAACGAACACCCATGTATTTGGCATATAGAAATTTCATTAAAATTAGTTATGCATAAAGGGACTAATTGCAATTATGTACTTGGCATATAGAATTGCATTAAATTAATTATGCATGAAAAGACTATTTGTAATTATGTATTTGGCATATAGAAATTGCACTAGATTGCTTGTGTATGAAATGATTATTTATAATTAAATAATTGAGAATAAATAATTATAGAGCAAAATATAGACTAGGATTCATTAACTAGTCAACCCCAAATGCACCCACAAAATTAGGGATTAGAAAATTGACTAGGGAGACAACAAAGAGATAATTAAGGGATTTAGGTGCACACTGATGTGAGAGTGACACTTGTTGCATGAGGATAAATAATAATGAATTATTAAATTAAAAATATTATTTTTGCATGGAAAGACACATGTCATGGATGTTTTGGTTATAAAGAAAGGTAGGAGAAGGAGAGGCTCTCTCTTGCTCCCTAGTGCTGGACGGACACCGTAATAGAGATTTTGATTAAGTGTGATTCCTTGGAGCTGGGTTGACAGTTTGTCCAGGGATTGGGAGATCCCAGCGGAAAACCATGGCTTGTGTGTTCTTACGACCCCACTTGCTCAGGGGTTCGGGGGAAATAAGAGTACCCCCGATACGGTAGGGAGGTCAACTGAGGGGTCTTTGGTAAATCGTCAAAGGTTGGGAGTTGATCGGACAACAATGACTCCTCCTCCAGAAGCAGATTCTGCCTATAGTATAGGTTCTATGTTTATGTGTTTACTTGTAAATTCTTGAATTTATCGATGTTTATTGATCATGCACTTTAATGGTTATTTTATGTTTTTAAGTTTTGGAAATTGTTCTGAGAAGGACCCGAAAAAGTGGGGTCCCTACATATTTAGAAGAAAGGAAAGCTTTTCAATGGGAAAGAGTATTCTTACACAAACTATCTATTTTAAAATTTAACAATGGAGAAAAAAATTGTAAATGGAAATAAGGAAAAACAGTTTCTGTACAATGTTCATGTTTTGCTTTCACTTGGCAAGGGGCCAAAAATTTTAGTTTCTTTCTTAAATCAAACATGGAAAATTTTAGGGGCTAATATTAGCTCATGGGCTAAATTTAGGGGTTTTAAATTTTTAATGGGATAATTTTTTATTAAACACCCATTAGGTACGATTAGCCCACATTTTATCTATTTATTTTTAAATAATAGGAGGTTAGCCCCATAGAATTTAAAAAGGAGATCCAAGATAAAACAATTTCACCCCTCTAAAAATAGATTTAATCGTATGTTCGCCCACAAAAATTGCTAGGCAGCTCCCATTCGCCCCCGATTTCCAGAATTGGCATTTGTTAGGGGCTCTTTTGCCTTCTATCGATCATGGAAATTGAAGACGGAGTTACATTCGTCCAGATTTTATAGGTTGAATCTTGTTTTGCAAGTTGCTTAATGTCCACATGAAAAGGGTAGTTGATGATTACTATCAGATCTTATAGAAACCCATTTGCATCTAGGATATTTCTAAATCCCATCACCTCATATCCAAAGTTTCCCCAAGAAATATGGGGATTGTGAAGCTTGTGATCGACGATGTGGCGATAACATTTTTGTGGTTGTTTGGGGCATCATGATTGTGGGATGGGACTTCATTCATATCTATGTATTTGGGTATGCAGGGGGGAATGACCTGGCAAGGATAAAATTTCCTAAAGATTCACCTAGACTTCACAATTTTATCATTTAGTGAAAGATTCACCAAGATTTTACAAGGTTTTATAGTTTAATGAAATATTCGCCAAGATTTTACAAGATTATATAATTCAATAAGAGATTCGCCAAACAATTATATGTACATAATATAATATTGATAAAATAGCCTTCATATTTTCCTATATATCATGGGGATTCGCTCATTTATTATACATTGAAATTTAGGGGGCTTCTTAAAATTTTCCTTGAAATCAAATTCAAACTACAACACCCTTATATTCTCCCAAAACTTAAAATGTTGAAATATTAAGAAATTTTGCAACCAACAAAAAAGCCAGACAATGAAGTATAAGTTTAAATGGAGTAAAGATAATGTGAATGCCATTAAATTTTATTTATTATTATTATTTTAAACATATACATTAAAATAAGTTTTTATATGAAATCTATATATATTCGTAAGACTTTTACAATATTTATTTAGAGAAAATACCATCTAACAAAACAAACATATGTCAAAACTTTAACAGATTTATTATATATATATATATATATATATATATATATATATATATATATATATATTGATGATGATTGATCTGAAAATTTTAGGATCTTTTTAACCAAAAAACTTGCATGTAATACTCATAAAAATGGCTTAAAAGATGATTCTTAAATGCTTTAAATCAACACATAAGCAAATAAAAAGATATATGCAAACCAGAAAATGAAGACAAGAACTGATAACGAAGTTCAGCCTTCTTGGGATACATCTTTGGGACGCTTCCAATGAGAAGGCCAATCTTATTAAGTCTTCAAAGATTACAAAATGAGTGTTCTGGAAACACTTCTAAGTTCTATCAGTCAGACTCAGAAACAGATTGCACCACTACGTTCTTCTCGAAATTATGAGAAAAATGAGTATAAAGTTGACTATATATGCCTGATGCCTCCTCTGGCATGCAAATCAAGAAACTTTTTCCGCATAAGAGACAAAACAATACAGACTATATGGATTCCTCCTCGAGATCCCTTCCCATTAATGTTTGTATGTCTCCTTGGGAACTGTTCCTGTACTCTGTCTCGATCCTTGTGCAACTGCGCTCTATTTCACTCTGAACTCTCTCGGGATCCGTGCCTGTTCGTGGTTTTAAATAATGTGTTGGGTGCACATGGAGGAGCCACACGCCCCTTTTTTGGCTCGATTTCCAGATCAAACTCTTAAGTTTTTTTCGTCGTTGATTTATCAACGGTAGGGTCGTGGCCCAATGGTGAAAGCTCTGTATGCAGGGGCAAAGGTCCTGGGGTCAAACCCATGGACAGGAAGGAACAGGAAGTGGAGTGTACAAGCCTAAATTTCTATTACTTGGCTTACGTGTTGCACACATAACACATCCTTTTATATATTTGGACACAGTATCATTCATTCGAGGCCAGTAACAAAACTTTTGTAATTGTGCTATAGTTTTTCCTACATCAAAGTGCCCTGAAATGAGAGAAGTGTGAGCTTCCCTTATCACATGTACTCTTTCACTTTGTGGAATACATATATTTCCAAGATGATACAACAACTTGTCATGAATATGAAAATTCAATTATTCATTTTGAGATCCATGTTGTAGTGATTCATATACTTCTTTGTAATATTCATCCTTAGTATATTGTTCAACATAACTTGAATGTACCAAAGGAATTTGTTGAATAACAATAGAAGCATTTGTTGGATCTCTTGATAACATATTTGCAACTTTGTTCTGAATATCTTTCTTATACTTAATGATCAAATGAAATTTTTGTAGAAAACCCATCCACCTGAAATGTCTTGATTGTTGTATCTTAGTTTGAGATTGAAGATATTGAATTGGTTGAATCAATATGCATAATTGTATCTTTACCCATTAGGTAATGTTTCCACTTCTTCACACTTTGTACTAATGCATACAATTCTTTATCATAGGTTGGATAGTTAATTATAGTTTTACATAAGGTTTCAAAATGATAGCATATTGGTTTTTTAAGTTGCATTAAGATTGCCCCCATGGCGTAACCACTAGGACTGGTCTCTATCTCAAATGGTTGTTGTAGATCTGGCAGTGCAAGTGATGGAGCTGTATTGATCTTTTCTTTCAACGTTTCGCATTCCTTCTATGCTTTTCCTTCCCACTGAAAGACTCTGTTCATACTTGTCAAATCATGTAATTGAGAAGCTATGAAGGAGAAGTTAGCAATAAACTTCCTCAAGTATTGGGTTGCTCCCAAAAATATTCTTGCCTCGGTTACATTATTTGGCTTGGGCCAATTCACAATGACCTCAACTTTAGAGGGATCAATCCTCAATTCACCACCCCCTACAATGTAACCTAGATATACTAAAGATGTCTTCCCAAATTCACATTTAGACATTTTTAAATACAATTTTTCCCTTATAAGTACATCCAAAACTTGTTTGACATGCTTGACATGTTCTTCCCAAGTACGAATGAAAATTAGAATATCATCTAAGTAGACGATGACAAAGTCATCAATGAAGGGCCTAAAAACATCATTCATCACCCTCATAAATGTTGCAGGTGCATTACAAATCCCAAAGGGAATTACCATCCATTCATACAATCCCTGTTTAGTTTTGAAAGCAGTATTCCAAATATCATTGTCATGAATTCTAATTTGATGATAGCCACTTCTTAAGTCTAACTTAGTGAAATAAGTTGCATTCTTAAGTTGATCCAAAAGATCATCAATACAAGGAAGAGGATACCTGTTTTTAATTGTGATTCTGTTTAGTTCCCTATAATCAACACACATACACCATGTGTCATCCTTCTTTGGCACCAAAAAAATTGGTGAACCACATGGAGAGGAGCTTGGTCGAATGTCCCCTCTTTCAAGCAATTCCTGAACCTGTTTCTTTATCTCTACATTTTCAATTACTGAAGACCTATACATGCCAATGTTAGGAAGTGGTGCATCCTGTTGTAAGAGAATCTCATGTTGAATTTCTCTTTTTGGAGGCAATCCTTTAGGTTCTTGAAATAAGACATCAGAATTAGTTACAAATTTAGTTAAATTGTTCTTAAGTCTTGGATCACATCCTTTAAAAGATTCACTTTGACCAACATCCTTTAAAAGATTCACTTTGACCAACATCCTTTGCTTTAACAATCATAAGAACAAAATTCTTACTAGAATTTACTAGCCTCTTCATTTGACTTGTAGAAACTAATGAAATATTAGTTTTTATGCGATGTGCATGAACAACATATTCAATACCATCTTTAGTGAGCTGATACCTATTATATTCCATGTAAAAGATAGCCTTCCTATCATAAATATAAGGGATTACAAAAACAATACCACATATATCCAATGGAACCACATCCATATCTACTTCTAAAACAAATCCATAAGTAATAGAAAACCTAATTCTACATTGTTTTGTCACTTGTAATTGTGCATTATCACATACCCATCTGAGAGGATATGGTTTTGGGTATAACTTAGTTTCCAAATGAAGTTTCTTAACTATCTCTTCTTGTGAATATGCCCACAGTAGATCCAAAGAGATGATGTAAACCTCACAATGAAAGAATTTAGGAATAACAGAAGAAGAATAGAGTAGAAGAACATAGATCCAAAGGAGCTCAGATAGAGGCAGAATAATTACACATGTTACATTAATCTGAATAGTAAAAAGGTAAATATACAATGCTCAGGATTCGAATACACTAGGTGTGATTCGAATTAGCCTGCATGGACAGATCCATAATCAATGGAGTGTCATCAAGGCATAACTAGGAGTCCAACTCATCATCAGTGAAGTCATCAATGCACAAGTAATAGTCAACCAGAAGTCAAACTAAGTCTAAATGAATGTGGTAGGTGTAACTGGCACATGGAAGCACTAATGTAGTGAAGGAGGCTCAGTGGAGGGTGCTCATGGAGCTAACTGGTGTCAGAATAGGCTATCTAGTCACACTGGAGGTCCATCGGAGTGATAAGGTCAGTTAAGAGTGAGTCAAGCCTAAAATCAGGGAGAGAACTCTTGTTAACTGAACATAACTGGACTGGTAGGTGAAGAAGTGTGCCTCTCTCATGCAGTAGATGAAAAGATGGTGCACTAGGCACTAGGAGGGATGAAAACTGATCAGGAAGAAGCTTTGGGGGCTAGCTAACTGAGGGCTAGGTGCTGGGACTGATGACTGGGATGCATGCAAAATGCATGCAAACCCTAAAAGACTGGAAATGAAAATGACTGAAAATCTAGTAGGACTAGGATGGAGTATAGGAATATCCTAACACCCCCCCTTAATCCATCCCGGGCCCTGGTAACTAGGACCAAAGGTCACCCATACAATCAAATAAGATAGAAAAATAAAGAACTGTCCATAAACCAAGGAAATGGGGAAAACCTCATGGGAAAAATACCCCCCCTCAAAAGAATAGTAAATAACTCAAAGAACCATCATACTAAGCAGAAAAGAAGGAAGCTTTCATCAGTGAAAACTTCTGCAAAAAACTTGACAAGTTGATCCCCTGTAGGATGCCAAAACAGGTGCTAGATCTGGATCTAGGCTTGTGATGTGCCTTCCACTGTGTAGAGGATGTATTGGATGAAGCAAGTCTCTCAGGAATTCTTTTTGCAACTGGAGAAAATGGAACATGAGGAGTCTTCCCAAGTGATGGAAGAGAGAACCCCATCATCATGCTGCATCTCTCATGGAGAGGTAGATGGCATAATGCAAGGTTGGCATGATGTTGAAGTCTGGTAGTTCTGTGAACATATGAATCCTCAACTGTGTTCTCAGTAGTTGCAAGGACTGTGTGAGCCCATATAGGCCTTGAATCTAGATTGAGAACATGTGTTGGTTCTGGATCTAAAACTTCTTGAGCTTTGATCTCAACATCAAGATCTTGTTCTATGTCTTCATCAGAAGACGAGTCACTTGAATCTTCATCAGATTCTGAGGAAGTAGGAAGAAAGAAGGGCAGAAAAATGAGAGAACTCATATGCCTTGGAGGCATGATTTGCAAACCCTTTTTCTATAGTCTTCCCAGTGGAGATCTCTGTAATATCAACTGTTTCGGGACCAAAAGTCACCTCTTTAGGTGATCCGGTGTGAGTCATCTGATATACAGATAACAAGTTTGTTGTCAAGGAGGGAACAAATAGAACATCTTTGAACTTGCCATGCTCCATACGTACTGTACCCAATCCTTTGGCAGAAATCTGAGAGTTGTCTCCCCTGTGAATAGTAGGCCCATCAATGAGATCTAAAGAAGAAAATGATTCTTTAGAGGAAACCATGTGATTGGAGGCTCCAGAATCTATGAGGAGGGATCTAGATTTTGAAAAACTAGCCATCAATGCATGGAAATCCCTAACCATTAGATCCACTTCCAGAATCATACATCTTTGCATCTTGTGGAATAGCAATTTTGTTCTGTTCAAGAAGATTGGTAAGTAGGTCTATTTTCTTGTGCATGCAAGCTTTCTCAGGGTGGTTTCCTCTCTTGCAGTAGGAACATGCAGGTCTCTTGTGTTTGTCCTTTCTGGAGGTTCCTTTTGATGGGCTTGACTTGGATTTGGATGGCTTCTTATCCTTATCTTTTTGCCTTCCTTTCACATTCGTCCCACTTGCTTCTCTAGCTAGAAGAGCTAGATCTTTGGAGGCCTTGATGGCACCCATTTGAATCAATTTGTCCTCTTCTTGAATGAGAGTTTCAACAAAGACTGTTAAGGTGGGAAACTTCCATCCAGGGATTGACATTCACCCAGAATGGAAGGTAGAAACAAAGATAGAAAATTGAGATCCAAGTTTGCTCAAAATGGAGAGCACCAAATGCTCATCACTTTTAGTGATGCCACAGTGCTTGCATTGTAAAATCAATTTGTGAAATTTTGAGAAGAATTCTTGAATGCGCTCGAAATTGCTAGGTTGTAGGGAAACCAATTCATTTTCGAGAATGTGGCCTCTTAGCCCATCTTGTTTGCCAAAGAGACTCTTCAATTTATTCCATAACTCATTTGGAGACTTCAATCCTTCAACATGAAACAGTATATCTTCAAACATATGAAGGCATATGAATCCAAAGGCTTCATCCATTTTGTTTAGATGCTTGGTCCTCTCTACAACTGTATGAGGTATGGCATCTTTCTAAAACACCATTCTACTTAGCTGTCTATTACACAAGTGTAATTTCATCTTACCCTTCCATTCGAAGTAATTGAAGGGAGTGAGAATTATAAGAGAGGAAAAAGCATTCGAATTGCTCATCTTGACTGCTGGAACGAGTGCAAAAGTGAACTGCTGATATTGTTGCTGCAACTGCTAGAACTTCGAAATACCTGCAAAAAAATCTCAAGAATGGAGGTAGAATATACTCTCAGATGGCTCTAATACCATGTGAAGATGCTCACAGTAGATCCAAAGAGATGAAGTAAACCTCACAATGAAAGAATTTAGGAATAACAGAATAAGAATAGAGCAGAAGAACATAGATCCAAAGGAGCTCAGATAGAGGCAGAATAATTACACATGTTACATTAATCTGAATAGTAAAAAGGTAAATATACAATGCTTAGGATTCGAATACACTAGGTGTGATTCGAATTAGCCTTCATGGACAGATCCATAATCAGTGGAGTGTCATCAAGGCATAACTGGGAGTCCAACTCATCATCAGTGAAGTCATCATTGCACAAGTAATAGTCAAGCAGAAGTCAAACTGAGTCTAACTGAATGTGGTAGGTGTAACTGGCACATGGAAGCACTAATGTAGTGAAGGAGGCTCAGTGGAGGGCGCTCATGGAGATAATTGGAGTCAGAATAGGCTATCTAGTCACACTGGAGGTCCATCGAAGTGATAAGGTCAGTTAAGAGTGAGTCAAGCCTAAAATCAGGGAGAGAACTCTTGTTAACTGAACATAACTGGACTGGTAGGTGAAGAAGTGCACCTCTCTCATGGAGTAGGTGAAAGGAGGGCGCACTAGGCACTAGGAGGGCTGAAAACTGATCATGAAGAAGCTCCAGGGGCTAGCTAACCGAGGGCTAGGTGCTGGGACTGATGACTGGGATGCATGCAAACCCTAGAATGCATGCAAACCCTAAAAGACTGGAAATGAAAATGACTGAAAAGGTAGTAGGACTAGGATGGAGTATAGGAATATCCTAACACTTCTAAAATGAGATTGGCTTGTGATCCACTATCAAAAAGAGCATCTATCTTTGTATGCTTCGAAATGACTCTTATAGGAAACAACTCACTTCTTTTTCTTTCATCAACAACATATTCATGCTTTGAATTAGAAGTGGAAGGATTTTACCTTGTATTCCCATAGCAACAATCTTAGTCTCATCCCCTAAGTAAGATCCCAAATCATGTTGGATGGTTGTAGCAGTGGTCTTCTTGTCCTCCTGATTCCAAAACTTCTCATGCTTGAGCTCCGGATGAAGCTTCCAACATTTGGATGCATCGTGACCCTTTTTCTGGCAATGTAAGCATGTAGGTTTGTCTCCTTCTTTCTTCACTGTAGCTATATTATTACCTTTCCCCTTACCTTTGAATTTGTTTCCTTCATATTTGTAAGGTTTATTGGAAAATTTTTTATTTGTATTCTTCCCCTTTGACTCCATATGAGTCGCTTGAACGCATACCTCATCAAGGTTAGTTGGATTAAACATAAGTATCATATGACGTAAATAACTATGTAATCCACCTATGTACTTGAGAAGAATTTCTTGAGTGTAGAGAGGTATACCAAGTATTAAATCTCTCTTTCGAAAATCTTATGTGTACTCTTGTACACTTTAACCCTTACCTTGCCTCAAATTCTACCAATCCATCATGATTGTTGTATGTAACCCAATGGATAGAACTGCTTCTTTAATGTTGACTTGAACTCATGCGAAGAGGATATGATATTGCCTTTTGAGGCCAAATACTTTTGAGTTATACTCTCCCACCATATGAGAGCGGTCCCTCCAAGTCGAAGAGAAGCTAACTAAATTTTCAAGCTATCTTCAGTAAAATTT
The DNA here is from genome assembly GCA_027924585.1 of Larix kaempferi. Classification (NCBI taxonomy): domain Eukaryota; kingdom Viridiplantae; phylum Streptophyta; class Pinopsida; order Pinales; family Pinaceae; genus Larix; species Larix kaempferi. The sequence goes on along the minus strand of BSBM01000074.1, from coordinate 35,272,439 downwards.
TGAATCCTACAATAGAATTCTATTTGACGGATCCAATTATCTAACTTTTCAGCATTAATTTCTCCATTATAAACAGGTAAATCAAACTTAATATCAAGATTTAATTGAGGCATATTGAGATCAAATTTTTGTTTTTCAGGTGAGGAATTTAAATATCCATCAAGAAAAAATGGTGAATATGGAGAAGTTTTAGGAGGTTCCTCACCACCTCCTTCTTCTTTACCTTTTGCATGAGAAGAACCACCTTGTTCTCCCTTCTTCTGATCTTGATAAAGCTCTTCCACCATACTTTGCATCTTCATGAAAGCTTTAAGCAAATCCCCTTCAGAAGGAATTGAAGAAGTCCCATCTTCTCCTTTTTTTGAAGCCATTCTCCGTCTTCTTGAACCAATCTCTGGATCAAAATCTTCAAGTTCTGCTTCACCTCTCTGAATCCTTGCTCTTGTTAACATAAACAAACTCACAATGAAATGGTTAAGTTGCTCTGATACCAAACTTGATCTGGAAATGTTAGGATCTTTTTAACCAAAAAACTTGCATGTAATACTCATAAAAATGGATTAAAAGATGATTGCTTTAAATCAACACATAAGCAAATAAAAAGAGATATGCAAACAAGAAAATGAAGACAAGAACTGATAAAGGAGTTTACCCTTCTTGGGATATGTCTCGGGGTTGCTTCCAATGAGAAGGACGATCTTATTAAGTCCTCAAAGATTACAAAATGAGTGTTCTGGAAACACTTCAAAGTTATGTAAGTCAGACTCAAAATCATAATGCACCACTGCGTTCCTCTTGAAATTATGAGAAAAATGAGTATAAAGTTGACTATATATGCCCGAGGCCTCCTCTGGCATGCAAATCAAGAAACTCTGGCTGCATAAAAGAAAAAATATTATGGACTGTAAGGATTCCGTCTCGGGATCCATGCCCATTAATGGTTGTATGTCTCCTCGGTAACTATGCATGTACTCTATCTCGATCCTTGTGCAATTGCGCTCTATTTCACTCTGAACTCCCTCGGGATCTGTGTCGGTTCGTGGCTTTAAATAATGTTTTGGGTGCGCATGGAGGAGCCACGCACCCATTTTTTGGATTCATTCTGAGATCAAAATCTTAATTTTTTTCACCGTTGATTGTTTAATGGTAGGGTCCTGGCCCAATGGTGGAAGCTCTGTATGCGGGGGTAGAGGTCCCTGGATCAAACTCGCGGGCCTCTACCCTTACCAGGCGCCTTTTGTTACAATGCACATAGTGGTATGTTGTATGGTTTCCACGTTATAATTTGGATATATATTATGTGTTGGAAATATAATATGGTTTCGATTATGATTTGTTTGTTATATGTGTTGGCATATAGTTCTATAAAATGGCATTTTATATGGTGTTGGTTCCATGTTGGCTCCATGTTCCAATGGTGTTGTGTTGGTAATAAGATTTGGTGCTATGGAATATGATATAAGGTTCTAATATGGGGGTCGAGGGATAAGCCCTCGGCTCCACCCCATTTTCTAAATTGAACTTCTTTCAACCTTAAGTACATCCTCTGCCCTATAGCTTATAAAGAACACATGCGAGAGAGATGGCGAGAGATGGCTAGGTGGGCTTGGTGGAGACTTTGGCAAACTTTGGAGGTCATGGGGTCGAATCCCATGCACTCCACAATTTTTTTACAGACCATTACATTAACCATTTTTTTTTTCCATTTTAACCATTTTTGTTGAAACTTCTGACCCTGGCAACTTCTGCATCCAAAGGTCATTTTGCACGAAACAAGCGTTGAAGGAAAGATGTCGACGAGTTCTTTACCACTGTAAGGTTTATTTAACTGTTTGAATACTTATACATTGATCTATCTATGAATATCCTCTTGGATCAATGATGATTATTAATGTCCAGTGAGAGCAACTTTGGTCTATCGGACCTTAAAAAGGTTATTACTTGGTTTTCTTTAAACTTTTGTTCCTATGCTAAAAAAGATTAGAAATAAGCTTTCCAAGCTCACTATAGCTTTGGAAAGTGAGGAGGTTAGAAAGGTTTGTATTGTAGAAGATACCATGAAACTCATATCTAATGTGGGTATAAGTAGGACACTGTAAGAGAAAGTGATTTTCATCCTCAACACTCATAGACTCACAAAGATGGAAAAACCTTTCTGTCCACAGAGTTTTGGGAATAGACCAACGCCCTGTTTGGCTATGGATATCATGAAAGTTCATTCGAATATTGGATATATTCATTTTCCTCTTTGAACTAGTTACTATCGAGATATAATTCTGATCTTCCAAATTAGGGTTAATGACCTCCTTATAGTATCTTAGTTTTCTCATTAATCGCTAAATTTTCCTCGCACCACAATTTCTCTTTAAACTTAGAAGAAATAATATTTTTGACATTATTGATATTCTACAAAGTGTCATTTTCATCAATGCCCCAATGGTCTAACCAATCCATTGCATCTTTACACCAACTCCGCTTGAGATGTAATTGGTTTTGAATTGAATTTAAAGAAATTTTAGGAAGTCTCATTTTCCATGTTATTTTTCTTGTGCTTGTACATCAGGTACCTAGTCATAGCCATGCTCTCGATGGGGGAAAGACCCACTTCTAAGAGGAGAATAGGATAAGGTGTGTTGATTTTAATTTTGACGTTATAAGTTATAAACCGCTTCTAGATTTTCTCAATCTTTCTCCAATATTCTCTAGAAATGCTACACCCCCATACTTCACAACTGCATAAGATAACGGGGATGACAAGAGTTTCAAAGAGGAACTTATTTTTATCCCACATGACTAGGTTGGTTGATTTACAATTATTTTCAAGACCAAAATAAGATTTTCATCCTCCATTAATCGTTTTCTCAATGTTGTGGTTCCAATTGAGCTTGTGATGAATATCAATTCCAAGATACTTGTAAGAAGTCACTTCCTCCAATTTATTGTTATCATAAATAAAATTTGCGTAGGTGTTTTTCTTAGATTTTATAATCATAACTTTTGTCTTATTGGTGTTAACAGTCATACCCATGTTAGAGCAGAAATCTTAAGGGGCACCTTGCCATAAGAACAATATCATCCGCATAAAGCAGGAGGATGATAACTATCCCAGCTAAGATCGTATATATATATATATATATATATAATTAAAATATTAATTGAGTTAAACTTTTGTTTTAATAACATAAATCATTTTAACAAAATACAATTTCATTCAGATAATGTTTTAATCAACCTAAAGTTTGCAAGAATATTAAACAAAGTTATATTGCCCATGTTAAAAGACCAATCTATTTGCAATAGATTCAAAAAAACGCATAATTTAATTGATCATTCAACATGAGTTCAACATGTTCATTGCAGAAATCTTGTGCAAAAAAGAGGCAAAAATTGTGCATGTAGTTCATATAGATACAAACACTATCAAAACACGTTCAACAATCTTGAAAAAAAAAACCAGATATTGTTGGTGAAGTTGTCCAAAACATAGACCAGATTGTTCTAGAAGTATTACATACAATGTAAAAGGCAAGGAAGACATAATGTATTCGACATTTGAAACTACAAAATCTGGAGACATAGACCTGTTGGAGTCACAACATATTCAGTCTACATCAAAGGTTGTGGTAGAATGCCCTACACCAAAATATGGAACACTGGTAAGATCAAGCATATTGGAGTAGCACTTGCGATGTTTTTTTTCCCTGCATGTGGAGCATGGATTATTGTCAGTGGAATCAAAGAGAGAATAAATGTAATTTCAATTATAGTAAATGTAGCTGTTAAAATACAGGAAAGTTAATCTTGAAAAACGCTATATGCATGTTTTTTTGCATTGAATACTGGAATGGATAGCGTGCTTGAATAAACATCAATAACTATAGAGAAATTGCTTCAGGATTTTGTTTAGGAATTGAGTCATCTAGAGGCATGGAAGCTGGTACAATGAATTGTTTTTAATAATCTTCATTATGTTTCTAGACATGGAGCCATGGGAAAGGAAATTGCAAAGTTGTGTGTATTGAAGTTTCTTCAGTTTCATACAAAAAGAAGAGGTTATTTTTTCCCAAGCAAGATATATGTGATCAATGGCTTTAACATATGTAATAAATATACAATGGACAGATTTCAAATAATATTAAGCTATGACAAACGACGAGGACAAGTTTTATATAGCTTGCATTTTGGTTCTTATTGGTTGCAACGATTTTTTTTTTCATATGATATGTATGGAAAGAACATTTTATCATTTTGCTAGAGAAGCAGTAATTGACAGGAATGCAATGATCAATAAAAACATCAAACTATGGAAAAGAAAGTGGCTAAGAACATTTTTCCTATAGAAAAAAGGAAAGAGAAAAAATATCAATGTCATTGACATAAGTGCTTGTAAACTTGAGTGGCACAATGTTTTACAATAAAAAAACAACAATGAACATAAAACAGGCTGAAACGGTCTCGTTTATTATAGTGTTTTAATGATCGATGCTCTTTATCATGAGTTTTTTTTATAATTAAAATTTACAAAAATGCATTTTTTTGTTCGTTTCTTTGACTATGTGTATGGGCACTTGCTATATTGAATATTTCAAGGGATAAATTTCTTTTTCCAGATACAATATACAATAAAGAAGAGGAAATTGCAATGGATAAATTTTATGAAAGTTTGATTCCAAACAGTAAAAAAAACATTAGGAAGGAAAAAAAACAGTAATAAAAAATGAGCTACATTATTGACAATGATATACTTTGCAAGCAAATAAAATCAAATAATAAAGTTTTTTTTTCCCTATTTTTTGTTTCAAACCTGCAAATTTCTAAAAACAGATAGTAGAGATCCAACCTGAAAAGAAAAAAAACAAATGATGTTAGAAGTGAAAATGATGCAGATTATTGGAAAAACATAATGAAGAGGATGTGTGTGCAAATTCTAAATCACAACAGCTATAGGTGTAACAAATACAAATGCAGAGGTCTAATGTATATTTGAGAAACAAAAGGGAATTTGATTTTATCAAGTAAGCATGTGTATATTGCAAGACAGTGTCAAGAGAATGAACCAAAACATTTACAATTATAACATATGAAAATAGTAGCTAGGATATTTATGCTTCTTCAATGGTGTGAATGGAGGAAAGAGCTAGAGAACATTTAATCTGAGCAGGAGGGATAATCGGTACTGGTATGAGGATCTATTTTAGATTCATGTAACATGTTATGTGACATCTTTTCAATAATATGGTGTTATTATTGACTTTGCAAGTATTTTGACAACAATGTTTATGAGATGGAGGCATAGACACATTCAAAGGAAAGCCAACTTGGGAAACAATTTGTTGATTCAACGAAAACCACTGAATATGTGGAAAAAGAAAGGTTTATGTTTAAGTTGGAAATAAAAGTATGTGTTCTATGCCGAAGAAAAGAGAATAGTTTGGAACATATTGCAAAAAAAGCATAGTTGAATAAAAGAATTGGAATATACTATAGTCAAAAGTTGTATGAAGAGCAACAAGTTGGTTTTACTTGATTATCGATGCTTTGTTGCTGGCCATGTTTACTTTGCATGTTTTTTAAGAAGGGAAAAAAAGAAGAACAATGTAATAAACAAAGTCTGCAGATCAAACATTAAAAAAATTACAGTTGCTGGAGACTAATTTATTGCATAGGAAGGTGTATTAAGGAGCAGGGAATTGTTTCAAGCTATTTTCCTATGTATGGACTAAGGAAAATAGGAGAGTTTGGTATATGAATCCATTAGATGTCAGATGAAAACTATCTTCTCGTTTGTTGTTGAATGTGTTTTTCTTTATTCCAAAATCGCAACATAGCTATGGAAAGTAGTGACGACATTTGATCAAATGCAGTTTGTAACTTTATGTACCTGTTTGACATAGGTATTTGTAAAATGATTTTTTATCCTTTTTTTCCCTATCTAAAAAAAGGAGTGAATGAAGTGCAGGGGAGGGGGAAACCATTGAAACATGGCATTGAACATTTTTCAACTTTAATGAAATTTAGAGGAAGGGGGGAAATATAAAAAAATTATTAAGGTAGTTGTCAACATACAAGAAAATTTGCAAAAAGAAGAATAGGTGATTTTGCACCTGGCATTTTCAGATTCTTTTGACATCGATTATTCTATTGTTCATTGGCAAGGTATATAATCCTTGTGAATAGAGCCTGTGAAGATTGAATATTTTTGACAAAACGGTCTTGGATTATTTCTCGTATGTGACACTTGCAACAGCTGGGCAAATTTATTTCAGTTGCAGGCCTCGTTTTGTGCATTCGATAATTCCATCTGCAGTGTTCAACTTGCATAGAAGATTGTGTTCATAAATTGTTTTTATTTCATGGATGCAAAATGCACATGTGTGAGTATTAAGTATCATAGGAAATTTGCATTCACTGCAAATGCATTGAAACGGTGGCGCGAATGCGTTTCTTACTTTAAGTTTCCCATAGATCTGAGACATATGAAGAAGAATAAGCATATAAAAAGGAAACAAAATATGACTTATAAATGTAAATTTCAAGTAGAGAACACATTAGCATTGACCATGGCCAAAGCCAATTTAAGGGGGTAAACAAGCATTTTCTCTTTTTCTTTATGTTTTTTTTTAAATGCATTGTGGGCAAGTTCGTTTGAGCAGAAAATTCTGGGAACTTTTTAGAATATTTGTTTGGTAAGGTTAAATGGCATAGGAAGGAGTCTATAGCTTGTAGATATAGAAGTATTCCTATGTACATATATGGAAACATGTGCATTGCATTTTTCTATAGATATAGTAGAAATGAAGAATGGTATGTATGTATGCATTTTGAAATCTACAAAAGAAAAAGGAAAAAAATGTGTGCAGTCTTTTTCCTTTTGTACCTATAACTAGAAATTTCATTTGTCAATGGGAAAAAAAAAGAAAAAGAGAAGGTAATGTTGGATCACCTGTGTCTTTGCTTCAACAACAAGAAGCAAATACCGAATTGCAGAATTGTCATTTAAAGGGTCAATGTGTAGGGTCCGACTTGGTTAGGAATTTTTTTTTTTGTAAGTAATTAATATGTCAGAATTGTTACGTGATTTTATTAAGTGATTAATTCCCTTTTCTGAAAACTTAAAGCAAGGTGATAATATCTTACTTGTAAAGAAATTCACATACTCCTAACCATAACCCTATTCCAAATCACATCAAAACATAATATGCTACGCATTCTATTGCACTTCATACATTCACAAGTGTTGGCAGTGTATTTTAAATCATAGTAATTCTCAATCAACTTTTAGTATAATTAACATGAACATACAATATACAATATGTGATATTCCAAACGCGAGATAATGTGAATACACGAGTTAACATGAATAGATAATCTATATAAATATGAATCAACCTAACAACATTGACTAATGATACGATTCCAACTATGTTCATAATCAATTTATTGCATCGCAAGTTAACCACTACTTAATCCATTGAATCCGAATGGATCATTCGTAGTCAACATAAGATTGACTCGATTTATAACCATACAACGCAAATTACACAAGAATAATTAATAGAATAACTCGGATTCGCTCGATCGGTATAGATCTGAGCTTGACTCAACAACATATAATTAATTAGTTGGTCATCTTGCATGTCGATCACAAATAAGTTAGCATGAGGTATGTGGGAAGTGTCTCCACTTCCATAGCCTTGCACTGCCCATGTTATGGTCACAAACATTCGTTGCCAACCTATACATAGTTAGATAAGTACTTCAAGCATTGCATAGCACCGATCCATTGATCGTGTGCATGCGTTTACTTTTCACATGCGACTGAGTAAAAGAAGCATCAACACACGGTCATACTATCAATTCACAAGCTAACAAAATACAATACATGATATTATTTATATGGTATAGATCTACAGAGATCGATCCATTCCATACAAAATGTAACCATAAGAAAACGTTTAAGACACATGGCATCCCATTCAATACAATATGCAACCATAAGAAAGCATTCAAGCACATGGCATCTCATTCAATACAATATGCAACCATAAGAAAGCATTCAATCCACGCGGCGGCGATCCACAAGGATCGGTCCACTTAATACAAAATATAAACATATGAAAATATTAAAGCCAACATGCAGCATTGATCACAAAGATCGATCTATGCCATGCTATTGCAAACATAAGAGACTAACAAATTCATCTAGGTGGCATCGATCCCAGGGATCGATCCACCCTATATTAAATGCAACATAAGAAAATATTAAAGTCATCCAGGTGGTTTCGATCACAGGGATTGATCCGTTACACGATAAATGCAAACATAATAAAATATCAAATTTATCCATGTGGCATCGATCACAGGGATTGATCCACTCTTGTTAAATGCAAACACAGTGATCTGAAGTCGATCTGAGGGATCGATCACTTCCCTTTTTTTGAACTGTGTGTAAACCATGTAAATGGTGAATGCAAGTATGTGAACTGTGAATCCAGCAACGATCTAAGAGATCTATTGCCTTCCTTTCACGAGCAGTGTATAATCAATTAAACCACAGTGCATAAGTATAGACAATGATCTGGCACTGATGAGGGATCGATCGCCTTCCTCTCATGGTCTGTGTTTAATTGAATTTAAACCACATTGCAATGTATAGACAGTGATCCGACGTCGATCAAAGATCAATTGCCTTCCTTTCACGATCTGTGTATGATCACAAATTGCAAATAATAAAATAGAGGTCCAGCATCGATCATAGATCGATTGCCTTCCCTTCACGCTATGTGTGTTATCACATTAAACCATAGTGAAATTGTTAAACATTTACCAATATTATAAACCATGATCAATGATCTGGCATCGATCAGGGATCGATCGCCTTCCTTTCACAATATGTGTGTATCACATTAAATCATAAAGCATATGTAAACATTTAACAATTGTATAAACCATATTCAGTGATCTGGCGTCTATCTGAGATTGATTGCCTTCCTTTCACTAGCAGCGTGTATTCAAATCAAAGTAACCATAATGCACCGGTAATCATTTCACCCAAGGGGAAAACCATATTCGGTGATCCGGCATCGATTACATTCCTTTCATCAAACAATAAGCTAACATTTTAATCAAAATACAAATACGATCAGAGATCCAACATCGATCACAGGGATCGATTTCTCATCAATCGGTAAGCAAACATTTAAATCCAACCACAATTATGATCTGATATCCGGCATCGATCCCAGGGATCGATTGCCTTCCTTTCTTCAAACTGTAAGAAAAAATTAAATCAAATCACTAGTTTGGGTATGGCTACAACGAATCGACATGGATCTATAGAGATCGACTGCCCATTGTTTCGGTGGTTACACAGATATACCATTGATTGTGGTATTCTAATGATGACCCACAGAGGTCGATCTACACTCCTTAATGAAATGAAATGCAAGCTGGAATAAGTGTTACAGAACCCAAGCTATGGGAGAACTGTGAAAATCCTCACAACAGATCTAAGAGTTGATGTATACCTCATAAGAAATATTATGATCAAGTAGAAAGATAGAAGAAGAGTGGTCAATGTAGTGTAAATGAACAACAGAATAATAATACAGTAGAACTCGGATAGAAGCAAAATAACTTCACACACACTAATTCATTAATCACAAATATGAACAATAAATAATACAATGCATGAGGATTCGAATGCCAAGGTGGCAATTCGAATTAGCCTTCATGGAGTGATCAAAATATCACTGGAGTTTCATCAAAGCACAACTAGAAGTCTTCATCATCATCAGTTGAGTCATCAATGCACAAGTAACTGTCAACCATCAGTCAAACTGAGTCTAACTAAGTGTGGTAGCTATAACTGAGTGTAACTGGCACATGGAAGCACTAACTGAATGAAGGAGGCTTAGTGGAGGGTGCATGCGGATCTTACTAGAGTCATAATGGGAAGTATAGTCTCACTGGAGGTCTATCGGAGTGATACAGTCAGTTGAGAGTCAGTCTAGCCTTAAATCAAGGAAAGAACTGAAGATAATTGAAGTACAACTGAATGGTAGGTGAGAGAGGGCGCATGAGATGCATGTAACTGCATGCAGGGCGCACTAAGCACTAGGAGGGCTAAAACTGATCAGTGAGAAGCTCCCAGGGCTAGCTAACTGAGGGCTAGGTGCTAGGAATGATGACTAGGATGCATGCAATTGCATGCTGCATGCAGAATGCATGCGGAATGCATGCTGCATACATAAATGCATGCAATACTGAAAATGAAAAAAGGAATAATGCTAGTAGGACTAGGATGGAGTATAGGAATATCCTAACACCCCCCCTTAATCCATCTTGGGCCCTGGTAACTGAGACCAAAGGTAACCCAATACAATGAATAATAATAACAGTCAATAAATCGAGGAAAATGGGGAAAACCTCATGGGAAAAATACCCCCCCTCAAAATAGAATGTAGGGCACACCAAAAATAAATGCTCCAAACTCAAGCAGGTGTGATGCTTGGTGATATGTCTGGAGGTATCTTCTTCTTGGGAAGAAGTGGATCATGCTCAGAAAGCATGTGCTTGTACTTGCTCTTCAGATCAAATGTGATGAGAACAAATCCAAAAGTATGAGGATGATCCTTGAACCTGTGATTCGAATCAGCTAAGGTAGGATCAAAACCATGAATGTGTAGATAGTATTTTGTTTTCTCCTTTGAACCATCATGGGTAATATTATGCCCAAAAGAACCATCAAATATCAGTGATTGCTTGGAATCCAAATCAGATCCAAGACTTGAAAAATGGTTGCTTAAGATCTCCTTTGAACCATTAGAGGTGAGATCTAAACCAGTAAATGCATGAGAAATTATTCCAAGCGAATGGCAATGGCCATCATCTTCAACATCCTTCTGAGAGCATGAAATAATGATCTTACAGTAGTAAATAAGAGGTGATTGATCAAGGAGAGCGAATGCATTAACTCCAATGGCTGATTTGACCTCCTAAACATTCAGTAGATCATGATGCAAACCAACAGACTCTGGTGCAAGAGAGGATTTAGGAACCTCTGCAATTTCTAGAGTGTGAGCTGGCACATAATTCGAAATAGAATAAATTTGGAGCATGAGTGTAGAATCTGCAAGTTCTTATTCTTTGTGGCTAACTTCAATATGAGATATGTTTGATACTGATTCATGATCAATGAGATCATCAAGGAGGGAAAATGCATCACTGGGCTTGCTCTCAAAAGGGTTTGGACCAATCCCTTCATTCTGCTTGCCAAATCTTTCATCTAGTTGGGCCCATAGCTCTTTTGGAGATTCAGCAGAATCAATGAAGTGGGGTACCATGCATCGAGACATAGGATACATCATTACTGCATAGACACTGTCACCTTTATTTAACCAGTCATTCTCTTCTTTAGAGGATTCGAACTCTCTTTCAAAACAATAATCAAAGAGATCATGGCTCTTCAAATATGCTATCATTTTTGGTTTCCATTCATCATAGTTGAATGGAGAAAGAGGAGGGATTTATTTTGAATACATGGAAGTTGTAGAAGACCTGCAAAAATAATAGAAAAGTCTGCAACTGCTCCACTCGAAATCATGATAATAACCTGCAAAAAACTCTCAGGAATGGAGATAGAGAATACTCTCAACATGCTTTGATACCATGTGAAAATCCTCACAGCAGATCTAAGATCCGATGTATACCTCGCAAGAAAGATTATGATTAAGCAGGAAGATAGAAGAAGAGTGGTCAATGCAGTGTAAATGAGCAACAAAATAATAATACAGTAGAACTCAGATAGAAGCAAAATAACTTCACACACACTAATTCATTAATCACAAATATGAACAATAAATAGTACAATGCATGAGGATTCGAATTCCAAGGTGGAAATTCGAATTAGCCTTCATGGAGCGATCAAAAGATCATTAGAGTGTCATGAAAGCACAACTAGAAGTCTTCATCATCATCAATGGAGTCGTCAATACACAAGTAACTGTCAACCATCAGTCAAACTGAGTCTAACTAAGTGTGGTAGGTGTAACCGACACATTGAGGCACTGACTGAATGAAGGAGGCTAAGTGGAGGGTGCATGAGGAGCTAACTGGAGTTAGAATGGGAAGTCTAGTCTCACTGGAGGTCTATTGGAGTGATACAGTCAGTTGAGAGTCAGTCTAGCCTTAAATCAAGGAAAGAACTAAAGATAATTGAAGTACAACTGAATGGCAGGTGAGAGAGGGCGCATGAGATGCATGTAACTGCATGCAGGGCACACTAAGCACTAGGAGGGATAAAACTGATCAGTGAGAAGCTCCCGGGGCTAGCTAACTGAGGGCTAGGTGCTGGGACTGATGACTGGGATGCATGCATGCTGCATGCAAGACTGAAAATGCAAAAAGGAATAATGTTGGTAGGACTAGGATGGAGTATAGGAATATCCTAACAAGAACATGGACACTGTCAAGGTTGGGTCAACTCGCATATAGGATGATTTACATGTAATAATACCCAATCAAAAATTTCAGATGTCGAGCTTAACAATTGAAACAGAGTATAACGTTAAAAATAGACCCACGGGTTGACTAAGCTTCCTCGCGTGAGTCTGGAAACACGATAGAGTCTAAACAAATGTTGTGTGCACATCCAGCGTGGAATCGTGAGGTTCACGTTTTCATTCTTTGCTACGAAAAATCTAACTTAAGTTCTTTTCATTGCTAAAATCTATATATTCAACATAGTTTACAATGAATCTATAATCACATGCATTTTCATATATAATCATATAAATAAATGATACCTGTCCAGCGAGTGTTCGAGTTGGTGACTGTGGAACCAAATCTTAAGTTCTTCTCGATCCTCTTCCAAACTTCAAAATTCACCGGTGGACACCTTGGTTTAACTCCCGACCATGTCGGGAGTACTCTTATTCCTCCCGAACCCCCGAGCAATTCGGATCGTAGAGCTCACACACATGCTAGAGATCTAGAAGTGGGCTTCCCCCCCACCAATATCTCTGGACAAACTCACAATAGAAGCAAATCAATGTCTTACAATCATTACGGTGGCCATCCAGCCATAGGGTATCCTCCCCTTTCCTCTTTCCTTCCTTAAATAGTAAATTCCTCTGCGACACATGTCGCTTCATGCAAATATGCCTAATATTTTAATTATTCAAATATAATTAGCTCACCCAGCCATGCGTTCAATTCCTAAGATAATGCACCTACATTCCTATATTTACTCAAGTTTGTCCCCCCCGATGCTTCAATCTAGTCTCTATTTTTGTGGGTACAAGTGGAGATGTCTACATGCTAATGTTTTAGTATACCATTTGCTCCTAAAAAATATTCTCCATTATTTACATTACAAATAATTATTTCATGTGCAAATGGCCTAAATGCAATTCTATATGCTTAGTACATAACATTCATCCGTTTTCTCGTCTTGGGTCTAGGCACCACTTCATCGGGTCCGTCCGTCCCTCATACTATTTTTATTAACATGGTACCACATCGTCGGGTCCTTTCGTTAGTACTTTTTTGTTGCATCTGATTTGCAGGAACATCATGTAGGGATTTAGGATCCGTTACCTTCAATCATCTGCTTACACTCTATTGGAGACTAATGGCACCGAGGAGTAAGTCTGTTCTTACTGCGCGCTCCCCAACCTTGTACGTGACCAACTCCGTCATGGTCCACTTCGCACGAATTCACGCTTCCCCGAGTAAGCGGATAGGTGCTTTTTAACTCGTGCGTGGAATCCGTAGGAAATCGACACCATCGTCATTCCTTTGTGTGTGATTTTATTCGTACTCTACGACCCATTTATTTCCTTTGTGAGTCCGTCGATGAATCATTTCACCTGTTGCTACACACATGCTCCAAAGCACACATTAGTAGCTTTGTTCGCATTCATCATAATTCACTTCATAATCCACTAATCATTAAGCAACTGTAATTTACTCATAACATCATATATTTCGTCAATTTACTAATCATTAAGTAATCATGCAATTCTTTCATTCACATCATATATTTCATAACATAGCTAACTATTAATAAGCATATTCACGTATACTGATCATATATTTCCTAAAACATTTAATCATTAAGCAATCATACCTTTATTCATCAAATTCAAATAAAATATACATTTCCACAAATGTCATTCAATTCATTGTTTTTCATTCATCAATTTGTTGTCATGTACAACCTTAGGTGTTTCTCAATTATTCAAAAATATATAATCAAAGGGTCATTTTATTAAAGTTTTATTCAGCTGGGTCACTCGATGAGTGCCCTAAAGGTCTACATCAGTCTAGGGGCACTACGCAATGAAAGTGGATTGCGATGTCTTTATCATATGGATTCCTTTGTTTCCATTCCTAATGATGTTCTTGAATAGATAAAATGGTGGTTCATTGATTGCAAGTTGTTGCTGCATTGGGAAAAGGAAGCTTTTATATGCTTCATTCACTTACAACTGCGAAATAAATTGCAGTTATACATTAGACATGAGCATATGTACTAGTTGCAAATGCAAACAAAGAACCTCTTTTCTTTTCTTTTTTGTAATTCCTGTGTTGATGTTTTTTTTTCTTCTCCTTTTATTTAGAAAGCAGGGAAAAAGGAAATGAATTTGAACAAGGTAAAATAAATTGGCAAGGAGAAAAAAAGTGGAAGGTAAATGAAGCTTACAATTGCAAAATCATTTGTTGTTTTCCCATCTCTGATGAAGAAATCCAGTTGCTTGTTGTTGTATTGACAACTGATGACAATCACTGCAACGGATCCAACAACATATGATTCATCAGATGTGACAAGCTCATTTATTTTCATGTCTGGTGGAAAAGAGCGTAGTTTACATACTTGCTCAATTGGCTCTATTATGCTTCATTCACTTACAACTGCGAAATAAATTGCAGTTATACATTAGACATGAGCATATGTACTAGTTGCAAATGCAAACAAAGAACCTCTTTTCTTTTCTTTTTTGTAATTCCTGTGTTGATGTTTTTTTTTCTTCTCCTTTTATTTAGAAAGCAGGGAAAAAGGAAATGAATTTGAACAAGGTAAAATAAATTGGCAAGGAGAAAAAAAGTGGAAGGTAAATGAAGCTTACAATTGCAAAATCATTTGTTGTTTTCCCATCTTTGATGAAGAAATCCAGTTGCTTGTTGTTGTAATGACAACCGATGACAATCACTGCAACAGATCCAACAACATATGATTCATCAGATGTGACAAGCTCATTTATTTTCATGTATGGTGGAAAAGAGCGTAGTTTACATACTTGCTCAATTGGCTCTATTATGCTATCAGGAAATATTGTCATAGAGAATATTGCATCTCCACGATCATACTAGACCTTTATTTTCTAGTTCAAAGCCAATGATTTTAATGCTTCTTCCAGGAAATATGTGACTACCAAAACGATTGATCTAGCTACCATTTATGATGGTTGTTATTGTCATGAGGCCAATTCTATCGACCAAATATGCATGGAGAATCTTTGTTTTTACAGGGGAATTCTGACTTCAATTATGAGAAGGGCCATATACAACCAAGATATCCCCTTCAAAAACATTGGTATGGGCCTCAGTGCACAATTGTATAATGGTGGATGGTTCTATTGTTCCATGTTAAAATCTACAATTGCAAATGAGTGAAAACAAAGAGACATGAAATAGGAGCAAATATTCAATGCACAAATGTGAAAAGCAAACTGTGCAACACAAGGAACACAATGGAAAGCACAAATCTCAGTAGAAGTCATTTTATTTGGTAGAGAAGAAGCAAGAAACATAGGCAATGCACAAGAAATGAACCTTTTCGGGTTGTTTGATGTTGGGACAAAAGTTGTCATTGAGGATCCTGCCACCATCAATGTTTCAGGGACATCTTGCAAGGGATAAAGACTTCTTTCAATGGATGGAATAGCAGGGTTCGACATAGTATGTAAGTTTTCTTTGCATATGAGGCGAGGGAATTTTTTTGAATCTCTTCTTTGCGCTGCTGCATTTTTTATGCTCAGGCTGCACTTGAATTCAAACTTTGATCTAGGAAACAAATAAAAATTGCAATATAGTTTTGAATGGTATGAACATTAAGACAAGGTCAGAACATTGACATTGCAATGGACATGGAAACATAAAAGAGGTTGTGGAAAAAGGGAAATAACGACCTTTTTTTCCCTTTTGCTAGTTGCATATAATCAATGCATATTGAAATACAGAGAGATAGACTGAAATCACTGTGCAATGACAAATAACAATTAAAAGGTATTGAAAAGGTTTAAAAAAAAAGGGGTTGTGTTGAGTCCAGTACATTATATTTCCCAATGCCATAGGAAAATGGGAGTAAAAACCTCCCAGTATATTTGCTGAAGATATTGTTTGTTATTTTAGTTATTTTTATTGGCATATTTCATGGTCGTGGAAAGTAATGGATGGAGACATTTTGTAGATAGCACCAAGATATGGTAGATTTTATGGTCATTTTTGTTACCTACAACACCATTTCAAGGCCTCTATGTTGGGTCAAGTATTCATGGATAATATCTTCAAACTCATATGGCATAGAGATAATGTCATGGACTATGATGCCACCTTCACTATAAAATTTTGGTAAGAATTGTTTCTACTCAAGGGAAGTTAACCAAATCTCAACATTTCCCATCACTCCCAAATTGATGGACAAAATAAAGCTACCAAAAAGTTCATGGAAGAATATTTGTGGTTCTTTATTTTAGAGAGGCGATCCCAATGGGATAAGTGGTTACCTCTAGTAGAATGGCGGTATAATACAAGTTATGATGTTTCCACTTGAATTACTCCCTTTGAAGTTTTATATGGCCAAAATCCCCCCTTATGCATCTCTAGGGTACAAGAGGTTAACAGAATAGTCACAACTCAAGCTTAAATTCTCCACACTCTTAAGGATAATCTAGTAATGGCTCAGAATAGGTTGAAGCAACCAGCTAATCAACATCATTCAAAATGCCATTTTTCAGAAAGGGGTCATGTATTCCTTTAGAAATAACCCTATAATTAGGCCTCATTTAAGTCCAACAGCCACAATAAGCTTGCTCCAAAGTTTTATGTTCCCTATAATGTCCTCAAACCTGTTGTCCCCATGGATTACAAATTAGAGATACCTAGGAACTCTAAGATTCATCCCATATTGCATGCATCCTACTTAAAGAAAGTGGTCAACTTTCACTATTGTATTCAAACTAGTATTCCAGAATTGGATGAAGAAGGTTCCATTTGGTTGCATCTTGGGGGTTGCATCTTGGGGATATCAATAAAAAATGAGAATGCCTTGTAATATCCTGATTTTGACCCCATTGCATTAAAATGTAAATGATGTAATAAAATCGTGGTGAGGAGCTCAAGGCCAAGGCCCCACCATCGATTAGTGATGAATATGGTTTACATGCTAGCCGGGCACAATGGAATTGCAAATATCATGTAAATATGCATTCTAATGAAATACCCACAACTAGTTATGCAATGCAACAAGAGATGGGGGCATGATTTTTACAAGGAATTGGGAGGGAAGATATTCAAACCATTGGATCCAATCAATTCAAGCCAACTGTCAATGAGAGAAACCATAAATCCTCAACTACCTATGTTGACTTTTGTGCCCAATCATTCATTTCTTCCAAGATTTGGTTGGGATAGTTAATGCCTTAGGGAATGGAGAGGTATGGCTATCCAAATTTGGGTATGGGCAAGCCACCCTTCATGGAATCTGGTGTTTGACTTCTTAGGAAAGAAAAGAGCCACAAAATTTCTCCCCAAGCCATTCTTCACCCATCAGTTTTTCCTCTATCACGTTTTTGGAGCTACCTAGGCATTTTCCCCTCCATGTTTTTATGGTTTTTCCTTGTTTTCTAGCTAGGAAGAGGGTGTTTTGGTGTTGCAGAGCTGCTGGGAGGAAGGGAGCTCAATTTGGGGTTTCATTGAGGCCATTTTGGCCATTTGGAATGCTCATAACCTATGGGAGAAATCGGTTTTTCTCCCCGTGGTCGAATTTCCCCTCCCCACAGTTCGTTTTGGGTGAGCCACGAATTGGGAGAGCCAATGAGAACCCTGTTTCATAAATCCCTTTTTAAATTTTTTTATCCATGCCAAACCATTGTGATTGCTGTGTGTAGATAGAGTATGTTGGGGTATGGGTTATGGGTATCCATTGTTTTGGCTTGAGCTTGAGTGCAAGCATCCATAAGTGAAGAGGGTTCATATTTAGCCTGATAAACCCATCTGTGGGCTGGCTTGGCTTAGATGTGATGTTTGCTTGGGCTGTGCATGAGCTTGAGTATCCCCTTTTCCTTGTAGAAATCATGCCCAACTCAGGGGTGGTCTCTTATTGCTAAAAGAATACAAGTTGGGCAGAGACCTATGGTTGGGTGGAACGTTGCAGCGACATAGCTAGTTGCTTGGGGCAACTTTACCATCAAGATAAGTATTCTTTATGTGTGTTAAACTCTGCAATGTCATTTAATTATTGACTATTATGTTATGAAGATCAAAGAATGCTAGAGTTGCATGTAGTGTATCTTGCTTCTGCTACGTTTATTTGAATTATACACCTGCACATGTGTTTTATTTACATGAATTTGATGAAATGCGCTGAGTTTTTGTAAAAGTCCATATTTTAGTGTCATGTTCCCTTCCTTGTGTTGGATCGACGGGAGGGGGACGTGACATGCCTTCTCAGACAACACATCATCCAAGACGTCCCAATCCATTGGAAATATACCTAGCCTAAGGATGCTACGTGGGAACCAACAAAGATACTTCAACAATTTCTACATCTTCGGCCTTGAGGACAACACTCCTTTTTAAGGGGAGGGAATATTAGGGTCCTTAAACCCTTTAAATAGATAGATAGTTTTCTATGTATTCAAGTTATCTATATTAAATAAGGCCCATGAAGTAGATATAGTGTGAAAGCAATATTTGCTAGAAGGTTTCACCTACTAGAAAGTTCCTTCACAAGAAACCATATAAAGGAGTAGAAACAATGTAACAAGATTCCTTGTGAAGTAAATTTTAAATGGAACTCTTATAATTTATATACCTTTCCCCTCGAAGATACAAGTGAACATTTATTTCTTCAATAAAGGTAATTCTATTGTGGTATTTTTTTGATCTACAATTACCTATTGATGTGGTAATTATGTCCTTTTTATCCTAAAATCTTGCTATATTATGTTTTTCTACTATGAATTTCCTATTATGTTATTAAGGTACACACAACACCATTATTGTAGACCATGTGTAGAGGCGAAGTGGACATGATGGGGTGTTTGATTTGTAAGGCATAGAGCCTATAGAGAGTGCCTAGTGGAATTAGAAGATTGAGGTATCCCAAAATGTATGTATTTGGAAACTCAAAAGAGTGATACCTGCGTAAATGGAAAGAAGAGGGGGTATAATAGATGTAAATCAAGAATTATAAGAATTGAGGAGGTAAATTAAAGAGTTAGAAATAAGACAAAAAAAAGTAGAGGATTAGAGACTAGTAACTTGGAACTAGAGCATGAAGAGGAATAAGAAGCAAAATTAAGAAAGATATTTTACAATTGAATCAATCAAATTTTGAAGAGAAGATAGAATACCCAAACAAGGCGAATTTCACAATCACTGAACTCAACAACAATGGCTATATGTGCTTTAGAAACAATAATATATGCTAGGAGTGGAACCAGGGATGAAAAAACATCAACACTTGTTTGGTTTTATTCTTGGATACTGTAATGTCCTTCAAAATATCCATGTCACTAACATGATACATATATCACTTCATCATTATCTTGGTTCCTCACATTATAGTTAGCATATTGTAATGTACATTAATACCAAACAATAAAAATTAGGGTTTGTTAACCTAAATGCACATTGATGGTTGTGGTATGATAATCAATGTTTCCATATTGTTAGACCATATCAACAATAATACCTTCAATTCATGTATGAAATTGAAATGCTTGGATTTCTTGTAAGCAATATAAAATAGACTTGAAATCTTTTCATCATAAATCTAGATATATTCTCTTTTATATGATATGACATAGATTCAAGTTTATCATGTAGTCAATTCCAAGGAGTAATAATACAGCTCATAACATATTTTTATGATTGTGCCCAACAAATACAAATGGAATAATCCATTCCGATCTTAAAAATACAAAAAATCATCAATAGGAATTCAAATAATGCACAATAGACAATCTGCAACAACAACTAAAGGGGATTTGTAACAACTTCTCTAGGTCAACAAAACCTAAAATATACCTTGCATCATGATTTGGGTACATGAGGTTTTTAAAATCCCAATATAAGGATTACCCCTACCAAAAATCAGCTTATATAAATCGTAGATTCATAATTATCATGATAATTATAGACAAAACATCATGTACATTGGATCTGTAATAACGTGATAGATATGTTACAAATTCTATAGGTATTCAAAATAGCCAATTTTTTCCTAAACTAAGGTTTGGGTACTGGTGAGTTTTGTTGAATTTTTCCACATCAATGTAATGATTATCTATACCAAAAACAACAATGACCCAAATTCTATACTTTGAGTTATCGATAAACTAGTAGCTATAGATGATTCATAACAGCCTAATTGATCTATAGCAAGCTCATTAAGCAACCTATAACTCTTAAAGTACAATATGTGTATTGGATATTATTGGTGAGTATATCCATCCCAATATATGGCTTCCTTATACCAAATATTGTGTTCACTCAAATCACAAACTTAAAGATTCAACTAAATCATCATGTGCTTAACTACATGCATGCCCAAAATCCCATAAAAATTCATTGAAGCATTTAACAAACATTTGGCTTTAAACATCAAGATATAGGGTATTCCAAATTGAAACCACTATTTTGTAAATGAAGGGAATAATTATAGATTTAAAGAACCCATTTTCATTCAAGTGAGTACATGCCAAAAATATATTAATATGCATTCATAAAACAATAAGGAAAATTATGAGCATCTATAGGAAATTTGTTTCCATAATTTCCATTCTTTTTGAATGATAACTTTTAGAAACTCATTAGAGATTTTTACAAGGATTATAACCTTCATTTTTTTTTATCTTTAATGGTAAAGGAACCATTCTTTCACACAGTTCATTTTGTCATTTAAAATTCATGCGAGAAATTCTAGAACTTTGCCATATATGTTTGGCACATAATTTATCCAAACTAAGGTTCCATAATCTATAAGAAATATTCATTCAAAATATCATGATAATGAATTCATTGTACTCATCAATATACAATATTAAATTCATAAACAAAAATTAAATTGAAAGTTAACTTTTTAAAGATGAAGCTCCAAGGAAATTAACTGTGGAGGGGAGGTTGATTTCCCCCAACCATAGGTTATTCCACTATAGAATTCCACCTCCCAATGGGATATGATACCACCAAGGTGAGCACTATTTACAAGGTTTCCCAAACCCCTATTCTCTTTATTAAAATCTTCTAATGTTCCAACCAAGAGAGTCACTACTAGTTCTTTGTTTAATTTGTTAGCTAGCACAACCCTTAACCCTCATCTCTTGCTCCATATAAAATTGGAAGTAATTATTTATCTTCTTTTTAGTCCCCTAGGAATACCATTCCTCTTATTTCTCTTTAATATGTCCAGAGTGAGCCCAATAAATTGGGTACTTCATATTTCTTTTCCAACATTGTGAAGCTTCTTGGACAAAGATTGTATGGTTCTTTTGACAACTTAAAAAGATACAAATATTTAGGGAGTGAAAATGAAATCAAGATAATATATAATGGTGTTTAATATAACCAAAAAACCTTTCTTTCATCTCTATGTGGTTTGTATGAGAGTTGGGTTGAGTTTTCTTCTCCAAGCCCTTGCTTTTTCTTTAAGACCCTCTTTTCTCCAAGCTCTCCTCTCCCCATTCGAATTTGCATGAATGAATGAATGAATGAGTGAAAGGGAGGAATATTTCATTCATCCATTTATTGGTTACCCAAAGGTAGGAGGTATCTACTACAAAGTCATAGCTAGCCACTTTAGGATAGGATTACTTATAAGTTCCCATATTCATATTTCTCTTTTCATCTAACTAGGATCTCACTCCAAATTAGAATAAACTTAAGGATAAAAGGAAATAGGATAATCAAATGAAGTAGGTTTGTGTTTATCTTAAAGCACCATCACAAGGAATAGGTATTCTCCCCTATTATACCTCCTTACTTATCCTTGTAGTGGCTCATATCTCCATTGATCTCCACCCCACCAGTTAGCCTTGGAACCTTTCATCAATATTACAATGATCTTGCTAGTCAGTGTTCATAATCACCATGGAAACCACCTCATGCTATCAAACAACACATAGTAAATTAAATAATATTTACAATATAAATAATATCAAGTTCAAAGGGTCAAGACCAAGGTATTATATCCTTCTAAGTCATTCAATTATATGAATGAATTTTTTATACAAGCCTACATTGACTCAATGCATCAAGCTTCCAATTCAATCATACCATATTTCAAACTTATGTGTTTTACCAATATAAGTTGGAGGACTCAACCAACACCTCAACACATCATCCCACCATATCCTTGTGACTTGTTTGACCATTTGTACACCTTTCTCTTTATCCCAAACACAACACTAGGAATACACTCCTTTAGTGGTCTTCAATGTTGGAAAAAAGGTTACAGTCCAAGACACTTATTGCAAGTAGGGAGACCATTGGATACTAATGTAGTGCTATATATTTTTCCAAGTGCAACACACTATGATCTTGCACATGTGTATCTCACATGGCATTTAGTTTCACATGATATACAAATTCATAACATGAGTTTAAATACTCATTCACTCTAGTTATTATTCCTAACCTATTCAATCATGATATACCATCTCATGAATGATTAAAAATATTTTAGTAGTTATTACATAAAAAAATATTCCCACCTTTGTCATACCAAACCTAGGTATTAATCACATGCATGCATTCAAAAATCATCATAAACATATCAATAAAGATATCAAGTATGACTGAAGAAATTCTTATCCAATTCCTTTTGGGTCACATACCATATTGGCATGACCAATTTCATACAAGCATCCTCTTTTCCTTATCCTTTTCATGATGTTGTCTATCATAAATGATTGTACTGTCAACATATTCAACCATGTCCTCAACCATTCTAAGTAACCACATCAATTATCATGCCATTCTTATTTCATATAACAAAAAACCAATCTTAATAATATACCACATCATATATTCTCATGCATATCTATATGCACTCTACCATATATTATTCCTCTATATGTCTATTTGTCCAAATGTATTCCAACTTATTTTACTCTCATGTACTCATTATCATTCTTATTCCTTAACTATCCACACATAACAACTTTCTCAATCTAGATAAGATAATAAAACAATAGAGGGTTAAAGGAATTATCCCTTTGAATTCTTCTACATAGCCATGAATTTCACATCAAAATTGATATATCCCATGGAATTCCTTGCAATCACACCACACATCATTAGTTGTGATATTCTCACCCAAGTAGAAACACTTAGTTCATACACATAAGCTATGTGTGCTACTTCAAATGCATACAACTCTATATAAAAAAACAAAATAGATTTTTTAGGGCAAGAAAACTCCCTCGTTCCTATATCTTCCTTCTTGGACACATGCATCATTTATTGCTACAACCAATTCTCGGCATAGTTTAAATTCTTTCGATGCATTGGGCTATTTCTTCATTCTATTCTTTATGAGATGTGTTGTTCCAATTTCCTTGAGAATTTATATCCAAGCCCAAATTGGCATTTCCTGTTTCATGGATACCTTTAAACCTTATCCAATTCTGGAATTGTTTTTTCATTCCATTGGATAAATCTCATCCAAGTTCCAATCTAATTCTTGACAACTAGTCTTACCTCCCAGGTTATCTAAATTCAAACATGATCTAATCAGGTCTTCAATGACCATTTTTTCCCTTTTTTCCAATGTGCATGGCATCATGCTCTACAAATTTTATTACTTGGCTTTCTTCCTAGATGCAATAAAAATACTAAAACAACAAATATATCTCAAAAAGTCAATTAAAACGAAGTATGTTTAGCATGTCAATCATATGCAAAACAGATTTATTAAAATCTCCACCATCAAGCATATTCAATGAATAAAAATGATCAAATTCAATTTCAACTCTCTCTCTCTCTCTCAGTAGGAAAATTCAAATCTGATCAAGCATTATCATAATGCTTAGATTTTAATTAATTGAAAATGGCCTTGCTCTTCTCATGGGCTTTCTTCAGATGCCTATATTCAAAATTGTTTTTCCATGTAGTTATCGGGCTCAACAAAGTCACAAATTTCATTAGTTTTGTATCAATACTTGCTAATTACAACGTCTATATCATTTTAGGACAAATAAAATTTCATAATAATATATTTTCCAAAAATAATGTTTGCTCATTCACATGTTCATTCATTTCTTTCCAATCTTAGGCCTTTACCAACATAACTAATCCAAAGTATAATGACATAATGTCAATAAAATTGTGTACTCTTCCACCTTTCCATGAGATTCATTTACCAAGATCATTTATATGCAATAAATAAATATTTTCTTATCCAATTCACCATCAATCTCTTATCTCACATGAAGGATCAATCAAAATCGACACCTTAAGTGATTATTTTAATGATTTAGAAACAATTCATACATCTTCAACTTAGACTTAAGTTTATCTTATTGTATAAAAATTTGCAATCATTCCCATGACAAGTTTCAAATGCATAATTAAAGTATGACACTCTTTTTGACAAGTTTCAAATACATAATTAAAATATGACACTCTTTTACACTTGCTATATGAGCATTTCATATTTGATCATTTTGAAGAGAGACATACAGTCCACTCAAAACTAGCATTCAAGGTACAAAATAACATAACCTTCAATATCAAGACAACTCAAAACTAACATTCAAGGTACAAAATAACATAACCTTCAATATCAAGACAATTGGGTAATAATGGCATTATCCAAAACATAGAAACTATAATTTATAGATATGAATATAACAAACAAAAGTTTAAAATCACTTAAATGATTAAATGCCTTGCGTCATGTTTATATGTGTGAAAATATGCATTAAATATTATTTAAACTTGTATGCACATTCCTTTTGAGTTGTTTTTTTTTTATATTTATATTAAATTTTTTTGAATATTTATAACCTTCAAAAGATGTATACTATAAAATGTATAAAAGTAAAAATGATATATTTACATATAATAATAATAAAAAGCAACTAAGTTAATAAAAAATTCTTAACAGGGTTGGTAGGTGCAAAGGGGCAGGGGAGGGGTACTCTTTGACCTCAGAGGAAAAACGTAAAGTACCTATGCTTGGGGACTAGGAGTATAAACAAGTAATCAAGTTGAGGCTTTGGTGCTATGGAAAGGATTGAAGCAAGCACAAAGAAAGAAAATTAATCATTTGACTATGGTTGGGGATACAATGGTAATCACGCGTCACTTAGCTTTTAAGTCGATTCCAAAGGATGGACTCCTTAGCCATCTAATCTAGAGAATTCATTAATTGATCACTAAATTTGTGGAAGTTCAAACTTACCATGTTCTTTGTGTCTTAAACAAGAGAGTTGATCAACAAGCAAATCGTGCTTGTAATCTTGAGCAAGGATTCCTGGAAAAAAATGGGGGAGGAGATAACCCATTCCATCATCCCCTAATAGTTTTTTCAAGGTAAATGGACTATGAAAACACTAGGGGAGAATAAATTTGTCAAGGTTTCACAAACCCCTCTTTTCTTCACTAGAAGATTCCAATATTCCAACCACACATGCCACTACTGGTTCTTTATTCAATCTCTTAGCTAGCACAATTATTGGCACTCACTCCTCGCTCCGTTCAAGACATGAAACCATATTTTCTCTACTCTTTATCATGCTAGGCATGCCATTCCTTTCCATGCTCTTTAATATGGCCAATGTGATCCCAAGACACTGGCTACTTGCAGATTTCATTTCCAATATTATGAAGCTTCTTGGAAAAATATTTATGGTTCTTTGGACAACTTAATAGGATAGCAACCTCCAGGGGTTGCAAACACTACAAGGAAAATACCTTCTAATTGTTGTTTTTTGCGGAAGCTCTTATAAAAAGAGCCCAAATATCTGTTTATAGTGGAGGTCACTAGCATAGGCGAGAAGACATAGGTTTTAGAAGATGTTTTTGTATGGTGCTTTTACACATAAGAAATTCACTGGTGCACCTTAATATTAAACGCCTCGGTGTGTTTCTTAATCCAATGCATTGGTGCCAAAAATCCTCATCAACGCGGAGAAGAATATTTCTTTTATATTTCAACGTCCAACAGAAATCAATGCATTCAATACATACCTACGCACAAATGCATAAGAACACTTAACGCATTGGGAAAAGTCAAACAAACCCTTTGCACATGTGTGTGTGTGTGTGTGTATGTGTGTGTTTAAAAAACAATACGACATGTCCTATATATCTGTTGGCACCCCAACAACCCCCCTTAAAATTTTCAAAATTAAGGAGCCCCTGGTCAACTATTTTTGTAAATACCTTGTTTTCCATTGCTTACTTGATTCTTGAGAATGGTTCTATGGCTTGGTTTCATTTTCAATGATGTTTCATCATTTGCTCATTGATTCTTTGGGCTTACCTTTTCAAGATTTAATGATTTGATTGATCTTTGTCTTTAGCGCATTTTCTAAGTAGCACTTCCATGCCCTTATTTGAATCTATCTAAATTGATTGAACTTTTTAAATTTAGACAAACATGATTTCTGAGACTTTTAAAAAAAAAAAATTACATTTTCTCACTTGTGAAAAAATTTATGATTTAAAAGTGAGAAAAAAATATTTAATGACAAATCTATATCTTCATATCTTAAAGAGCTTGTCATTACTATTTAATTTAAAAATTCTCATGTATTTTGCTTAGTCTGGAGAGTTTTTAAATAACCTTTATATATAAAAGGTAGACTATAGAAGTATATTAAATTTCCAAATATTTTATGGATTGGTTTTGGTGGTTTTGTTCCTTATTCTTCACTAATTAATCTACCTTATATTTAAAGTGAATAATTCAAAATCAATTTTGATATATGAGAGCATGTTATTCTAAAAGGATATTAAGCAAGGCACGTTTGACTTTAAGTTAAAATATATTTTTAGTTAAATATTTTTTAATATAATATTATGGATTTATATCGAGATTAGCATATAACTTGGAAAAAGTTGGGGATCTGAAATTTATAATTTTAGTTGTTTCATAATTTTTGGAAATTAGATAGAGATTTGAATTGATGATATTATGTATATTTTTGTAACTTAAATTTTAAATTTTCATGTTGAAAATAACAAGTTGCAGCATTTTCTACTTGAAAAAAATATAACTTGGGAAAATTACCAAATGAGAATGAACAATGTTCATAATCATAATAAAAAAATAGCTTTGTGGATTATGATTTAAGCGATCATAGTTTTTTGGGGTTTGAATAAAGGTTATTATAATAATATTGGGACTGGATTTTCGAACAGAATAACGTTGTTGTTTAACCACTATATTATTATTTGTTATTTAAACTACTTCCTTGTTATTTGTGTTGTTTCTTTCATATGGTCAACAATGATGTGAAAATAGTTTTAGGATACATATGAGTGGTAGTAATTCAACCTTAAAGCTCTATGGTGTTACATGCATATTAAATAAATGTTATGTTATTTATTTGTATATCAATGTATCAGAGATTGAAGGTTTTAATCTCTGAAATTTTCAGTTCCTCTTTTGTAATTGTTATTCAAAAAACTGGAGATGGAGGATACTACAAGCCGATTGTCAACGTGATTCTTGGATAGGTTTTGCTAAGGGTTATATTGTTGTTGTTCTTTGGATTGTAATTAGGGATCGACACTAAATGTTTTTTTAGTTTATATCGTTCAAAACAATTTATTTATGTTCGCAGAATACAAAAGGATTTATTTTGGAATCTGGTTGAGTGTGATTTGCAAAAAATTTTGATCAATTCTTTTATATTATAAATGTATAATTTTTTAAAGAATAGATTGTATTTTATTTAATTGATATTTCATATGTTCAATTTTTAAATGCAAGCGGGAATATGATTGATTGTTTTGTTTATATATGCAGAAACATCTTTAACTTTTAACTTTCATTTGATTGTGTTTCAGTCCAAGTTTTCATAAATTTCTAAAATCCAAAGATTTGTTTTTTTGCATGCTTATAAGATGTCTTTAGTTGGAAATTATTTGTAGATTTTTATTTTTAATATAAAAAACAAATCAGTCATTAGCTTAGACTTTGCTTGGCTCTTGTTTCAGAACTTTTCGGGAAACTTGTTGTAAATTTGTATATTTTATTCATATTATGTTTTAATGTTTATTGTATATACTTATTTCAAAATTATTTTAGTGTTTTGATTTGTATAAGTTAGTTTAGTTTTTTATTGTTTATTTAATTAGATTGTTTTGATTTTTATGTACCTAGTTTGGTTTTTCACAATTTGATTTTAGTGTTCAAGTTAATCTGATTCTATAGCATGGTGGGGAGATTCAAACCAACATACCTAAGGTTTACTTACTTTCAAATATGTACTAGAGGCCATTGGGTTTCCACAGAAGTCCTGGGGAAATTTCCTCAGAGTCTTTGGCTTTGCCAAAGGGTTGACCTAGGCGTGACGCACCTAGAAAATGTGAAGTTGTCAAAGTAAGAACCTCGAGACCACTTCCCTTGAGTCTTGCTGCTGATCCAAACACATCCTCCGTGAATCCAAACTATCAATTTTAAAGTTAATGTTCCTAGACTTAGTTTGGGTGCATTGTAGTTAGTTAGTTTAGGCTAGATTAGAGTTAGTCAGCCAACAGATTCGTTAAACCCATTGAGTGCAGCTACTCCAAACGACTAGGGGTTTCTAAACACCCCTAGTTCGGACTGTTACTCCCTTATTGACCATAGTGCAGAATCATTGGTCAACAATATTCTAAAGCATCGATGCATTATTTATATTAGAGCACCAACCTATACATAATTTTTATATTCATAGATCCCACACTAGTGCATTTCGTTGTACCAACAACACCAGTGTGTCCTATGCTTAAGGGCACTGACGACGAATGAAACTAAAACAATTGCTAGATGCAAATTATATATATATATATATATATATATATATATATATATATATATATATATATATATATTATTCTTTAATGATGCGTTTATATCTTCCCGCTGCATCGATGTGTCAAATACTTCGGAGCATCACATTAGGTTAAAATTAAAAAACCTAGTGGAAATTTTTAAAATAATTTATTATTCGCGCATGGTGCGTTTATATAATTCAAATGCACAGGTGCATTTTATAGGAGATCACACCGTGTTAGGGTTAAATTTAAAAAATATGGGTTGTAAATTTTTATGTTTTAAATATTGGTGTGGTTAGGCCTTCCAAACATACCAGTGTGTCGTGGTATCGGGCGCACTATAACAGGGTAAAATAAAAAAAAATATCGGACAGTAAAATCATTTTTACCATCTTTTCATGTTGTAGACCTCCTAAGCACCGATGCTACCCTTACCTCCTTGAAGCATTATGTCGCCGGTACTTCCAATTCTTGAATTTCTCTCATCCATTGCTTGATACATGGCTTTGGAATTTTTCCAAATAGTGGGAATTTTTTTTTTTTTGTCTACATGGAAACCATGCCTCCCCAATGAGCAAATGTATAGGTAATGTATTTGTTACCTTCTAATTTAAACTTTTAGCGGATTAAATTTAAAATTCACCTTAAATTTGCATACTTAAAAAAAATTCTTCGTAGTGCATTCAAACAGTTTGGCTCGCACCACTATAACGATGCGCCCTAGAAATTTATC
The DNA here is from genome assembly GCA_027924585.1 of Larix kaempferi. NCBI lineage: Eukaryota > Viridiplantae > Streptophyta > Pinopsida > Pinales > Pinaceae > Larix > Larix kaempferi. The sequence goes on along the minus strand of BSBM01000074.1, from coordinate 35,242,426 downwards.
GGGCACATCATGCACGGGGTGGCCAATCCTTGTAACTATAGTGCACCATTACAATGGTGCACTATATGTCAAACAATGCACCACAAAAACTAAATTAAAAATCACGAAGAATAAATAAACTATTCAACAACTAAAAAGAGAGGGTTTGGAAATAATATTTTCTCTTCAAAAAATTAACATTAACTATTAGCCAAAAATTTCATATTTTTTCACACATTATCAAGATCTGAAATATATTTTCAATAAACTAGTACATCAAGGAAGAGTGTATAAGTGTAGAATTATAGCTAGAGGGAGGAACCATACTACCACAAGGAGGGAGGTAATGGAGTTGCCACTTACTTTTAGGGAAGATTGAGAAGCCTTAGGAGGGGAAGAGAGAAAGATAAGAGAGATGGCCACTTGATTGATTAGGGTTTTAGAATTGATTAGGTTATATCATGATGTAGATTAATTAGGGTTCAACAAAAACTAGGAAAGGGAAACAAATGGGCTAGGGTTATTTTATTGGTTTACTTTGGTGAGATAATTAACTTAACTATTGTAGATGAAATAGAGCTGAAAACGAAGGAACAAACCTAGAAAAAAATTGTTGTAGAAGATGAAGTTTATTAGGCTAAAGACTAGAGATGTGACATACCTTCAAATGAACATTAATCCACTAAAAGTGTCCTACACTAGAAGTGAAAGGACCAAACCTAGAAAAAATTGTTGTAGGGGATAAAGTTTATTGAGTTGAAGATGAGAGATGTATCAAACCTCTGAGTGACCATTAATCCACTTGAATTGGCCTACACATTGCTACACCTTTCTACAAAATGGACTTGATCGAATCTCCAACACAATGCGATAAAACACATTAGATCTTTGATACAAAATATTTAAACAATGAAGTTTAAAACATGTCATAGAAAATAACATTTTTGTAGTTTAAAACATGCCATAGAATATAGAACAACCCTGCATGAAGTTCAACATGACTGAATACTTCCAATTTTAATTATTTTGGAGGGAACTAATCAACATTTTGGGTACAATAAGCAGTTAAAATTTTCCACTCTTTCTCATAGATACAAATATATTTGGGAAAGGGGAAAATCCACAAACCGAAGAGGCGCATTCTACAACCCAGTAGGGGAAGATGTGTAACTCCTTCCATGGTCATCCTAGAGTTGACACGTGTCCTTTTTAAAAAATAAAAAATAACATGTCAGCTATTTAAAACATTTACAACGACATATATATATAAACTACACAAATTCGATAAATTAAAACATTTCCTCAACATTTGCACTCTAAAAAAGGGTTTTGCACTTAGAGAGATTTATTTAATCCCTCTCGGCGCTTCGTAGATCCCCTTTAAGATGGATCAATACTGGTATTATTAGTTTGCATATAAAAACTCAAAATGCATTAATAAGGAGGCAACGACACTAAATATCTTCAATGTTTCTAAGAAATTACAATATTCATAACAATTTAATTCATTCTAAAATTGAGAAGAAAAAAAAATATACATAAAAAACTTAACAAAAGCCAAAAAAAAAAAAAAAAAAACCCTAACCCATGGAGCTAGTGAAAAATCATATATTATAACACCCTACATGCCAATATCTAAACTCTAATTTATCCTTGCTAGCTTTCTATACCTCCTCTATTGTACAAAAGTTAAGGGTGATCCTTTACTTTTGAATTCTCTTCCTTATTTCATTCTTCCCAAAACTCAAATTATATTGATAACTAACAACAATTAATGTAATGCACACAAAGTCTTCTTTTAAAATTTGAATTTGTCATCAATGTAGTTGTTCTAACACTAGCATTTGCCCCTTGAGGTGCAAAAATGAACGCCGGTAGGAAAAGAGGAATGTTAGAAGGAACAAAAATATAGGCACAGGTAGGGAAGGATACTGGTAGGAAAAGAGGAAAATTTGTAACAGTGAGCCAACTATAATTCGAATGTAGCTAAGTAGAGTTATGTGAATAACTTGGATTTTATTTATATAAAATGTTTTAAATAAATGTTAAATGATTGTGAAGTTTAATCGGCCCTATCTCTCAAGGTGTTTGGTATTGGGTAGATCCCTTTTAAGATGGATCTACGGTAGCTTTAGGTTAAAGTTTTGGTACTGGTTAGATCCCCTTTTAAGATGGATTTATGCTAGTTTTAAGTTAAAGTTGTAATATTTTAACAAATTGAATCTTAGTTAGACATAATATACTATCTCATGTTTGGTAATTTGAGATATTATATAAAATTGAAATTGATTTTAGAATAAGATTTAAAACTATTTTTAACTAACTATATTTTTAATTGATTAAAACTTTATTTAATCCAAAATATTTAAAAAGAATGAAAATACTCATTTGCAAACCACTACATAGCATTTCAAATGACATGATTTTGTTTAAATTGTTTTCAATATATATTAACAAATAACTTATAATAAATTTTGTTATTATTAAAAATTATTTTTTAATAAATTTAAATAAAAAGATTTAATATATTAACAAATTAATTATAATAAACTTTATTATTATTACTAAAATTAATTTGTAATAAATTTAAATAAAAATATTTAATGAGAAATATTAAATAAATTGATTTAAATTATATAAAATTATATTAATTTAAATTTTAAAAACAAATATGTTCACACAAATAATACAATGCAAGATATTTAAAAACTTGGGATATTTTATTTTTAGTTTTTTAAAACTTTCAAACATCAATTACATAGATATTCATACTATGCTATGCAATGTACATACATACTACAATTGTCATTAAATTTCATATCTTAATTTATGTAATCATCTTAATATAAACATTATGTATCCAACTTTATTTCAAAATAATAAATGTTATATATATTAGATTATATGTATAAACAACAATATTTATTATTTTGTTTGAAAAATATTAAATAAAATTTAATTTTTTATAATAAAATTATGCTTAAATATATTAAAATAAAGTTTGAAGCTTAAGAATTATATTTGGATACTTTATTTGTTCAAAATTTTAATAATAATAAAATTTAAAGTTGAAAATATGTTGTAGAGTTTTATTAACTATTTTTCAATATTTACTTAAATTAAATTTTTTTATATAATTTATTTAATAAAATTGATATTACCAAAAACACAAAACTTGATGAAATAGTGATTATCATATAATTTTTTAATATTATAATTTTTAAATAAAATAAAAAAATAAAAATAAAAATTTAATATTATGAATAATGTTAATGGATTAAAATAAAACACTAACAAAATTGAACATGGTCTTCGATGTAAATAACATAATAACAACATTACGTAATTAATTTGACACTTTATGCGTTATTTACAATATTACCATTTAAAAATAACCAACAAATCTCTAAACGTATATACCTAATATTAATAAAATAAATATAATATTTTTATTTTGAAAATAAATATAAATTTATTTAATTTTATCAATAATATAATTTTTTTTCAATCTAATTTATCTTATTAATAACCATAAACATTAATATAAATGCATTTTAATTTAAATACATAATATTGTATAACTTTTATATATTAAACAATTATATATTTAAAGAAAGAGTTAACAATTAAAAAAATGTTTCTTTTTAATATTGGTTAAATGGTCTATAATATGAATTTGTTTCATATTTTATTTTTTTAAATATATTCCGTTTTCTTAGTTTAAAATAGTTTTCTATATAAAAATTACTCTCTCATATAATATTAAGTAACTTTGCCAATAATTTTTATGTTAATAGAGACAATCATAAAAAGGTGATGCCTTTTACTAATATAAGAGTTATTAGTTGTTTTTTATAATATAAATACGTTTTCTATATAATTTTAAATAACTTTATCAAATGATTCTTATGTTTTGTCAAAGGAGTGGTACTTACTTTTCTTTATAATTTTAAATAACTTCATTAAATGATTCTTATGTCAAAAGAGAAAAATATAAAGGAGTGGTACTAGTAGTATAATGGTTTTTTTGTTGTTGTTATATCAAAAATTAATAATATATAGCCAAAGTGTATATATGTATGAATATTTGCACCATCTACCCTTACCTTGACAAAGATAAGGATCTCAATGTTTATTATCATCATATTTGCAAATATAAAGTTAGTCATGTTCATTTTAATAATAAAATTAATGAGAATTAAATAATATATTTTATAAATCTTTGTATAAATATTTGCAAATATAAAGTTAATCATGTTCATTTTAATAATAAAATTAATGAAAGTTAAATAATATATTTTATAAATATTTGTATTTATACAAATTAGGCTTAATAATTAAAAACATATATAATAAATTTAATGAGAGTTAAATATTTTTTTTTAAAATCTCTGTATGTTTACAAGTTAGACCTCACAATTAAAAAGCATGTGTTTCTTCTTAAAAGATTATGAGTTCAAATATGGAAAAAGATAAAATATAGTTAATATAAATTATAAAATATTTTTAAATATTTAGAAATTTACATCCTATTTATTGTTTAGATCTTACATTGTTTAATAAATTTAGATTTAAAATATAAATCAATATTTAAACTTTACACTTCTATATTATTTCCAACACAAAAGGATATACATAAATAATATAAAAAGAAAAATTGAATCAAGGTGGTGAGCCTATACCTTAGCTAGCATAACCAACCAGAAGGCATTGCTAATTATTTTTAGTTTTTTCTAATTATTTTTAATTTCTAATATTAAATAACATTAATAAAAAAAATATAATAATAATGTAAATAGGATATTTTTTTTTAATTCTTCAAAATTTTAATAAATTTATTTGAAATTTATTTTATATGATTATATAATTCTTCACCTCATTAATATCATATTCATTAAATTAAACTTACTTATGAAATACATTTAAATTTTAATAAATTTATATTAAAATGAATTTATCTATTTTAATTGATCATACCCCAAAATCCATTTCTACCATAGATTGCAATAGTGTTAAGTGTAAAATAGCCAGCAGAATTGAGCTGATTTAATCGAGCAGATGATAAACTGTAAGAATCAGACAATCCCAAAATGGGATCCAATCCAATAGCAACTTCTGTCCCAGAGCCAACCTTCCAACAAAGATTATATGCAAGCCATTTATAGACTTTCGAGAAGCCATTCCAAATCGGCGAAACCCCCCTGACTTTCTTATCCGGAGACCTTAACCAGTGAGAGATCTTAATATTAATATATTTTTGATGGATAATCTTTGACCGAAGAGTAGAACCAAATATTGCACGCCATAAGCTTTTCAACCGGAGAGCCTCACTAAAAACTGACAAATCCTTCACGCCCCACCCACCAGCATCAGATGGTAATGAAATCCGCTCCCAGGCAATCATCACAAGACTAGATTTTTGTAGGCCTCCCGTCCATAAAAAAATTAAAAATAAGTCTTCTTAAAGCATTTATAACCGAACAAGGAATAGGCAGCAAAGAAAACCAATATACCGGGGTTCCCATCAAGACTGACTTAACTAATGTAAGTTTACCTCTAATCGACAAAAAGCGATAAGTCCAATTGGAGATCCTGTTTTCAAATTTCTTAAGTAGCCAATCCCAGTCTTTGATCAAATACCCATTAGGTTTGAGATGAAACCCAAGATAGGTGAAACCATCCACAATAAGGAAAAACTTATATGGCATCAAAGTTTGCAAACCCAAAATATGATCATCTGCAATAAGATTCCCAAAGAAGCAAGATTTCTTCAAACTCACACACATTCCAGAGGCTTTGCAAAATAATGAAATGATATCATAATAATACTTCCATTCCAACACATCATCTACCCCTACAATTAGGACATCATCAACAAACAAAACATGTGTAATATATAAATACTTCGTTATCTTGATGCCACTTATCTTACCATCCACCTTAGCCTGAATAATCAATCTGCTTAAGCCCTCAATAACCAACAAAAAAAACAATGGACAAAGAGAACATCCCTGGCAAATGCCCCTGGAACAACTGAAGAAAGATGTGGGAGCTCCATTCACAAGTACTGCAATGTTCATTGTATCCACACATGTCATAATCCATCTGATTGCCAAAGCTGGAACACCAATTTGAATTAGCACTAACCCGAGAAAATCCCAATTAACCGTATCGTATGCCTTTTCCAGGTCCATTTTAAGTATTATAGCTTTCTTCTTTCTGCATTTGATAGAGTGTAATAATTCCTGAGTAATCCCCACTGCATCATGAATTTGACGATCCTGTAAGAAACCAAATTGTTCCTTTGAAATATGTTTGGAAAGAACCGGTTTAAGTCTCCCAGCAATGATTTTGGAGACAATCTTATAGGCCAAATTGCATAGTGAAATAGGTCTAAAGTCACCAAAATTCTTAGGATCATTCACTTTGGGGACCAATGTAATGAAAGTGGAATTAAGGGCACCAGACATATAACCCTCCAGCCGAGTAAACTCCACCATACTGACAATATCTTTGCCCATTATATCAAAGAAGTGTAAAAATAGTTCCACAATCCAGCCATCAGGCCCAGGACTCTTATCTTTAGAAAATAATTTAAGTGTCCTCTCCACCTCCTCTAAGGAAACCTCTTGACATATGCCAATCAGCTTCCTCATTATCAAAAAATCTAGGATAGTGTTTGATAACCTGAAGTTGTGATTCAAGATCACACCTCACTTCCACAGAATAAATTTTCCTGAAATGTTTCACTGCCAGCTCTTGTAATTCATGTTGGCCTGATACAGCATTTCCCTCCTCATTAACTAGCTTCCAGATAGAATTATTATTCCTTCTAGTCGATGCAAACTTATGAAAAAAACTAGTATTCTGGTCCCCATAATTAACCCACGGAGCCCTACTTTTCATCCTCCATTCCTTCTCTTCCCTAAGATAAATCTCAGATTTCTCCGCCTCCAATTTTTTCAACAAATCAAATTCATTACCTTTCAAAGGCCTTACCAATTGAAGTGAGTAGAGATCCCATAATTTCTCCTCCACCATCACAAGCATCTGTTTATCCAATTTCTTCCTAGAATGAATCCAGCTGGTAACTTTTTGTTTAAACTTCTGTAATTTCTAACAGAAATTATTCACCGGGTTAAGTTCAGGAATGTCATTAAGTTGCAACCAGCCCTCTTTTGCAAATTGAACAAAATCTTCTTGATTTTGTTAGGATATTCCTATACTCCATTCTAGTCCCACCAGTATTTTGATCATTTACATTTTCAGTCATGCATGCACCTTTAGGGTTTGCATGCATTCTAGGGTTTGCATGCATCCCAGTCATCAGTCCAGCACCTAGCCCTCAGTTATCCAGCCCCCAGGAGCTTCTCACTATTCAGTTTTATCCCTCCAGTTGCTTAATGCGCCCTTCTTCCTTGATTTTAGGGAGCAACTCGCCCTTCTTCACCTACCAGTACAGTTCTCACTTAGTTATAGTCAGTTACAGTCAGTTACACTCAGTTACAGTTAGTTACAGTCAGTTACAGTCAGTTACACTTAGTTACATTGAGTTACACTCAGTTACACCTACCAGAGTTAGTTTGACTGATGGTTGAAAGTTACTTGAGCATTGATGACTCCACTAATGATGATGAAGACTTCCAGTTGTGCTCCGATGATCATGAGGACACCTAGTTGTTCTCTGATGACACTCTATTGATCTTATGATCACTCTGAGAGGCTAAGTCGAATTGCCACCTTAGGAATTCAAATCCTCTCTACCATTGTACTATTTATTTGTCCATACTTTGATTAATTAATTCGTGTGTGTGAAGTATTATTGCTTCTATCTGAGTTCTACTATACCATATTATTTTGTTGCTCATTATACTGTATTGTTCACTCTTCTTCTATTTTCCTGCTTAATCATAATTACTCTTGTGAGGTACACATCACCTCTTAGATCTGCTGTGAGGATTTTCATATGGTATCAGAGCATGTTGAGAGTATTGTTTATCTCCATTCTTGAGAGTTTTTTGCAGGTTCTTACCAAGATTTCGAGTGCAGTAGTTTCTGCATTTTTGCAGAAATAGCAGTTGCAGTTATTCTATATTTTTTTGCAGGTCCTCTACAGCTTCTATGTATTCATCAGGAATTACTCCTCTTGATCCACTCAACTATGATGAATGGAAACCAAGAATGATAGCAGACTTGAAGATCCATGATCTTTTTTATTGTTATTTTGAAAGAGAGTTTGAATCCCCTGAAGAGAAGATTGACTAATTAAATAAAAGTGACATGCACTTTCAAGCAATAATGTTTTCTCTGTTTGCACGCCAGAGATTCCAATTCAAATACCATAATGGTGTTGAAACTCCAAAGGAGTTATGGACTCCAAAAGAGATATGGGCTCACCTGGATGGAAAATTTGGCAGAGAGAATGAGGGACTTGGTCCCAACCCATTCGAAAGAAAACAAATTGATGCATTCGCTCCTCTTGATGGTCTATTAGATCATGCATGAGTATCATCTCATATTGAAGTTGTTGACAAAGAACTTGCAGATTCTACACTCATGCTCAAACTTTCTTCTCTTTCTGTGCCAACTCACACTCTAGATATTGCAGAAGGTCCCAAATCCTCTCTTGCACCAGAGTCTGTTGGTTTGCATCATGATCACATGATTATTTTGGAGGTCAAAACAGCTTTTGAAGGTAATGCATTCGCTCCTCTCCATCTAACTCATCTTTTATACTACTATATGATCATAATTCCATGCTTTTAGAAGGTCATTGAAGAATATGGCCATTGCCATTCGCTTGGGATAATTTCTCATGCCTCTATTGGTTTTGATCTCACCTCTCATGGTTCAAAGGAGATCGCAAGAAACCATGATTCAAGTCTTGGATCTAATTTCGATTCTAAGCAATTACTGCTTGGGATAATTTCTCATGCATATGATAGTTTTGATCTCACCCCTGTTGGTTCAAAGGAGATCTCAAGAAACTGTTTTTTAAGTCTTAAATCTGATTTTGATTTCAAGCAAACATGTAATAGTTAGTTTTGGCATAATCTCACCCATGGTGGTTCAAAGGAGAAGACAAAAGACGATATGCACTTTCACAGATTTGATCCTACCTCAACTGATTCGAATCACAGGTTCAAGGATCATTCTCATACTGTTGGATTTGTTCTCGTCACATTCGATCTGAAGAGCAAGTACAAGCACATGCTTTTTGAGCATGATCCACTTTTTCCCAAGAAGAAGATACCTCCAGACATATGACCAAGCATCACACATGCTTGAGTTTGGAGCATTTATTTTTATGTGTGCCTTACAGTCTATTTTTAAGGAGGGGGTATGTTTCCCATGGAATTTTCCCACTTCCTTGGTTTATTGATTGTTATTATTGATTGTATTGGGTGACCTTTGGTCTTAGTTACCAGGGCCCAGGATGGATTAAGGGGGGGTGTTAGGATATTCCTATACTCCATCCTAGTCCCACCAGTATTTTGATCATTTACATTTTCATTCATGCATGCACCTTTAGGGTTTGCATGCATCCCAGTCATCAGTCCAACACCTAGCCCTCGGTTAGCTAGCCCCCAGGAGCTTCTCACTATTCAGTTTTAGCCCTCCAGTTGCTTAATGCGCCCTTCTTCCTTGATTTTAGGGAGCAACTTGCCCTTCTTCACCTACTAGTCCAGTTGTCACTCAGTTACAGTCAGTTACACTCCGTTACACTTAGTTACACTCCGTTACACTTAGTTACACTCAGTTACAGTCAGTTACAGTCAGTTACACTTAGTTACATTGAGTTACACTCAGTTACACCTACCAGAGTTAGTTTGACTGATGGTTGAAAGTTACTTGAGCATTGATGACTCCATTAATTATGATGAAGACTTCCAGTTGTGCTCCGATGATCATGAGGACACCTAGTTGTGCTCCTATGACACTCTATTGATCTTATGATCACTCTGAGAGGCTAATTCGAATTGCCACCTTAGGCATTCGAATCCTCTCTACCATTGTACTATTTATTTGTCCATACTGTTATTAATTAATTAGTGTGTGTGAAGTATTATTGCTTCTATCTGAGTTCTACTGTACCATATTATTTTGTTGCTCATTATACTGTATTGTTCACTCTTCTTCTATTTTCCTACTTAATCATAATTACTCTTGTGAGGTGCACATCACCTCTTAGATCTGTTGTGAGGATTTTCACAGATTTAACCAAGAACTATCAAATTTAAAAGGAAAATTATGATGAAACACACAGTCCTCCATTTGAAAGAAGACAGGCCAATGATCCGAGATTTTATTGTCCCCAACCCACGTTCTATACCTTCCACAATTATGCAACAATGATGCATGAACCAGAAACTTATCCAACCTCTTCTGTATACCTTCTTGCCCACTTCTGCCATTAGTCCAGGTAGGAGTATTCATCCCTGTGACAACATTAATAAGTGCATTGTTAATGAGAAACTCAGAGAAAAATTCAGAAAGGTTATCAACCCTTGCTTTGACACCCCAGATATCTTGTGCAAATCGAGTGAAGTTTAGATCACTAGCCACAACAATGTTCTCCATCTTCAATATCCTAGAGGATTGTAACCCATTCCAAAATGCTTCCCGATTATTATAAGGAGCATAACAATTTAATAAACTCAAATGTAAGTCGTTCATCTTAAAGAACCCTTCCAGCAATATCCCCCAAGGTGTCCTATAAGCAAAAAATGAGAAGCATCTAGGATCCCAGGCTGCCAAAATACCACCAGACAGCCCATCCAAGCTGATGGCATAGATTTCCCACCCTGGGAGAATACCAGCAACTTTTGAGATAGCAGTACTATCAGAACACATGGTTTCCTACAAAAGCAAAATGTTCAGGCGAGTAGTAGCAATAAGATTGGAGAGGGCCCTAGCTCGCACAGCCAACCCCAATCCTCGGATATTAGGAGTGCAGATGGACATTAGGAAACCAAATCCTGGGGGGTATTAGCTCCAAGGCCCCCAATGCAAGATTCCCCCAAAACCCCATCAATTGAAACAATAATGTCTGAAGATTCCTCAACAAATCCATGCCGACCAGACAAGTCATCTTTCCCCTCACTCGTCTTCAATCGATCCAAAATAGAAACAGACTCAAGTGTAGAATCAACCTCCACATCCACATCTTTCCTTCCTTTCCTCCTAGGTTTTCTAAGAGTGACGTTATGAAAACGGGCATTAGTGACAGATTGAATCCTAGGGTTAGTGGAAGGGTTTTTAGAGTAGATAGGGAGTGGGGAGAGTATATCAGGTTTATCAAAAGTCCTATAACTTGCCTCTCCTAAGATAATGGATTCATCACCAGTATAAGGCCCTAATACACCTACCTCCAAACCCTCCTTCCCCAAAACCCCATTATCGGAAGGAAGAGTAGTAACAGTTGGATCACTACTGGAGGAATAAAATCAATAACCCTATTCCCCTCATCAATCAAAACAGTATTCAACGAACTACTAGAGGGCTTCTCAAATGGAACACTATCCCCTCCGAGACCATTTGAGCCACCAAAAAGACCCCTACAAACCCTGGACTTCTCAGAGGAAAGATTATTATGAGAAATTAAATCCCCAACACCACCAAGATTCAAAATAGTCTCCCCCGAAGCTAATTTTCTATCAAGTATAGCTTCAGCACTTCTAATACATGCTAAATCATCCTCAGGAATATTGGGAATAGGCGAACCAAGACTGATAGGTAACTTACCCGACATATCTTGAAGCTCCAGGGAATCATCAGACCGATAAAGCTGAAAATGATCCTTTGAAGCATAATTAAAAGGCGTCGCCCTCGGCGGAGTGGAGGACTGAAGATCCAAACACTGAGAACGAATGTACCCAGTCTGCTGGCAGAAATGACACCTAAATGGAATCCTGAAGTAGTCCAAATGCTGCCTACACACCCTATCTTCCCAATGAAGCTCAATTTCAGTCGAAAGGCCACGAGCCATCTCAAATTCAACCATGACTTTCGCCGACCTCCTATCATACCCAAATAACGAACTATTGTCGAGCCGAACAAAGCGACCCACCGTATCGGCAATACCCATAAGGATGTTCTCAGTCCAGAGTTCAATCGGCAAGCCCGGAATCAACAACCAAATATGGCGAAAGCTCTGCTTCTTCTTCAATGGATCAAACCCTAGATGCCACTTCTTAAGACAAAAAGACCTTTCCTTAAAACACCAGAAACGACGAAGAACCAATCCCACATGTTCCGGCTTCGAAAATATGAACATCACCCATCCGTTAATCAATTTCATCACCCTGGGCATATCACCATAGAGTGGAGACCAATTCTTACGGACCCATTCAACCATTTCTTGCTGGTCACCCCCTGTAAATTCCAATTGCCCAACAATCGTCCTCGAATTCAGCATCTTAATCCGATCAAGATTGGTTTCAACAGGAATGGAATAGCATTCCAGACCAGCCCGCACCTTTAGGGTTTTGTTATTCCTTCTTCTCCAGGCCTTCTCCCCCCGGCAACGCGAAGGCCACGGCTGTGTGAACTGAGGCTTCTCCCGACTGTTATCAAAACCCTCCAAACCCCCAGACTGGAATTGACCCCCATGTGAAGAGTCTCCCTCGAGAGTAAAGTGGCCCCCAGTTATTAAGCACTGACGTCCCATCAGAAGCTCACACCAAGACACAATCACCGGCAGTTGCCAGTCGACTTAGTACGCCACCTGGAGCCCCCAAAGTGTCATACCCCCAAAAATAGGGCTAAAAGAATTGATAGATTAGTGAAGCCACCCCAAATCTAGTATCCGGCATAACCGACCCAAAACTAGAGCCCACCAAACAAGAGGCCCGGCCAATAAACAAAATGTAATGGAAATGACTGTCAAAACCACAAAAACTGGTTAAATGGTGACAATGACAGACCAACCAATATGACAACAAAACCGAAAAAACTTCCCATTTTTTTTTAACTTGGCTGGTACTAGGCTGGCTCCGAAGGGCCAACGGGACTCCAAGTGTAAGTTGTCAGGTATTAGTCAGTCTGCACCTCCACAATCGCTCCAGTCCTGCAGAAAAAACACCAAAACCACCAAACCCTAACCCTTGTCATGCTCCTTACCTCTAGGGTGAATGTTTGAGTCCAAACTTTTCTCCCTTCATGTCATTACTTAATAAGGAATGAAAAATGTCAATATATTATTCAAATAAGTTTAAAAAAATAACAATTAAATCATTTCTTCTACTTCATCAGCGGTCATCTAAGCCAATCGGATGAAATCCATCTATCCCCACCAATTAGTTCACTTATTATTAGTATTATTCAAGAAAAACCACACCACCTAAAATGATAAAAGGTGCAACTCTTTGTCTAATTATATTTTTTTGGACTTAAATATGATAAAAGTTTGTCAAATCATAATTAAAAATGTCAATATATTATGCAAATAAGTTAAAAAAAATAATAGTGAAATCATTTCTTCCACTCATCCCTCATCCAAGCCAATGGAATGAAATCCATCTATCCCTGACCAATATTTACATTTATTATGAAAGAAATCCAACAATGAAGTGACAAAAAAACACCATCCTTGATCTTTATGAAGGTCATCTGGCCTGTCAATTAACTTCTCTCCCTCTTTTGGAGGTACGTCTGCCACTGTGTATGGCCACTTTCTGTAGCAAGAAGGTGGTTTATGCAGATATTTAAGGTGATTTTAAGCTGGCATGATGGCAGTTTTGTTGCAGCTGTAAACCAGGGCAATTTTGGGCAATGATTCGAGGAGAGCTAAGCTGACATACTGCAGTTTTTTGGGCAATGATTTGAGACGAGCTAAGCTGACATAATGCAGTTTTGTTTCAGCAATGATTTGAGGACAGTTTACCAGCAAACAAGGGCATTTTTATTAGCTACAATATGGGTGGTTATATGCTCAACTACAGGTGGTTTTATCGCAGCAAACAAATGTGACTTTAATGCTGTCATCATGGAGCTTTCTTTTCACCAAGAGTGTACGGTTTTGGGCTGCGATTTAAGGCAGTTTTCTGCTGTAAAAATGGTGGTTTATGGAAGAAGAATTGCGTCCTCCTTGACACGTTTTCAGAGAGGTTTCGATTGGAATTTGGAACAGGGTTTCTCGGCTTGTTTTTTTGGAAGATGCCAAACTTATTAGTTGTTTCACTTGCAACTGATAATTATCAGTGGAAAACTAAAGGCAGACTGTCGCTCCTACCAGATAGTTTTGTCCTTAACCTTAATAGATATACCTTAATAATTTTTTACATCATTAATAATTTTATTAAAAAAATATAATTTTAAAAATTATATCAATTTGCTTCTCGGAAATATTAATAGTTTTCATTTATGATTAATGGTCTATATGGGGCTTTATTACATTTTAAATTTTAAATTATTTAATTCTCTGTTTTAAAATTTAATTATTCTGGAAGACTTCTCATATAAGAAAATCATAATAATTTTGATATTTTAATTTACATTATGTTGCAAGTATAAATAAGAACATTTTGACTTTTGTGAAGATTTCTCTTGGTCATTTTGCATCTTGTAAACCTTAAGTTTTTAAAGCGTTATGGTGTTAAGCTTATTAAGTAACTTAATTCTACAATTCAATATGGAGGAGATATGTAATTATGTGCTCAACGTGGAGCTGCTAGATTACACCAATATCAGATCAAACCTAAACTTGAAAAAAATGAACTTTCCACTCCAACCTAAATTGTTTTATATATATATATATATATATATATACTTACTTTAAACTAAAATTATAGAAAATCAAAATCTTTACATAATAATATTGGAATCTATGCACAAGTTAATGCCGGGATAGAGGATATATAGAGGATATATACCAAACTTTAGAGAAATTAAACATAAACTCAAAGGAGAGAGAAAGAGTCTTCGAAAATGTCCCATAATCCTAAACACTATTAAGTATTTGTTTGTTTGAATCTTTGTCAGCGTTATGTTCACTAGTAAAAAAAACAGAAATATAAGACTAAAAAAATATTAAAAATTGCATATAAATGACTAATTTTGGTCACGCGTTATTAGTAGTTTATTGCCAGCCATTTGTAACATGACTAAATTTGTGACTAAAAGAATTTAGTCATTGATTGGTTGTTCTAATTCATCAACTTGGTAGTATATTTAGTAGTTTTCTTAGTCATTGATTGATGTTATTTGGTCATTTATTTAGTTATTTAGTAGTTGTAGTCATTCTTTGTCATCAACAAGTAGTATATTTAGTCATTTTAATCATTAATTGTCGTCAGCTGGTAGAAATATATTTAGTCATTTTAATCATTAATTGTCGTCAGTTGATAGTAGTATATTTAGTCATTTTAATCAGTAATTGTCATCAACTAGTAGTATAATATTTAGCGATTCATATTCATGGATTTCTATAGATAAGGCACAAATGAATCGAACCACTGACCACCTACATGTAAAGAAGGTGCTCTTCCATTGAGATAGTACCCTTTAATAATTTGGGGGAGGAGCTAATTTGGATTTTTTATTAGTGAACACTACTTTATATTTAATATTCATATTCATATTAATAATGCAGGTAAAAAACATCACAGGGTTAGCCAATGACAGGATTCCTCTAAACACATCACACATATCATTATTGCTTTAAATTAAGGACAATTCATCAGGCCTAACTTTTCCTGCTTTGTTGGATGTTACCATTTTTAGTGAAATGTTTTGAATGGGCATTAAAATCATTACAAATAAGCATTAAACATAGACAAATTGTTTTGATGGCTATGAATGCTTACCATGAACAATTTTTTTGAGCAATGGGGAGATCTAGATTTACCATTAGAGTGCTTCTATTTGTAGTAGATAAAGATACTCGTGCAAAAGCTAGTGAAAACCATTGCTTTAATGAGCTATTGCATAAACCCAAAGAGCTCACAAGTATTAGTTCCACAAAGCCAACTAGGTAAGGCCTCACATACCTGAGTAATCACTAACCCACACTGGCTTCCCTTACTACTACTATAGGTCCATTATCAACAGTATCAAGCAATTCTTGTCCTTCTTTCTTTGCAAGATCATTCCAAAGACTCGCAATAACTATTTTGTTACTACAATTGTATTAAGTTAAACCACGAACAAAACTCAAATTCATTATCAAGGGGATGTAGTATAATAGACATCATGCCTTCAAAGAAAATTGAGCCTAGCTATTTACCACTATAAAGTGGGAAGAAAATAACACAAAATTGAAAACCAATGACATAGTTATGGCATGCAATATACATTATGTATCTTGGAAATTATCTAATTCACTCATCATAAACACATTATTAACAATTCACTCACAATACATCAAGCATAATCAATAGAGGAAATAACAATAAGCCTCACCTTTCATATGCAATTGTAATGTCATGCTTGGGAATTTCTTCATTGTTGCTCTTCTACCTAATGCTTGGAACAAGTGATACACTCTAAACAACTCCAATGACATCTGCAGAAAAATACATCAGACAATTCAAACATATGCTAGAATATAGAAGTGAATTTGAAATATCCAGTTACCAAAATAAGATTTTTTCGTTTAAGCTAAAAAGTACTTACCAACAAGATCCCTTGAGTTGGAATATAGACCAAACTCATCAACCTTGACAAAATTGTACTTGTACTTTGGAATTGGGGCCCCTTCCTCATCTGCTTCTTCAACTTCTGAATTTGCATGCAGGATCATTTCATAATCATTTTCTATTGTTTGTCTTCCACTTGAAGGGTTCCTTTTGAGATATAATAGACCTTTCCCAATTCAAACTTATTCCAGAACTTCTTTGTAGTTTCTTTAAACATAGTTGTCTAAATTTGAGTGCCCTGCAACATAGGAACAAAAACAACTAGGTGGAAACCAAAATACATCAATCATCCTTACCCATCTTAAACTTTTTTTTTCTAGAAATCAAATTAAATTTGGAAAGGTATGATATTAGGAGATTTTCAATCAAAATTCAATGAAGATAAAGAGCATTAAACAACCTTACATATTCATTGGTAAGCTAGATATTGAAGACACTTCCTTCACCCATTACAGAATGTGCAAAAAGGCCCCTTGTAGATGATTCAGACCTTTATAGTCTAGTTCCCTTGCTAGGGGTTGAGAGAAACTAAAGTGTAAACTCTATGTGACACTCCCAATCGTGTAGCAGGTGCATCACTACAAGTATATGAAAAATAGCATAAATCTTATTTTCCCTTTATCATTTTATTGAACAGACCTACACATAGAAGCAATATACATTAATAAATATGAGGGGGAAACAAACAAACAAAATGCAGCAATTTATCATTTCACCTCCACTCTACTAATTAGAGCACCTGAAGCATACACATAAAAAAATCAAACAAGGCTATGCCAAAGTTTTAGCATAATAGGCTAAACACATATGATAATAGTAAAAGAAGAGGCAACGCGTTCATACAAGCCCTAACAGAGCCATTCTAATATAGATGTATTAATTAACCATACACAATAGAAATACAATATGCGCAGTTCCAATTCCACTAATTCACCAACACCTTGAATGCATGGAGTTTGTATACACTAAGAAGTTCAGATATTACTACAACAATTGTGGTTGCAAATTTATTGAAACAATGTACAAACCTGTTGCAAACTGTGGAAAGTACATTAAAGTTTTGACAATGAATAGTCCATAACATCCACAAGAAAATATGCAATACAAAAAGAAAAAGTATTACTACTTCGTATACACTAAAACATGGTCTTATGTTATCAATCACATATTCATTACAATAATATGCAGAGAAAAAGAAAATGCAAAGATGAGTATACTAGAATCTTCCTTTGTGAAGCACATTGGAGGCTTGATTATGAAGAAATTTCTAACCAACACTCCCAGGTCTACATGAGCATTGTAAGTGCATCAAAGATTTTTCTGATTTACATAGCATCTAATCACTACATGAACCAACAATATAATGAGGGTACATTATAAAAGAGGAAATTTTAACTTTATGGTGGCAATCCAGTTAAAGGAGGATTCCAAATAAGAACAAAAATCTGTACATTGAAGAAGATAGCAATGTATATGAAGGAAGCGATTGCGACGAAGAACCAAAAGAAGTTATTTTCATGTCTCATGTGGAAGAGGAAAGCAAAGATGAGAAGAAGAAGAGCAGATTGAAGAATACTCCTGTTGCGCAAAGTAAACGAGGATCACTAGACAAATACTTCTTTAATGGATCGTTCAAAACACCTCCAAAGACATTTACACCTTTGAAATCCTGTTGTAGAGTCAATATTGATAGTCAATCTGAAGAAGAAGAATATGCTGCAGATATTAACTGGGAAGGAGAATTGATTAGTGCCTTGGATGAATTGAAGAAGTCAAGAAAGAAGAATATATTCTTGTAGGAACAGTTGTCGAAGTATGAGGAACAGGAGAAGCCATTTCAAGAATCTATTGATGCAGAAGTCGGAGAAAAGGTAACCAACTATGAGTTACAACTGATTTGTGTGCAAGACAAGGTCAAAGTGCTTGAGGAAGAGAAATCTGCATTGAAAGCTTCTTTGGAAGAATTTGTGCAGAAAATCAGGATGCTAACAAATTAGCCCGAGGAGAAGCATCAAGATATATATCGTCTAGAAGAAAAATTGGTTGATATCAAGGGTAAGAAGCAAGTCCAAGATCCCATAGTGATTTGCATACATCAAGAAAACAACAAGGCTAGTATTGATGATGAGGTAAAAGACAAGTTCAAAGACAGCACATCAATCTTGAACACAATCCTGGACAATTAGAGATCACCAGAAGACAAAATAGACCTTGGTTATGAAAAATCATCAAAGAAGGTTTGCGACAAAGAGCATTTCCCCAATCTCCCTAAGTATTTCAGGTATGATGGTTTCTTCAACAAATACGACTATGTTCAATATGCTAACCAAAGAAGGATCAATACGAAGAAGTGCACAAGATGCAATCGTTTTGGTCATATTGCAAAATATTGTCAAACTATGAGATTCTATGCATTTGATGGTTTTGGACATAAGGCTATGTACTGTCGAAGAGCAGTGAACTATGTAGATGAATAATTATTGCACAAAGGCAATCACATTCAAATGGACTATAGTGAAAACTCTCTGATGCATAATCAAGAAAGAAGTGAGCATAGGAAATCTTGGGTAAGGAAATCTCCTCAGATGTGCACTAATGATGTAGACAATCTAGGTGCATCTAATGCAACAAGCAATTGCTTCCCTCCTTACTAATCTCAAAAGGATTGAGTAATACCCTTGAGTTCAACATGATGCATCTTAGGAATTCAAGGGGTATGCGAGTTAGGTGTGTGAAGGGTATGTCATAGTATTCATCATAGTTATGTATTTAGTTGGAAATGTCGCATAATATGAAGTTCAGATACATGCATGCATTTAGTTGTAAGCTATATTGTGTACGATAGAGTGCAGGACAGATTAATTGTTGAATTAAGTGTTATGACACAAAAGAATATTTCTTGCATATATATGAATGATGAAAAGGATCAAACATTGCTGAAAGATAAATATGATTTAATGCAAAATGTAACTTTTATTATATTTAAATCAATCCATTTACAAAATTGCATGATTCAGGACTCCATGACGAGGCCAAAAGGTGTATACAAACAAAACCAAAAAAATTGAGTTGTTGAATGAATCTACAGCCGCAATTCAAATTCAATGCCTGTGTTTGATTGATTTGCAAGACTAAGCTCCAAATCCATTGGCACAAGTGTAGTACACTCTGAAGAAGGATGCACATGAAGGAGTTTCAAAGTTGCAGACGATGATGGTGCAGTATGTTGAGGCCGAGGAAAGGACGGTTCACTCAAAATCTATTGCTTCCAGCACTCCATATTTTCAACCCAATGATTCATATGAATCAGTTGTTCGGAATGCCCAAGATACACCTGCGACTGAGCGTATTGATGACGAAACTCAGTTTCCTCCATCTGCCACTACCAGACGCCCATGTCAACCCTTAGGCATGAGAATTCAAATTGTTGTGTCTGAAATGAAAGCCGCACATTCTCAAGGGAGGTATTCTTTCTTTGGTAGAAAAAAGGCCATTGGAAGAAAGAAGAAGAACCAAATAGAAATGTGACACATAAATTCATAAGTGGAAAAGGTGATGAACCAGGTATTGTTTATGGAACCCTTATAGAATTGAATGGAAGATGTTTGCGCGCATGAAATTAATTTGATGAGATATGCATTCAATATCGTGCAAGTCGAAGAAGGTGGTGGAGTCACCAAAATTGAATGTTGGATTTAATAAGCTTTGAAAAGGTGTACATAAAGAAGAAATCCAATCTATTGTTGCATGCAACAGAATGATGTTTCCCAAAAAGATTGAGCATGATGATGACACATAATTGTTCCCACATGAACTGAGTGTCATATCTACTTTAATGTTGAACTTGCGGATGAACGAGCCAAATATTTGGTTGTCATGGAAAGGGATGCGACAAGGAAAGGACACAGTGCAGTAAATGCGACAGATGAAACAGTCAAGTCAGCGGAAAGGATTGTGCAAAGCCAATAAAGGATTTATTTTTGGCACTATGCATTTGGCACGAAATGAGGCAGACTTGAACCACTACGCAAAGGATGATGAAGTGTTGTGATAGGAACAGTAGGTCAAGATACAAAATGAAGATAACACACATACATGAAAGGAAATAAAAGATAATTATGAAAGCAATATGCAAATTGCAGGATATCAACACAAAATTACAACAAAGAAATAAGGCATGAAGACAGGGGGAGTCATCCCTGAAAAATTGAGGTAGATGCATGTGCAAAACAAAATACAAGATGAACCAATAATTGCGTGAGTAATGGAACCTCTTTGCCATTGATTTCAAAGGGTCGGATGCATGAATCTGAAGCATGAAGTTGAGAAGAACTAAAGCAGATGAGGAGAAAATGTGCATGAGAAGAAGATGCATGAAGCTGAGGCATAAAGTTGAGAATAACTAAAGCAGTTGAGGAGAAAAGATGCATGGAGGAACTGTGAAAGAGCATAAAGCATAAACAACATGCAATAAAGTATGACGAGACAACATGCATATGCAGCAGACGTGAAAGAGTGTGAAGAAGATGAATACAGTGTAGCATGCAAATGAAGTAGATGTGAAATAATGTGAAGTAGATCATCTGTCTATGCAAAAGTAACAAAAAAATAAGAAGTACTAAAAAAAGTATGCATAGAAGTCTGAGAATCCCAAAGAACTCAGGGGGAGCACTACGATAAGTAGAGATGAAGCATACAGTTCAAGAATATTATAAACAACTTCATAAGGTGTTGACATCAATGCCAAAGGGGGAGATTTTTTAGCTTTGGTTGTCATTATTGTCAACTAATGTCAAAGAGGATGTCAATTGATTAAGTTTGAGTCATTGATGTCAATTGAGGTCAAAGTGGATACAACATTCTTATGCCAGCTTAAAGAAGTATATGGAAGCCACTTTGAAGAAGAATATGCACTAGATACATGAAGGATATGGATGCTAGTCTGAAGAAGTATATCTAAAAGTTGCATCCAGTCTAAAGATGCGTGTCCAAGGATACATCATGCATGACCTGTATGAATAATCACACAAGGAATATACATAATACAGATCCAGTATGAAGAAGTACATAAGCAAGGACACATCATGCATGATTAGTATGAAGAAGCACATAAGGAAGGAACATCATGCGGGTCTAGTTCAAAGAAGTACATAAGTAATGTATCCTACTACATTTGGTACCTGCGGAGATATCAGGTCCACCAAGTCATATTTTGTCAAGGTAGAAACCAAAGAATTGGATGGACAAAGGTGCATGTGCACAAGCATCCAAGGAGTTGACCAAGAAAAGGTACAAGTGTGCAAGCATGTCGAGAGAAGATTCTGGAATGAAAAATCAAGCCTAAACATTGTATGGTCAAAGATCGGGAGTGCACAAGAAACAAGTAACGGCTTAGGGTTAAACAGCCTTGAAAGTACAAAAGTCTTACCAATCATAATATGCTTTCAATTATTGAAGCGCACACAAGTTCCAAGAAGGGTGCAGTAGTTGAAGTTAGTATATGCACAAATTCCACAACTAAAGACTTAGCAAGTGTGCAAGTACCACAAGTGATGATATCGCAAGGGTTAAAGTTCCACTAATTCAAGGACCAAGTATGGGAAAGTTCTACAAGAAATGGAATGACAAAAGCACAAGATGAGTTTAAAGTCCCACCAAGTTGAGGACCATGGTTGTGCAAACTCTACAAAGCAATGGTACATTGAGAGCACAAGACTACAACATTGAGGTGAAATTTCCACTAAGTTATGGACCATGAATGTGCAAGATCCACAAAGGATGACACATCAGTAGTGTAGAACATGACATGTGGCATAGGCATAATTTGTGAAGAAAGGAAGAAGGATTTCCACAACCAACTTGTGGACATACAATCCATGCAAGACATGTATAAATAGAGATGGAAGTTGGAGATTTGAAGTAATATTGATGGAAAGGATATAGAGCTTCAAGTGGAAGATATATATTTATATTCGGGGCATCAAGGACTCGAAGACAGAACAACATGATCTAGCGAGTATCTGAGTGCGCACTTGTAGAAAAATGATTTACTAATGGTGCATAAAATGATGTTGTAGATCTGTGGCGGGTGCACAAACACTGAAAGGAATAATTACAGAAGTATGTATAAGTGCGTGAGGACCAAATGATAGTATTGCTGGAAGCACATAGATATTCACATATGATGTATGAAATAAGTACAAATACAGAACCGAAGTATATCATAAGATGCGTTTAATTTTGGATGATGCATGGATGATTGAAGTGAAGTGTACGAAGTAAAGAATCCCATCAGATGCGCAACGATAGGACAACAACAAAATATTTCAGGCGCATCGTAATGAGGATGATCTAAGGAAAGTGCGTTAAACTGAAAGGACGAATCAGAAGATGCACATCATGTCGCAGATTGTCTAAAGGACTGTGGTACTTAAACATAATGTACATATCCAATTAAGTGTGCAGTTCCATATGATACTAGTGCAATAATCTCATAACAACAAACTATCATTTGAAAGCACAGTATTAGTTGGTAACTGCAGTTGCACAATAGTGGAAAGACAGAGTGAATCTTAGTGCAAACTGTAGGATCAGAAGCACATAGAACATGAAGCAAGTCATCAGTAGAAGTGAAGAATTGAGTGGAATGAGAATTCAAGTGATGTATGCAGAAAAATGATAGTGAGATGTCCACATATGAAGGTGGTGCACAACAGAACGAACTATAGAAGATCAAAAGTGTGCACGAGTTGAAATATCAATAAGACAAAATATTATTTTGGATATCTAGGTAGTGGGACAGGGCAAGGAGAAGGAGGTTATATCCTCCCTCTAGTTGGTGTTGGATAAAACAGGGAGTTGATGCTTCCTCCAGGTCGGTGCTTGTAAAACCACGGGGTCGGTGCCTCCTTTCGGTTGGTGTTGGTAAACACAAGAATTCAATGCTTCCTTGAATGTATTCTTTTCATTACAAAAGAGCATTCCATGGTTTTATCCCATTTGGGTTTCCACATCAAAATCCCGTGTGTCTGTGTTCTTTGTCTTAGTGCATATGTGGATGAAAGTGTTATTTATGCTGGATGCATAATTAAAGATCAATATTAAGTTAAAGACTAATCTGTTAAAGAAGCTAAAAAATGATGATAACTACACTAATATTGATTCACCCCCCTCTTAGTATTAAATCGATTCCAACATCCAATGACATAATTGAATCATTTGAATGAATTCAGAAATAGTTTCATTTTGATGTATCCAAGACAACATTTGGAATCTAAATCTAAATATCGAATATTGATAAATTTTCCATTTCTCAATCCTTGGAAATTTAATAACCAATACTTTTCTAATTTAAATATCTGAGGACAATTGACATAATTATTTGTGAAAGCATTTGAATTGAGACTGATTACATTCAAACCTCTTCGGAAGCTTGAAATTATTAAGAATATAATCATTATTTAGTTTGAGGAAAATTTAGAAACAAACATTGGGCCAAATAATATTTTGTACCCATCAATTGAATTGGTATCAGAGCTTTCAAAAAATTCCCAAGACAAAACAATATAGCAAGGTAGTATACCCTAGAATCAATGAGGCCAAGAACTACAATAGGTTTCTGAACCTTGGAGGTTGATCGCTGAAAAATAAATCAGGGAAATATACACCTTCACATTTTGATCTGAGTACTTTTCATTAACTTCAACTATAATGCGTGTCATACTTCACAGTTCCTTTTCATTTGTGGGAACTTGATTCAACAACCTAAATTTGAAAATGATTCCTGTAAGTTTCATCTATGCTTCCACAAAAACCCATAACATGCATATCACAAACTATGCCATATTGTGTAGAAATGGACTTGAAAGATGGTTTTCTCAAAGATATCTAGAATGAAAATCTAGATGAGTAGGAAGTATTCATATGTAGATCATGCATGTTGACTTATGTCCAATCCAAATTGTGGAGACTACAAAAATCCCAAGAAACTTGTTGGAAAGAAGAATAAAAAGAAGAATCATAGAGCCACTAGATAGAAAGGTTCTAAGGAGGAGCATCATATTATACAAGTGGTGGATTTCAGAAAGGTGAAGGAATCCAAAATTCTGGTGAAAATATCATTATTGGAAGTGTACTGGCAAGAGTCATGAACTCGGGATATTTATATATCAAGTAAATATTATCAATTTTTTAAAATATGAAATATATTAAAATTGTGGAGAACATTAAAATTGGAAAATGCACATGAAACAACCCATAGCAATAAATTAAGGGAAATTCTTCATTTTGGAGTATACATAAAAAAAATCACGATGTTTCCAATAAATTGGAAAAATTTACAACACTAATCCAAAGAAGTAAAGAAATATCCTATCAACAAAAACTTGGTGAAGGAAATCACTACTAACATGGTGCAAACTATGTTGGCTTCTCCACTTAGTATTCCTCTTGTGGTGAAATAACTGGGGGGGGGGTGGATTCAAAGCAATAAGATAAAAGAAAAAAGGGTATCAATCATAATGGCTATGTTGAAGAAAGAGGCCATCCCCATTCAAAGGATCACAAAATGGAATAGTATTCCCATTGAAATTAGAGGAATTAGACCCTCAAACCTGGATAAAAAAATTGTTAGAAAGCTCCAAGAAGAAACTCTTTAAGCAGTTAAAATCCTCTAAGGAATCATGGGAGTTGAGATCGGGCCAGACATCTAACATAATAAATTATATTTTCTTTGTTTTATTACATATATTTATTGCTTAATATGCATAGCTAGGGAATTTTACATGTAATCCTTTCTTCTATTTTAAGAGAAAAGGTTGATTTGTCCTTCAAAGAAAAAAAATTTAAATCAATTTAACTTTGATAAAAATTTACCATGCTAATTCTATGGTGTCCTACATTAAAATTGAGGTAATATACATTAGCATCTACAGACAACATATATTCCTCCTGAAGAGATTTGTACAAAGATGTCAACTTGTTAACATGCTCTGGTGAATGCTTCCCACGCTCTAGTGATAGGCCTAGATACTTTTGAAGTGCTTCATGATATATGGAATTACAAGAAAAGAAGAATTAATACCAAGAATATATGAAAAATATCATATATTTGTGCATTGGGTCACCTTGACTGGAGAATGGCTATTGGTTCTCCTCACCAAAAAAATGAAACAACCTCAAGATTTGAAGTAAACCTTAAAATACCATGAAACTATAACAAACACCCTTGCCAGGGTTTGCTCTTATTCAACTCCTTCTCCCTCCTTAGGGTCTTATTCACCTATTGCACCGCCCTCCTCAAGGAATCCATTAGCTATTGCGTCCTTCTAAGGGACTCTTGGTTAGTTTGTTTTTTTTTTTTTTCTGAATTTAGGGTTTTGATACTTTTCCTTTGTGCACCCTTTCTTATGGCCTCTCTTCAGTAGTTTTCAGTGCTTGCTCTAGCCTCTAGGGTATCGGGCCATTCTAGTGTTGCACCCTTCCTCTCATGGAACCCATTCGAATCCAGCTAAGGTTCTAACTTTAGAAAAAACACAAATGGTTTCAATCACCTCTTCAAATTATGATTTCTATGGGAGATGCACAAAGTGATCAATAAGTATCAAATATGGGATAAGTTTAAGACATCATGACTCTCTGATCAACAATTAATGACTCCCTTATGGAGGAGGTGTGTCTTTATAAGTTGGAGATAACAGTGCTCTTCGATTTAAGCAGTCCTAGCCCTGGATAAGACAATGTTATCCCTTCCTTCATGAATGAAGGTCCACCATTTTCATGATTTACCCTCCATTCAAGCTATGAAGTTCCATATCCTGGTGTTAGAGTAAGCAGGATAGGACAGGCTTCATCAAGCTAATCATTAAAGCAACACAAGCATTATGGTATCACTGAATCTCCTCACCCAAAATTAGTACAAGTACACAATATTACACAAACCCAATGAAAAACTTTGAGGGAAAATAAACTTCGGATTTACAATTAACCCGAAAATGCCATGAAATCATTGAAAACAAATATTTTAACCAAATTGAAGAAAAATAATTTAACGAGGAGATTGAGGTAAATATCCTCTCTCTTAGGAGTAGCATGCTTTGTGTTCTTCCTCTTCCCACCAACACTTAAGTCCATACCCTTTGACCCACAAAGTTTAACAATTTTCAGAAGAGAAAGCATGAAACTATAAGTATATAGATTAATATTTCAAAACACTTGAGTTCACCATTGTTGGTGCTACTACTGATGTCAAACCCTCAACCATCTTGTTCCTCCTGAGGCCACGCGTGAAATCAAAAAGAAAATAAATAGGAATGAATGTATCCAGAGGATTTATTTCAATTTAAGGTCACGATTTTAACACAAAAAATATTTTTTGATTTAATCTAAATATTAAATATATTTAGATTAATTTTTTGTAAGTAGAATGAATACAAGTTCAAAATGTTTAGTTGTATCACTTATTATTTAGGCATATTTTTCCTATGACTAAATTAGTCATTTAATTTCATCATTTTTCATTGTGTTGCTCAAATTTAGTAGTATATAGTTTAAAATACTGTCGTGACTAACTTGTTTATTCATGTAGTCATTTATTTGCCAAATTCTACCAATTGTTATTGTGTCTACAAACAGATATTTAAAAATGGTTTTGGAGATAGCTAAGAGATTTTCCAATCCCTTGGATACCTCTTAACAAGTTGTACCATTTTTTGTATATATAAATAGAACATCCTACGTTTAAAATAAAATCTCACACCTTTTTACAATCATGAAAGCAACAAAATATAAAAGAATCCAACAAGAATATTAAAACTTGCCTCTCCACATATTTGATGTTACAATAACATTAGTGATTAGACTTATTGTGTGTGCATCATGCTTAAGGAATTCTATAAATAGGTTCCAATTAATCTACATGTAATTTTGAATAAGTATAGATACCACAATCACATCAACCCCACCAATATATGCACCAAGTTATGTGTTTCATCGATCCAAGAAAATGAATCTTCACACACATAAACCAAGTACTCTTAGATCCTGACATTATGATAAAGAAACTAATAATAATTCACTCAAAACCCAAGTATCTTTTATGAATCAAAGATAAATAATCTATAAATCAACACTCCATACTATGTAGAACATTGCTCTTTTTATGTCAAAAATTAACAAAATCATAAATATTGCAATATCGACTACAACAACCCCCGGATGGGGTGATAGTGCAACAAGAGATAATTAATTTCGATTTAAAGGGGGTTGGGGTGGCGAGCGTGCCAGATTGTAGTGTGGAGTAGGAAAAAACGTCGAACCCATAGCTCATTACTCCAATTCTCATCCCCATGGATCATTAGGACAAACTGGCACATGCAACATCTTTCCACGTTAATGGAGGCTCATGATTTTGGTACTCCTCCCTCCTGATTTCATAAACTGGACCGTGTGCTCATCCCGACTCATTTTTCATAGCTATTAGATTGGTTCCTCCTATTTTCTCCCTGTGAAGGCCACTCTCATCTTTCACAGTGGTCACAGACGAAGGTGCAAGGTTTCTTAGCTATCAAACCAAAGACAATCACGTTAATATGGCTTATGAATGACATCGTGCTACTAGTAGGCATGGGTGTGGGCGTCCTGGACGTTCCCAGGAGAGAAACATGGATAATATTGCTCGCCACCTATCCACCATGACCAAAACACTTCTGGTTATTCGAAAAAACATCAAGGATGTCAAGGAGGACATTCATACTCCAATCCTTGAGCTTTGTGGCAAGGTCCAAATCCTCATAGACTAGACAACGGACATAGTCTAAATCTACCATATCCCTTCGCCTCTATTGGCTATTGTTGGTCCCAATGGTAGTATCCACATGGGCTCGGACTTAGAAGTGGGAAACAATATGCAATAGGAAGGAGCCAAGGCTCATGGGTGTTCAACTGTCAAGGAGCAAATCCCGATGTAGAACAAGGAGGGAAAGGAATATATGGAAGGTACTACAATAGCCAACACAAGCGGAACCAAGAACGATGCAGTCAGCCACATCAAGATGGAAGGTGAGCATTCCATCCACGCAACATAACATCATCACCAGGCTTGGTATTTTTTGGCACTTGTTATGTTTATGCTTGAATATTACATTTTTTTCTTTTTATGGTGACTCTCCTAGAATGCATGGTCTTTTATCGATCTTCTCTTCTTATTTCAACTCTAGGCCTAGAAAGGTTTTTTTCCATATATATCACTATCTTAATTTATCTGAACAAAGCCTAATTTATGTATCTGAGAGGCCCGGCACGTATTATTTTTTGAACCAGGGGTTGTTTTGTCTTCATGAGAGGCCCAAAGAACACTATTATCGAGTTGTTTTATCTTATGGGGAGGCCTATATGCTTACTAAGATCTTGTAACATTTTTTGTGCTATAATGTAAATACTAAATTACAAAAAAAAATATCAACTACAACAACCAAAAAGTTAAAAACCCCACATCTCTTTAGGATAAATAATATAGAAATAAAAACTCCATATTATGTAGAACATTCCTCTTTCCATGTCAAAAGTTAATTAAATCTCCCAAATGTTGCAATATCAACTACAACAACCAAAAGGTTAAGAACCCCACATCCCTTTTTCAACTATGGCTAAATTTTTAAAAGCTAAATTAAATGCAAACTAAAATGTCAGAAACATAAAATTACTCTGCAAGCATATCCAATGCTTATACCATTCAACCATTAATTCATACACCCTGGTTTATTAGAGTATTTTTTTTTAAATAGATAATATATTCATACTCCCTTGATTATAAGAGTACTTGTTTAAATAGATAATCTATAATTAAATATGCTAAGCCAGTTTCAATTTAAAAAATAGACTATAATTAATCACTTAATATCATATAAGTAATTATTTATCATTTTCAAATAATTTATTATTTAATTTATAAATAATTATATATATAACAAATTCTAGTTTCATGGTCTTAAGTTTAGGTTTTAAGTTAAAAAAAAATTATTTTTTATTTTTAAACTTCGGAAAAAACATATTTGTTATTCAATAAGAATCAAAGTATACAATGTTCCAGATAAGCTCACTCCAACTTCATTTCATCATACACTTTCAGTAATTTAGATAATTATACCAACAAGGGTTAACAACTATATCACCATCAAAATTTGTTATAGATTTCTAACAGTCATATATTACAGATCAAATGATAAAAGCTACCTATGAGCTATATACTAAGAATACTCCTTTGCATATATCTAGGCCAAAAAAAATTACAAGCTATTCCACAATCTGTTACAAACCATAAACACTAGGTTGGCCTACAACACACCCATCAAAGCCATAGAGATCCAAACCAAAAAGGAAAAACATGAAATCATAAAATATTCAAAGAAGAAAGGCAAGGCTATTTTCCTTGATTATGTAATTCTACAAAAACGATAGTGGAAGTCCAACACCTTCTTCGGAAAAAAAAAAAACCTTCGATTTATATTCCCTATATATGTGTTGAAGATTTTGTTAAAGTTACAGCATCATGAGTCATTCTCCAGGTCAATATTGTGTGTCATCATTGAGACTCTTGTGTCGAGGTAGTGCCTTATAGAAGCCTGAGTTGGAATCAGGAAATTTGGAGAAGAATATTGAGTTGGACTCAAGAATGGATAAGCTTCAGGAAAGTGCTTTGTATGTCAAAGTGTTGGTGTTGTACAGTCTTGCTAGTCAAGGACAATGTCTTGTGTGTCAAGATAAATCCTCATGTGTTGAGGTTGTGCCTGATGTGTTGAGGTGATGATTTGCATGTCGAAGCATCTATGGTGTGTGATGTACTACTAACCATGGTTGAGCTATTAAGTCTCCTCTAGGTACAGACCACCTCTAGAGTGAATTACTTTAGCATATAACCACTTGGAGCAATAGTAGGACAATATGATCACATCGTCGGGAAAACCTCCTTAGTATATTTGATATGATAACTAATTAAGCTGGCACATGTGGACCATGTAGTTAAGATGAGATAAGATATGAGAAAATTCGAATTTCACATAAAGACTTAATTTAATTAAGAGAGAATTTGAATTGTTAAACTCAGTGATATCAACAAAGAAGACTTCAGTCAATTAAAGGAGAACTCAAATTGTTCACTACAGTGATGTTAATAAGAAATATTTCAATTATGATATTTAACTACGTGATAACAAAGAAGATCTAGTTAACTAAGTGTTTTTGCATTATGACACTTATGTTAAACTAAAAGACGACACTGATGTTAAACTAAAAGACGACACTTGTGTTTAACTAAAAATGACACTTGAGTTGTGACACTTGCATGATGACACTTAAGATAGCCACCTAACTAAGTGGGAAAGCTTTCAATTAAGGGGTGAGTTCATCCTGAAGTCAGTACAATGAGTTAAAGTTGAGTGCATGAGAAGCGTGGCACAATTCTTCATGTAAGATTGATGTCTACAAGGTTGGAGCGAATTCCAATCAAGTAAATTTGTGCATGAAACCAATATGAGCGAATTGGTTGATTGGAGCATTATTATTATGAGTCTCTCTTTTATATATATCTCTCTTGCTCTGTAAATTGCACCGAGGGTGCTTGATGTAAAAGACATTCTCTGCTATCTATCAATACACTAAGAAAGGTTTTGTTGGGGTTTTCTCCCTCAAGTCATAGAGGGTTTCCACAGGGTAAATTCATGTGTCGAATGTGATTGCTTATGTGTATTATTGTTATTTTATTTCAAGTACTATTGCATTTCCGAGTTAAGGATAAAAAATTAACATGGTATCAGAGCTCAGGGAATGAAAGAGCTAAGTTCAACAATCAAGCTTGATCCTACGTAGATCCTAAGTATGCACAGAACTTGAATAATTATGGCTTCAATATCAACAAGACCAGAATACCATCTTGAAGGAAATTTGAACTTCAATACCTGGAAGGCTAGGATTCTGAATATCCTAGAAGAGCATGATTTGGATGGCTATGTATCCAGTGTTATTGAAGAGCCTACTACTAATGCAAGGTGCACCAACTTCAAGAATAATCAATCCAAATCAAAGAGGATCATTTATGACTCCGTGAAAGACAATTTCATGCCTAAGATTACTCCATTGAAGACCGCAAAGGAATGCTTTGACACTTTGAGAAATATTTATGAGAAGAAGGAACCCAATCAAAAGAGGGCATTGAAGAACATGCTTCAAAATATGAAGATGGAGAAGGATTAAGTTGTTGCTTCCTTATTCACAGAGATCAAATCATGAGCATTGGTGTGACGGTCGATGATGATGATCTCATACGGACTGTTGTCGATGTCCTTCCATCTTCATGGTAGACATTCTTAGCCGCAGTAAATGGTCGAGAAGTGAAAGCAAAATTTGAGATACTATGGATTGATTTCCTACAAGAATAAGGGAAAATACAGAGAAAATATGTTTCCTCCAAATAAGAGAACCTTGCTTTTGCGGCACAAATTAAGAGAAGAAATAAATCTTCTTCTCATAAGAAGTTTTCTCATCAAAAGGAAAATGATCACAATAAATTTGATAAGTCTAAATTGAAATGTTTCAATTGCAATAAGAAGGGCCATTATGCAAGAGAATGCCATGCAAAGCAAAGAGGAAAGTTCAAGGGTAGGTTTCATGCTTATACTAATACTGAAGATGAACCTACAAGAAAGAATTCATCCGATGATCAAGAGACGAGGAAGGAGTAATATCTTGTCTCATCCTTTTCTGGATCCATTACAATTAGTGTTGAGACATGGATGGTGGACAGTGGCGCATCCAAGCACATGAATGGATATAGGAGTGCTATCACAGATCTAAAGGAAAACAATCTCTCCTATAAGGTGGAGCTTGGAGATAATACCACCTATTCGATCCAAGGAGTTGGATCCACTTCCTTTCAGTTGGATTCAGGAGATGTATTGCATGTTGATGAAATTTTGTTTGTCCCCGGATTGAAGAAAATCCTCATGTATGTTTCGGTTCTAGAAGATAAAGGATTCATATTAATCTTTATGAACAACAAAGAGCTCTTGTGGCCTAAGCATGCAGAATTGGACTATGAATCAGTAATTAGAGTTAGTGAGGGAGGTCTATGCAAAGTTACTAGAAATCTCATGCAAGCCATGATCCATAACACAAATATTCCTTGTGAGTTGTGGCATAGGAGGCTTGGTCATATTCATTTCAAAGCGCTACCTAGATTGCAAAAGATGGTAAAAGGTATGATTATGTTTAAATATGAATATGATAGTGTTTGTATAGGTTGCGCTCTTGGAAAGAATATCAAGAAGCATTTTCCTAGCAGTACCAAAAGATCCAAAGTGATCCTTGACTTAATTCATTATGGCCTATGTGGACCTATGTTAGCACCTTCCTTGAGTGGTTATTTGTATTATGTGTTATTCATAGTTGAATTCTCTCGCAAGTATCATGACTTTAATGAACTCTGTTGAGATGCAGGAATACAAAGACAACTGATTGTACCCTACAACCCCCAGAAAAATGGGGTTGTTGAAAGAAAGAACATAACAATATGTGAGGTTGTAAAATACATGATGTGTGATCAAGATATTCCCACATCCTTATGGGTAGAATCCTCCAACATTGTTGTTTATATATAGAACATAAGTCCTCATGCTATCCTGAGAGAAAAGACTCCTGAAGAAGTTTTCACTAGTGAAAAAATAGATGTTGGACACTTGAATATTTTCGATTTTCCTGTCTACATTCATGTACCAAAAGACAAGAGGACAAAGATGGATCCATCCAGAAAGAAAGGAACATTTTTTTGATATAGTAAATCCTTCAAATCCTACAGAATCTATGTTACAAGACAAAGAACCATTGAAGTCGGCAGAGATGTAACATTTCATGAAGAGGATGCCTTCAAGCACTCCAAATAATTTCAGTGTGATTCAGATATGGAGGAGCATGATACTCCTACGATGGAGAATCTAGTTTCTAATTATCCCCTTTCAGATGTTGAGGGGGAGAATCTAGAGCAGTCTGTGGATCCCATTGATCCCGAAGATCCAGAAGATCTGATAGAAATATCACCTTATGAACCTATTGCTAAGAGGAGATATGCATGGTGTTGAGACATTCTGCAAGAGGAAAAAAAGCATGGAGCACCTCCAGGATCATCCAGAGAGTGAAAGAGACCTAAAAATATTTTTAGGATATGTAGAATAGATGAGTCAAATTAGTGATTTAGAACCCTCTACCTATGAAGAAGATACTAAGAAGCAAGTATGGAAAGATGCCATGGTGGAAGAATACAAATCCATCATGCATAATGATGTATGGAAAGTGGTTCTTAAACCATAAGGGAATTTTGTAGTAACTTCCAAGTGGCCTTATAAAATCAAGCATGCAACTAATGGAAGTATTGAAAAGTATAAAGCAATATTTGTGGCCTGTGGTTTCTCATAGAAATAAGGGATAGACTATGATGAGAAATTTTCTTCCGTATCTAAGTACACTACTATCAAACCATAATTTCCCTTGCTTCATTTTTGGGTTGGAAACTTCACCAGATGGATGTGAAGATTGCCTTTCTCAATGGTGAAGTTGAGGAAGAGGTTTACATACAACAACCTGAGGGGTTCATAGTCCATGGGAAGGACTCCCATGTATGTAGACTTAAGAAATCCTTGTATGGGATTAAGAAGGCCCCAAGGGCTTGGTATTCAAGGATTGACAGCTATTTTCTGAGCTTGGAATTATCCAAAAGCGAAGCTGAGCTCAACTTGTACTTCATAGTTGCGAAGAACCAACCATTGATATTGGTTCTCTATGTTGATGAATTGTTCCTTACTTGAGAGTAGAAACATATAGCTCGGTGCAAGAGGGAGATCACTTTTAAGTTCAAAATGAAAGACTTAGGTCTTATGCACTATTTTCTTGGTCTAGAAGTTTGGCAAAGGAAAGATGAGATCTTTCTGTCACAAGGAAAGTACACAGTTAATGTCTTGCGGACATTTTGTATGATGTACTATATGTACATGTCTACTCCAATGGTGTATAATCTAAAGACGATACATGATTTAGATTCCATATCGAATATAGTGGATCCTACCATGTATAGAAAACTCATTGGTTCCTTGTTGTATTTGATACATAGTAGACCAAACATATGTTATGCAGTGAGTATCTTGATTCAGTTCATGTCTGAGCCAAGACATAGACATTGGGTTGATTCCAAGAATGTGCTTAGATACCTTCGAGGTACTATTTCTCATGGACTGAGATAGGTTTATAGTGGTGGAGTGATGATACTTAGATATGCTGACTCTAACTGGGCTGGTAGTATTGTGGACCGAAAGAGTACATCCAATTTTTTTTTAGCTTGGGATAAGCTATGATCTCTTGGTCTAGCAAGAAGCATGGCTCTCTATCCCAGAGTACTACAGAATCAGAGTATATTGTAGCTAGTAACTCTTGTCGAGAAGTTGTGTGGATTAGGAAGCTACTTGTTGGGTTGTTCGGTGAGAAGCTTGAGACTACTATCATTCGATCTGACAATAAGAGCTACATAAATCTCTTAGAAAACCCTATGTTTATGTATTTTCCCTTTTTAATAATTTGCACAAACTAGGAAAATTTGCAAATTTTAACCAATTCAACCCTTAGACTAGTCTTAACCCAACTGCTTCTGAATGGCTCCAAATTCTTCCTAATGGGGTTTGAATGAGTTTGGAAGGTATTCAGACAGATAATAGAGGATTATGGATGCTTGAAAACCCTTAAAACACTTCTGCAACATTCATTTACAATCTGGACAAAGTAGGGAAATGTACTAGTCAAATCGAGCTTCAATCCCCCAAGGGTAGTGGTCAAAGATGGTTCTCCAAATGGTACTAAACCCTTCCAAATTTCAGAAAATAGGTATGGTAATGATAAATTACTTTAATGGTATCCCCAATGTATAATCAATTATTTCTTATGGCCTTCTTCAACTCCCTTAAATCAAATTTTTATATGCAAGTCTTCACATAGGGGGGAAAGCTAGTAATTTTCACCATATGTTATGAAATTCAAAATTTATGTGCCAAGGACTTGTGAAATGATAATGAAACTTCTCAATAAAATTAATGACACTACATAGATCAACAAAATCACATATAATGACTGATACAACTCGAAATAATGGCTCTTCAAGCTCCAATAACAAGATATAGGGAAAATGGCATCATTTATGTATTGTTTGGTATTTTTACATAGATTCACTTGGTATTTCGACCTGAGAGTCTTCTGATCAGTAAATACAGAGTATATATATCATAATACAAATAAATTGATATTCTTGGGATCTCAAAAATATATCATCATCTCACCAAAGGCGCAATTCCTCTAGGGGCCCAAATATGCAAGAAAATGTGAAAGAGATGCAAGAACAAGTTGTATATGAATGAACCACGAGATGACCTATAGATTCAAACTGTAACTAAAGACTCCATTTTATCTCCAAATGAAATTTCTGAATGGCCTCTCCAATTTCCAATTAGGATGGGAATCTTTCACCCTCGAAATTGGTGCTAAGGAAAGTAGACTAGCTCTCTACTAGCTCTTCTCTCCAAATGCAAAATGCAAAGTGTAAAATGATCAAAAGATGGTATTCTTCTTTGTTCCTGACTTTTATAAACTTCCTAAGGCTTCCCCAATTCTAATTCCATCCATGAGCTTCATGCCAACTCAATTTGGGAAGAGATTCCCAAGTATGCCACTTGTCCTTTCAATTATAGCCTCCTCCTTCACCAAATTAGAATTGGTGTCTCTTTGGCTGCCCTAACTCACTTGGGTGCCTTCTTGGAGACTATTTTTATCTCTGAAATTTCATGGACGTCAGATGTCAGCCATCAGGTCTTATTTTTCAGAAATGTCATAGGCATCTTCATCATTGGTGTCATAGAAACTAGGGAATCTAGCCCAAGTGTCCCACTAGCTCTAAAATGCCTCTTCCTCTCCCATGGGAGTTACTCTTCCTATACATTTCGACCTCATTGAGTCATTCCAAGTAATATTCCCTTACAACTACCCCAATTATAGTGGACTCCACTTTGGATTCGAATGGGTGGGAGTGGAATTCCATGTGGCATGGGGAATCTAGCTTTTTGGGGGTCCCACACCATCAATGTGTCTCCATGACCAAGTGACATCTTATTTTCTCACCATAAATATTTATTTTTCCCCTCTTAATATATTTATTCCCAAACCAAAGTCCATTTGGGTTTATTAGTCTCCTTATTCCAATTTTAATGTCTCCACCCCAACCTAGGAAACTAGTAGGTTGATGGAATTTTCCCTACTTGATATTTATTTGAATGGGGACATTACAGTCCTCCCTCTTAAATTTCATACATTCATAGCATAAAACATAAATGCATTACCAAGATCACTAGAAGTAAGACAAAGCACAAAACAACAACACAAAGTTTTACCCTGGGAAACCCAATAGGGAGAAAACCCAACAACCTTCGCAGAGAGATGATAATTCTGAGATTAGAGTACAAATGAAAAAAGAGAGAGAAAGTGAAAGTATCTTTCACAAGTAACCAACCCAAATAAACCTCCTTCTTCTAGTGATGCGAAAATATGCTCTCCAAGTGATGCACACTTGACAAGTGTGAGAATGTGATAATGAGGTGCACAAGCCTCATATTTATACATGTGCAAAACTGGAAAATTCCCTTATGGGACCGACTTGTCTTTGGGGACAATAAATATTTTATTAATTACTTTTGCACCCCAAGACTTACATTGATTCTTTCATGTGTTTACATAATGTTCTTCTCCCTTAGGAGGTATAACCAAGTACAATGAAGGTACAATAAAACATAATAAATAATATCTTCCGAAGTTGTACGAAATCCAACACTCCCTCTCAATGAGGAAGGTATTCTTCAGTCTTCATCTACATCACGATCATCTGGGTTTCATCTTGTACTCAACTCTGTCTCTATCATCTTTCTGCATACTGAAAGTTGTCCACACAATCTCTGTGCATCATTATCACCAATCCTTCGGTGAGTCCAGGAGAATCACTCAATCCTGGATCCAGGAGAATCACTCAATCTTGGATATCTAAGATATACAACTATACCATATCTGCTATACAATTTGCTACATGTATATATCATCTTCCAATGGGGTCCTCCCATATTTGGCTGAGATCTCAGACAAGCAAAAGGGCACGGCCATCTACTGACTGTCCTACTCTTCTGCCTATGATATTTCTCCCATATCTGGATGAGTATCTGGACTGTAGAGGCACCTGTGCAACCATGTGGCCAACTGCTAACTGTCCTACTCATCTTCCTATGATATTTCTCTCATATATGGCTGAGTAACTGGACGGCAGAGGCACCAGTGTGAACCCGACCAACTGGTGACTGTCCTACTCATCTGCCTATGGGATTTCTCCCATATCTGGATGAGTAACTGGACTGCAGAAGGTACTTGGGTGATCTCGACCAACTGTTGACTGTACTACTAATCTGCCTATGAGATTTCTCCCATATTTGGCTGAGTAAATGGACTGAAGAGGCACCTGGGAAAATCAGGGCAAGCATCTCATCTTTCCCTCTCAAGGAGGGAAACATTCTCTTCGACTCCAAGTCTTCCGTGAAAGTATTCGAACTTCACTCTGGGAAGTGCCTTGGTGAGAACATCTACAGTCTGGTCATCTGTCGGCACGTACTATAACTCGACCGCACCTTTTTGCACCATATCACGAATGAAGTGATATCGAATCTCGATATGCTTCAACCTATCATGAAATACAAGATTCATTGACATTTGCACATAGATTTGGTTATCACAGTGAATCACGGTCGGCTCTAGAATCTGGCCGAACAATCTTGCTAGGAGTTTACGAAGCCAAAATGCTTCTTGAGCTGCTGTGCTAGCAACCATGTACTCGGCCTCTGCATTACTGAGTGTTACCGAGTTCTGTTTCCTGCTGCACTAGTAAATAATTGCATAACCCAAACTGAAGCAACACCCAGAAGTACTCTTCTGATCTGCAACACATCCGGCCCAATCTGAGTCTGTAAACCCCTGCAATATCAGGTCACCATCTGAAGCATATTTCAATCCATATCCCACAGTGCCACGTAAGTATCTGAGCACATGTTTTGCAGCAATCCAGTGAATCTGCCTCGGTTCGCACATGAACTGACTGAGGGCATTCACAACAAAACATATATCTTGTCTGGTGTTGGTCAAATACATCAATGACCCAATCAACTGGTGATATATGGTGGGATCAAACAAATCAGAATCTGAAGTAGAATCTCT
Source organism: Larix kaempferi (assembly GCA_027924585.1). Lineage (NCBI taxonomy): Eukaryota > Viridiplantae > Streptophyta > Pinopsida > Pinales > Pinaceae > Larix > Larix kaempferi. The sequence goes on along the minus strand of BSBM01000074.1, from coordinate 35,203,484 downwards.
CAACTTATTCCAATTTGCATCCATCGGAGTAGCCATGGACTTGCAGTCCAACATTTTGAATCTCTTCAATATATCGATGGTGTCCTAGGAAAATATCTTTCTGCCTCTGCCATACTTCTAATCCCAATAAGTAATGCATCAAACCAAGGTCTTTCATTTCAAACTCAGAGGCGAGATTCTTTTGACACCATACAATGAGTTTCTCATTTCCAGTGAGAAACAAGTCATCAACATATAATACCAAGATCAGTGGATCGTCATCTACAACCTTGTAGTAAAGGTTTGGGTCTGCATCACTCTTGGAAAATCCCAAGCTCACCAGGAATTCGTCTATTCGTCCATACCAAGCATGAGGTGCTTGCTTGAGGCCATACAATGCCTTCTTCAGTCTACATACATGAGACTCCTTTCCTTGGACAATAAACCCATTTGGATGTTCGATGTAAACTTCTTCCTCAATAACACCATTGAAAAAAGCTGTCTTCACATCCATATTATGCAACTTCCATCCCATAGCTGAAGCAATCGCAATAATGGATTTGATGGAAGTATATCGGGCCACAGGAGCAAATGTCTCATCATAATCAACTCCCTCTTTCTGAGAGAATCCTCTAGCTACAAATCTGGCCTTGTATTTCTCAACACTTCCATCTGCTCCATGCTTGATCTTATATAACCACTTAGAAGTCACAACTGACTTCTCCTCAGGTCTCGGCACAACCTCCCACACATCATTCTTCATGATGGATTGATATTCTTCCATCATGGCATCCTTCCAAACTTGATGTTTGGATGCTTCTTCGTAAGTGGTGGGTTCTGAATCAATAACGTTGCTCATCAGTGCCACATAGATGGAGAATCTCTGAGGTCTTTTGCTTTCTCTGAAATTGCCATGTGGAGCATCATGCCCCTCTGCATCCTGCAGTGTCTGTTGTGCCCATCTAGGTCTTTTCTGACCTGTCACATCTCTGGGGATATCAACTAGATCTATGGGATCGATAGGTTCATCTTTTTCTACTGACTCCCTCTGAACTAGAGGGGGAGATGATTTCATCTCCTTTGGTTCTAGAATTTTTGCATCATCAATCTCCATCTCTGATCCTCTGCCTTTCCTGACAGCCATATCTTCTTCAAAGGTTACATCCCTACTGACTTCAATCTGTCTAGATCCTGGAATATAAATTCTGTAAGCCTTTGAAGACTCACTATATCCCACAAAGGTACCCTTCTTGCCTGAAGGTTCTAACTTTCATCTTTTCTCTTTGGGCACATGAATGTAGACTGGACAGCCAAAAATCCAGAGATGGCCCACTTCTGGTTTCACACCCATGAATGCTTCTTTCGGAGTCATGTTCTTCAAGATCTTATGTGGACATCTATTATGTACATATACAGCGGTTTTGGATGCTTCTGCACACAATAACATTTGAAGACTCTGGTCATGTATCATAGCTTTGGCTGCCTCCATAATTGTACGATTCTTTCTTTCTACAACCCCATTTTGTTGAGGGTTGTAGGGAACTATGATCTCCCTCTTAATTCCTACTTCCTTGAAGAAATCATTGAATTCTGTAGAGGTATATTCTCCACCATTATCGGATCTCAAGATCTTGATCCTCTTTCCTGATAGATTTTCAACTTGTGCTTTAAACTCTTTGAACTTGCTGAGTACTTCCTCGGATTCTTTTGACTTGAGAAATTATATCCAAGTCTTTCGTGAGTAATCATCAATAAAGGTGATATAGTAGTGATAACCACCTAATGAAACAACTATCATGGGCCCGCACAAGTCAAAGTGTACTAGATCAAAAATCCCTTTGGATCTACTCTCGCTATCTGGAAAAGACTTCTTGGCATTCTTTCCAAGTGCACATCCTCTACAAGTTCCATCATGGTTTACCTAGAGCCCTGGCAAACCTGTTATAATGTTCTTCAGAACTGGGAGAGCTCGATAGTTCAGATGAGATAACCTTCTATGCCATAACTCCTCCATACTTGCAGCATCATGTATTAGGGATTGAACTGGAGAAGTATTTAGCCTATACAAGCTTTCTTCTCTTATGCCAATAACCTTGGTTGTGCTCATGCTTGATTTCTTGTGCTACGAAAGGACTTTCTCTTCTAAGAAAGCTACTTTATAACCCTTGTCCTCCAATGCTGAGATGGAGACAAGATTTATTTTCATACCAGGTACATAGAGTACATCACTTAAGCGTAATGTATCATTTGATTCCAATTGAAGGGTGGTGGCCCCAGATCCCTTCACAGTGTAATTTGCATAATCTCCAAGTACAACACGGAGATGTGAATCTTTCTCAATTAATTCTGAAAGATTCTCTCTATAACCAGTCATGTGTCTAGATGCACCACTATCTATGAGCCAAGTGTCACTAGTGGTAGGAATAGTACCCGATAGTGATGATATGAATAGGAATTCTGTGTGATCTTCATTCTTTTGCTTCTTATGATGATGATCTTCTTCTACATCAGCAGTAGATGCTTCATGCTTCCTTTTGATTTGACTTCGGAAGCTACTGGCATAATGTCCATACTTCCTGCACCTATAGCATTGAACTTGAGATACATCCTTCTTTTTCTTTTGATCTTGACGAGGACTTGATCTCCTTTCTTGGTTCTTGTGTTTATGGAACTTCTTTACTTTTCCCTTACCATTCTTGGTATGAGAAACAAATGCTTGAGTCTCTTCAGTTTGATTTCCATGGATTCTTTAACGTGTTGCGATCCTTGTCTCCACCTGAGAGAAATCTGCCCAAAGCTTGTCAAAATTTGGTAGTTTAGATCTACCACTTATGCTTTGTATAAAGGACTCCCATGATGGTGGAAGACCATTTAAGGTGTGAAGGACAAGCTCCTTATCGCCAATAGGATCTCCACTGGTGCTGAGCTTGTCTCTAAGTTTTGCGATCCTCATAAAGTATGAGGCAATGGATTCCAACTTCGCTATCTTCATATTTGAGAGTTGGTTTCTCAAAATCATGGACGTTTAGGCTAGTGTGTTCAAACAACTTCATAATGGTCTTGAACATCTTCCTAGCATTCTTCTTACCTGAGATCTGAGGAACCAAATGATCTCTCACAAAATCCACACGAATCCTTCTTGCTTTAGCATCATTCTTCCTCCATCGAGATTTATCTTCTTTGGCTTCTGGTTCGAGGACCTTCTCATTTACATATAGTAGAAGATCATTTTCTTCTAGGAGTAAGAGAACCCTATATTTCCAAGAGATAAAGTTGGAGGCTCCTTCCAACCGATCTTCAACCTTCATCCCAATCATCTTGATTTGCGGATCTGGATCAGAAACCCTAGGATGAGCTAGGTCAAAAATAAAAGTTCTTGGAATTGAATTCCGTCTTCAACAATGGATTAGTCTAGCCAAAAGAGAAATTCCTATGGCTCTTTTTCTTCAAAATAAGGGGTGAAGAATACACAAGATGAAACCCTAATTCCGGCAGGGTTCTGACAATGCTTCGACAATGGATTCTTCTAGAATGGCTCTGATACCATGTTAAATTTCATACATTCATAGCATAAAATATAAATGCATTACCAAGATCACTAGAAGTAAGACAAAGCACAAAACAACAACACAGAATTTTACCCTGGGAAACCCAATAGGGAGAAAACCCAGCAACCTTCGCAGAGAGATGATAATTTTGAGATCAGAGTACAAATGAAGAAAGACAGAGAAAGTGAAAGTACCTTTCACAAGTAACCAACCCAAATAAACCTCCTTCTTCTAGTGATGCGAAAATATGCTCCTCCAAGTGATTTGCACTTCACAAGTGTGAGAATGTGATAATGAGGTGCACAAGCCTCATATTTATACATGTGCAAAATTGGAAAATTCCCGTATGGGGCCGACTTGTCTTTGGGGACAATAAATATTTTATTTTTAATATTTTATTAATTAATTTTGAACCCCAAGACTTACATTGATTCTTTCATGTGTTTACATAATGTTCTTCTCCCTTAGGAGGTATAACCAAGTACAATGAAGGTACAATAAAATATAATAAATAATATCTTCAAAGTTGTACGAAATCTAACACTCCCCACCCAAGATTGCTTTCCCTCAAGCAATCTCAATTTAGTATGTTGAAAAATTGTTCCTCCTCTATCAGGTGGCCTTCCATGAGGAATGTCTCCCAAAACCTTTTCATTCTTGTGTTTCATACTGTGGGAGGACACTACCTTATTCAGATAGGTGTGCATTCCTCTCAATACCCTTTGTTTTCCCTCTGAATCTTTGAATCTCATTTCAGGTATTTGATCATTCAATGTATGTTCCCCTATAGAGTATAGCCATTACACTCCCAATACCACATTAGTATCAGCAACATCAACCACATAAAATCTATCAAAAAATGTGTAATTACCTATGGTGAGTTGTAGCTTTGGAATCCATGTTTTGCACTCCATAGTATGGTGACCTCGAATGATGACTGTGAAGCCCTTGAATGGTTCAGCAGGTAGATTTCTCCTCTCCACCATGGATGCATCAATGAATTTATGTGTGGCTCCTTCATCTACCAATAATAAAACCCTTTTTCCTTGTACAACTCCTTGGCATCGAATAATGTGGAAACAAGGCACTCCTGAAAGCACTGCTAGTCTCCCTCTATCAGGTAATGGATGATCTTCTTATTTTTTCTCTTCTTCTTCTGCTATGGAATATCCCTCTTCTTAGGCTGAAATATTTCCTCCTTCCTCCATGCCCCCTTCATACTCATCATCACAAATACTTCAATGAATTGGACCTTTCCCTTAGCACATATATGTCCTGGTACCCATGGTTGGAAGCATGAGTAACATAGTTTCTTCCTTCTGAGTTCTTCCCTGCTTAGTTCCTCTTTTTGATCCTTTCCAAATTCATCTTCTTTCCATGGCTTCTTTTCAGATCTGAATTGTGAAGGGAAGTTGGGCTTGGGAGGAAACCTTGTCGTAGGTAGCATATTTTGTAGATCTCTTGTCAAGTTCATAACATCCTTCAATGAATTGGGTTTGTGGGCCTTAACTAAAACTTTTAAGGCTTCATCCAAAACTTCAGTAACAACAATACTAATCTTACCATAGATAAATCATCCACCTTAATTGATAATCTTTGGAATTCCATCATATATTCAGCAGGGGTTCCAACTTGCTTCAATTGGGCTAGTTCTTTGAAAGGCAATTTTGGGTATTTTTGCTCAAATATTTCTAATACCCTGTCAACAAATTCTCCATAGGTTGTAAATTGATCATGTCCCAAATTTTTCATACCATGGAACCACCAATCATTGGCATCTCCTTCTAGATGAAAAATAGCCATTTTTAAAGCATCATTTTCCACCATTGGATTCAGCTGAAAATAAACATCTAGTTTTTGTACCCAAGTATTTGCAGAACTTTGGGGTGAGCCATAAAAAGGGGGAAGGGGCATTTTACCAATGGCACAATTCAATTATTTATTCTGAAATGGAGTCTTATTACCTTCCCTCATTTTTATTTTTCTTGATACATTAAAGAATTGGTCAAATGGTAGAGTTCTTCTACAATCTTCACTCAACTTTTCCCATTCTGTCACCACTTCCTGCATATCAAATTGGGTGTTAGGATCCTCTTTGAGCTCAAGAAATTTAGGTTTAGTAGGTATTGGTGTTCTCTGAAATTCATTAGTTCTATTATGGGGTCCTGTGCTTGAGAAAATATGCTCACCCATTGCCTTCTTTTCCTCAGAATGAGAACTACTGCTGCCTCTTATTACTCCTTTACTCCCAAGTTGACTAGACAACAATTCGAACACTTTCATGATATTTTTTTCATGTATTCAAATAATGGTTTCATGAGTTTATTAAATTCTTCCCTATCCTCTAAGGTTTCCTTCTCATCCCTAGCCATAGTTTCAACAAAATACTCTCCTTCGCCTACTTCTTCCTCTTCAACAAAAGTGCTTTTAGTTTCACTTGCTAAGGGTGGTCCTGACTTCTTGTTCTCATTAATGGTCAGCTACATAAGGTTCAAGGACCATGATTTGATACCACTTGTAGTGTCCCTTTTTAAGAATTTGCACAAACTAGAAAAAATTGCAAATTTTAACCAATTCGACCCTTAGACTAGTCTTAACCCAATTGCTTCCGAATGGCTCCAAATTATTCCTAATGGGGTCTGAATGAGTTTGGAAGGTATTCATACATATTATAGAGGCTTGTGGATTCTTAAAAAACCTTAAAGCACTTCTGCAACATTCATTTACAATCTAGACAAAGTAGGGAAATGTACTAGTCAAATCGAGCTTCAATCCCCCAAGGGTAGTGGTCAAAGATGGTTCTCCAAATGGTATTAAAACCTTCCAAATTTCAGAACATAGGTATGGTACTTATAAATTACTTTAATAATATCCTTAATGTATCATCAATTAGTTCTTATGGCCTTCTTCAACTTCCTTAAATCAGATGTTTATATGCAAGTCTTCACATAGGGGGGAAAGCTAGTAATTTTCACCATATGTTATGAAATTTGAAATTTATGTGCCAAGGATTTGTGAAATTCTAATGAAAATTATTTAGAACATTAATGAAACTACATACATAAAAAGAATCACATAGAATGACTGATACAACTCGAAATAATGGCTCTTCAAGCTCCAACAACAAGATATAGGGAAAATGGCATCATTTATGCATTGTTTGGTATTTTCACATAGTTTCACTTGGTATTTCGACCTGAGAGTATTCTAAGTAGTAAATACAGAGTATATATATCAAAATAAAAATAAATGGAGATTCTTGGGCTTTCACAAAGATATCATCATCTCACCAAAGGCGCAATTCCTCCAGGGGCCCAAATATGCAAGAAAATGTGAAAGAGATGCAAGAACAAGTTGTAGATGAATGAAACACAAGCTTCCCTATAGATTGAACCTGTAACTAAAGAATCCATTGTATCTCCAAATTAAAGGTATGAATGGCCTCTCCAATTTCCAATTAGGATGGAAATCTTTCACCCTCGAAATTGGTGCTAAGGCAAGTAGACTAGCTCTCTACTAGCTCTTCTCTCCAAATGCAAAATGCAAAATGAAAAATGATCAAAAGCTGGTATCTTTATTTGTTATTGACTTTTATAAAATTCCTAAGGCTTCCCCAATTCGAATTCCATCCATGAGCTTCATGCCAACTCAATTTGGGAAGAGATTCCCAAGTATGCCACTTGTCCTTCCAATTATAGCCTCCTCCTTCACCAAATTCAAATTGGTGTCTCTTTAGCTGCCCTAACTCACTTGGGCGCATTCTTAGAGGCTATTTTTAGCCCTAACATGTCATGTATGTCAAATTTCATCCATCAGGTCTGATTTTTCAGAAATGTCATAGGCATCTTCATCATTGGTGTCATAGAAGCTAGGGAATCTACCCCAAGTGTCCCACTAGCTCCATAATGCCTCTTCCTCTCCCATGGGAGTTACTCTTCCTATACATTTCGACCTCATTGAGTCATGCCAAGCAATATTCCCTTCCAACTACCCCAAGAATTGTGGTCTCCACTTTGTATTCGAATGGGTGGGAGTGGAATGCCAAGTGGCATGGGGAATCTAGCTTTTTGGGGGTCCCACACCACCAATGTGTCTCCATGACCAAGTGCCATCTTACTTTCTCACCATAAATATTTATTTTTCCCCTCTTAATATATTTATTCCCAAACCAAAGGCCATTTTGGTTTATTAGTCTTCTTATTCCAATTTTAATGTCTCCACCCCAACCTAGGAAACTAGTAGGTTGGTGGAATTTTCCCTACTTTATATTTTATTTGAATGGGGACATTACAGTTTCATGACAGATCGAAACACATTGAGATGAAGTATCACTACATCAGATACATGGTTCATATAGGTTCCATAAGACTTCATTACATTGTTACTAGTGAGCAGATTGCATATATGTTGACTAAGCCTCTGTCTGTGACGAAGTATAGGTACTTTTGAGACAAGATTGGCATGGCAAAGAATGCCTCCTTTGCTTAGAGGGAGGGTTAAATTTACAGCATCATGATTCATTCTCCAGGTCAATATTGTGTGTTAATATTGAGCCTTGTGTGTCGAAGTAGTGCCTTATAGGAGTCAAATCAGGAAACTTGGAGAAGAATATTTAGTTGGACTCAAGAATGGATAAGCTTCATGTGTTGAGGCAAGTGAGTTGTATGTCAAAGTGTTGATGGTGTACAGTCTTGCTAGTCAGGTCTAAAGTCTTGTGTGTCAATACATATCCTCATGTGTTGAGGTGATGCTTTGCATGTTGAAGCATGTATGGTGTGTGATGTGCAAGTCTCCTCTAGGGACTGGCCACCTCTAGAGTGAATTACTTTAGCATATAACCACTTGGAACGATAGTAGGACAATATGATCACATCATTGGGAAAACCTGCTTAGTATATTTGATATGATAATTAATTAAGTTGGCAGATGAGATAAGATATGAGAAAATTCGAATTGCACATAAAGAGTTAATTTAATTAAGAGAGAATTCGAATTGCACATAAAGAGTTAATTTAATGAAGAGAAAATTCGAATTGTTAAACTTCAGTGATATCAACAATGAAGACTTCAATCAATCAAAGGAGAACTCGAATTATTCACTACAGTGATGTTAACAAGAAATATTTCAATTAAGAGAGTTAACTAAGTAATAACAAAGAAGATCTAGTTAACTAAGTGTTTTTGTGTGATGACACTTATGTTAAACTAACAGATGACACTTATGTTAAACTAAAAGATGGCACGTGTGTTTAACTAAAATATGGCACTTGAGTTGCGACACTTGCATGATGACACTTAATTTAGCCACCTAACTAAGTGGGAAAGATTTTAGTTAAGGGATGAGTTCATCCCGAAGTCAATACAATGAGTTAAATATGTTGCATGAGAAGTGGGGCACACTTCTTCATGTAATATTGATGTCTACAAGTTTGGAGCAAATTCCAATAAAGTAAATTTGTGCATGAAACCATTATGAGCAAATTATTTGATTAGAGAATTATTATTCTGAGTCTCTCTTCTATATATATATATTTCTTGCTCTGTAAATTGCACCGGGGGTGCTTGATGTAAAATACACTCTCTGATATCTATCAATACACTAAGGAAGGTTTTTCTGTGGTTTTCTCCCTTAAGTCATAGAGGGTTTCCCCAAGGTAAATTCATGTGTCGAATGTGATTGCTTATGTGTATGCTTGTTATTTGATTCCAAGTACTATTGCACTTCTGAATTAAAGATAAAAAAAATTAACAGATTTAAGGTTGTCAAGGACCCCTACATAGCTCTAAATTGTGCCTTCCACCACTCCAACTATGATACCTATATAATACATTTTGATAAGGCCCAGTCAACTACAACCTTTGAATCCCTTGCCACCTGAACATGAGTGATCTGCATCAACTAAGACACATATAAAAAACCCCACAAAGCCAATAGTTATGCCTTAGTGTTGGAACATGGGCCACATCTCATCCACATCTTGTATCTAAGCCCCTCATTCAACATTAAAACCATTCCACCCCCCCCTCTTTCCTAGATATCCTGGGATGCACCATCAAAGAACATGTTAGTGATAAAAGATGCACCTTGATTACAGGAGGAGAATGGTTAGCACATCTTGACTATGTATGTGTTTTGGTAAATAGGTGGATCAGGTAGACCAAACAAGAAAGGAGAAGAAGGAAAAAACTGGACTAAGAACTCTTATTGGTCAATGATCAATACCATTGGGCATGGAGTCATAAATGTTGGGTCATGGATTTGTCCCTATTTTCATCACTTATCGACACCTATTTCATCCCTCTTCTTCCTATTATTGCTCATTTATCATTCCATTTTCCATCCATTTTCTATAACTGGTCGTAAAATACCATATTACTCCCATTGATTCTTTAGTGGTTAATAATGATTATTTTTCTTTATTTTTGATGAATTGAAGACTATTATGCATAACTTTATTGATGATGGTTTGTGATGTGATTTTTCATATTAGCAGCAGCAACACTCATGGTTTAATCCCTTAAAGTTGGCTTGCTAGCACACATACACATGGAAATATACAACATGGTTGCGTCCTTAGGTTTGATGACATGGATTTGTGATCTTGAATTTGTACCCAAGTCCAACATGGCAGCCTCTAGCTCATGATCAAATGGTCCCAACCAAAAACGCGTCATATAAGAACACATTGATTTGTGTTACAATTTTCGGGCATATGAAGAAGAATATCGAAAATATGGGACATGGGTTTTGTGCAGAACGACCTCAATTACTTGAATCTCAACAAAATCGGCCAAAACAACCACGGTTTGAGAGACACGAGTGGTTCTTTAAAGGGTATTTTTCCATATTTACCGTTGCGGCCGGTGTTTCAAATTAGTGAATTGTTCAAACAAATTCCAAGTTGGGAATTCAGTTCCTCATCCTCCTCAACGTGTTGTTGTATAAATAGGTAATCAATTTGATGTATCAGAGGAGGATGAGAACGAGCAATCATATGTTGTAGAATCTGATCCGAACTCTGTCGTAAGAATTTCATTCTGATAATACATGCTGGCAGTTTCTTAATTCTGGAGTTGTAGACTTTTATTGTGGAGATCCAGCTCTGCTCAGTGGAGGAAGGGAGCTCTTCCCTGAGAAGATGTTGGTAGCATTGATTGTAAGTATATTTTTAGTTGTGCAGGTGTGCTTCCTTCCTGGTTTTATTTACTGATCAGATCTGTATTCACTGTCATTTATATTAATAGATTGTTGGCCAACATTCATATAAATTTGAAAACTTAAAACTCATTTTTTATTCATACTCATTTGCATTCAATTAAGCAGTTATGAGAATGATTGAATTTGTGTGCTATAACTGAGATAGTGAGTGGATTTATATTCAGAAGTAGGAGCTCTGATTTGCTACAATGAGTGCAAGTGTGAATTTAATTTGAATGACAATTTAAGCTAGAGTGAATTGATTTGATTTTGCAAGAGTGGGTGTGTTTTAATTTACAGCAGGGTGGGTGTGTTTGACACAATGAGTGGTTTAACTGCATACCAATCAATAATAGTGTCAAATGGAAATTGGACCTACATAGTTTTTGCACGATAGATTTGAAATAAAAAGTTGACAATTTATGTTTTGGGAGTTTCAGCGGTTTATTTAATTAGACAATAAAAAAATTGTAGATAAAGGAAAATTGATTTAAATCATCACACAAAAGGTTTGCATAATAGACTGTAGAATAAAGGAGAAGAAAACATAAAGTAGAACATCCACCAAACATAAATACTTTCTGCAAAATGAATTTAAAAGGTACTTGAATAAAGCACACAAATGATAGGTAGTCACAACAAATACCTTGCTGCTCGATAATATCTCATTTATGGGAATCCATTGGTACTCAATGTCAACAATTCATTCGAGCAAGAGGACAGAAAGAAATTAAAATAAAGGAGTTTAACATTCTGACAAAATAACTCTCAGGAATCTTCAATAACAGGAATAATTTTTAAAAATATGCCCCGAGGCTTACAATTGAAGTATACACAGCTTCCACTCTTTCAAAGTCTCCTCTTAGGCCTCTAGATTCCCTCTCCCTTACATACAAAATCATGTCATATATAACAAAATATAGCTCAAATAAATTTTGATGAGATCAATTACAATTGAAGCATACACAGCTTCCACTCTTTCAAAGTCTCCTCTTAGGCCTCTAGATTCCCTCTCCCTTACATACAAAATCATGTCATATATAACAAAATATAGCTCAAATAAATTTTGATGAGATCAATTACACAATGACAGGGATGAAGATCCCTTTCACCAAAAATAGGACAACCAACTATGAGTTGGACTTTGAATATAGAAAAATTGGTTTCAAGATCCATTTTTCTAGTGGAACCGCTTTGACTGAAATATAATGGAATCTAATGAAAAAGTGTGAGATATTTTAGGAACTATCTTGGAGCTTCTAGAACCATCTAGTAGTTCAAATGCATGAACACTTCTGAAAAGCTTGGTTAACTGCATCTTGTCAATATAATAAGAATATAATCTTATAGTATGCCTCGTCTCCATTTTTATATCCCGGTAAATAACAATTTATTCAATATCTGTAGAAGACCAATCTGATCCTTTGTCTGCATTGAAAAGATCTATTTAATATTCAATTCTCAATTTTGAAATTAAAGTGGAATCATTGGGCAATCCGTTATTGCAGCTGGTAATCTTCAATTCTTTGCTATCAATGGAGTATGACTTGGCAGAATTTCCCTTTTTAGACACCTGGTGTGAGTGCTGTTAAAACTTAATACTAAATTATGAACTGGCATTTCACTTGGTGCTTTGACATTTCAACTTTCTCCCTTTGTGTGCTTTTAACATTTAAAATGTATTTGACAGGTGGTTATAATGAAGCTTACTCCCAACACGTGAACTTTATAATTTGGCCAAAACCTTACCAGATGAAACATTCCACTTATAACGGTCATCTATTGAAGCAAAGTCATTAATAAATGAATGCCTCCTTCTAATTTGAAGGAAGTGCCTTTGCCTTACTTAAGTGATTTTCATTATTCTTTTTCTTTGTGAGGCTACATTATTAATGATATTAATATTATAAATTAAGTTGATTTTTAGTTAGAGATAATGTTGATAAAGTTTAGTGATTAGGATGGAACATTACAATGTAAATAATTCTAATTTATAATTAAATAAATAAAAAATCATAATATAACTATTTAATATAAAAATAATAATTTCCATTTATTATAAAATAAAATAAATACATATTTAGTTAATTAAATTAATTCAAATAAATATTAATATATTATTTTTTTTATAAATCCAAGTCACTCCAAAATCCAAAATCTAGATGTCAAAAGTCATCAAATAAATATATACTATAAGCTTAAGCCAAAATATATACTATAATCCAAATGTGGAGACAAAGCAAAAACTAAAAATTCATGTTTCTTGAATAAGATAGTATGCATATTAACCTAGCTATATTCATTTTTTTCAAGTAAAAAAAAAAGTAATTTGTTATTCAAATGATCAGATAATCAAAGTTTTAGATAATCGAAGTTTTAGCATACAACTTACCCCATAGCATATTCAAGCATGATCTTTTCAAGATACTCATATAGGCCTAATGAATAGGTACATCTATCTGTCCCAAAAATCAGCTAATGAATAGGTACAACTATCTGTCCCAAAAATCAGCTGGCTATCAACTATCAAGAGATTCTAGATATCAAACTTCAGTACAAAAACTGTAAAAGAGCATATTACAATACCAAAAAACGGATGAGCCCAACAACTTCCTTTGAAACACAATCAGCCTCAGTGTTGAATTTCTGATAGATGTGTGAGAAGGAAATAACCGGAAAAGCCTCAATCAGCTCCTTTATCCTGCTAACTTGGGCATGGTTTTCCTTTAGGCCATTCAATAAGAGACCTTGAATCACCAACAATTTGTATGTGTTGAACACCCCTCTTTTTAGGAAACCATAAAAATCTCCATAATGCTAATAACTATGCCTTTGTATTAGTGTCTGAACCTGCACTAAATTTTAGAGTGATAATATGGTTTTTTATTTATTTTGATAATCATATCTGCCTCACATAAACCTTTATAATGAGCCCATCAAAATAACTCATCGAAATAGAATCATCTAATTGTGACCGAGTCAGATTATTCCTTGAATATCATAAAGAACCTAGCTATATTCTTATTTATTCTCTAAATCAACATGATAATTTAATCTAATTATATTAAAATATGCATATGAACCTAGCTATATTCTTATTTGTTCTTTAAATTAAGGTTATAATATACATATTTATATATGTGTATGGGGTAAACGATTTGAAATAAATAAATGAAATAAATATATTAAATAAATAATTATAAATTATTTAATTATTTTAAAAATTAATAAATAAATAATGAAATTTAAAAATCGAAAAGTAATAAAAGTTTGAAAAAAATGAAAAGTAAAAATAAAAAAGGACATTTTGGAACATGTTGATTGGTAGAATTGGAGGAAAGAAAAGAATAAAGAAAATGAAAAACACGAAAGAATAATAAAAAGTCATAAAAGTTTGCAATATCTAAAAGAAAAAAGACATGTTTGGAAAAAGTTAATTGATGGAATGTTAAAAGTTGCTTTTATCTTTTTATTTTTTATTTTTGTTGAAATTTAATGAAGAAATTTTTTTAAAAAAATATAGTTTCAAATTATTAAAGATTTTCAAATCTCTTATGATATGACTATATTCTTGAAACTTTGACTTATTGAAATGTGTCGACAACCAAATTTATTGCTTGAATTTTCATTAAAAATTATTTTAAACTTTGCACCATTTTTTTATATATATTTGTTACATTAATTTATTAATTTCTCCTTTTTTATTTTTCTTTATGTTTAATTTCTTTTTAATTTATAATTTCCCACTTTCTTTTAAATAATTAAATTAAACTTTTCTTTATATAAGAAGTTAAAATTTCACTTACATTAAGATTTGTTTTCTATTACATGTCATTGTATCAAAATCATTGCTTACTTCAATAATTAAATTAAGCTTTTCTTTATATAAGAAGTTAAAATTTCACTTACATTAAGATTTTTTTCTTTTGCATGTCATTGTATCAAAATCATTGCTTACTTTACGAGAGATGAATACATTTTCATTTTAATAATAATAATAATTTTATAATTTGAATGTTACATATTAATTAGATATTAAAATGATAAAGAAACATTTTTGTTGGTAAGATAAGATGCCTCTCTTATATACAATGTGCAATGATTTGATTATAGTTTATAAAATTATACACATTTTTTTTTTAATATTTGAATGTGTGATTCATAATGAAGAAACACATTTTTTATATATATTAGCTATATAGATATTAATATTTTATTTATATTTAAATATATTTAAATGTGTGATTCATAATGAAGAAACACATTTTTTTACATATATTAGCTATATAGATATTAATATTTTATTTATATTAAAACTTAGTTTTTGTCTTTTGCATAAGATCCTATCAATGTCAATGTTTATGTTTATTTTAGAGGAAAGAGGATGCATGACTTCAATTGAGTTCCCATATTATATATTCTTTGAGTACCTTTATTATATATTCTTAAACATACAAATATTAATAGATTATTATTTTATCTAAATTAAGATTATATGTACAAAGTTTTAATATTTAAATAATTATATTTAATACAAATAATAACTTGATTGGCTTAATCTTTTCCACTAATGTATAATGTATAATGCCTAGAATGATGGTAAGATACATTCCCACCAACCACCATTTATTCCAATGAACTCATAGTTATATCTTTATATCTATTTTCTTTTATGTAAATGCTCTTTTTCATTTTTAATATCTTTTTTAATTGATAACTTAATTTTTCCCTTGGAATTTTTTGATAACTTAATTATATTACATTAATACTAAATTAAATTATTATATTTAATATCTTCATCTTCTTTTTTTTCCAATTTAACATATTTTTTTTTCAGCGGAAAAATCATTTGCACGAGAAATCTCAACAAACTTTCCCACATATTGTGGATGGTAGGTTGAGCAAACCGCTAGCCGGTTATCCAAGCCAGAAGATGTCGCAACGGAATTGAACCCAGGTGGATGGAATGAAATTCATCTATACCCACCAATGGACCACCATATCCTTGGCAAAACCCAATTTCAATATTAAACACTTATATATTATAATTCTTAAATAAATAGAAATATTAGTGTAACATAAATTAAAGTATTAATTGTTAAATTGAAAAATAAATATTATTGTAACATATGTTATTAAATGTTAAAGTCCACCAATGGTACTATCGCTCCACAAACCTTCAACCGAATTCTCAACAAATGTTTTTCCATCCGGAAGCTCAACATTGGCACAACTGTCACTATTCCACCACAAAATTTCACCCCAATTCATGGCAAGCACTTTAATGGAATGCCACTTCACACCAATAGAGGGAGAGTCAAAATTAACATGGGAGGGAATTGCGCCAAGAGGGCACCATGTATTCCATCTACTCGTGCTTATATCAATAACACCTTTCAAGTATCCATCCATATCCATAGTACCATAAAAACATCCTGGAGAATGATTGAAAATCATGCTAGCTCCATCCATGAGTGATATACCACATGTCGGCATTGGTTTTTTGAAGGACCTGCATTGGGCTTCTGGGTCCTATATCTGTGACTCTATCTTCCTTTTTGTTGCGATTTTACCTTACTTTGCATTTTTTAACGGATCCTGGGACTGGAGTCAAGTTTCTCTGTTTAGACAAACCCAGTACCAACCAGTATAATCCAGTGGGAATCATTTTTACTCCGGGATCTGTTTTATAATGCATTTTTTTTAATTTCTACGGTTTGCTCGGCACAAGTTTCGTTTTGTCGGGTTCCTGAGTCCTTTTCTGACTATGTCTGGTGCTGCCTCCCTGTTTCTTTCTTGATAGATGGGTGTTGTCGGAGGGCACACTGGGGTTTTTGGGGGCTCCCCTTTGAGTGGAGGTATCCGGGTGCCATGTTATCGGACTAATCCACATGTGTCGGTTGTGGTCAACCCTTGGCCGGTCAGTCAGTCTCTCGGTAGTCCTCGGAACGGGGTTAGGGTTTCTCCCGGTCGGAAGGGTTTCCCAGCAAACCCTAGTTGGGCGGATAGTGCTATGGAACACTTGCCTCTGTCACCTAGGGTTTCATATGGGATTCAGTTTGAGAAGGTGAGAAAGGGTCGTCTGCTCTGCGTCCTTGGAAAGGATGTAACTTTTGATATGGTCTCGACTCTCAGAAAGCACGCCCTTATTGGTAAATTTGAGTACTTGAAACCATCGAGGGCTGAAATATTGTCTTGGGTTCGTATGAAGTGGAAGGTTGTGGTAAATAATATCCCTCATGTTTTATCTCTCTCAAATGGCTGGTTTCTGTTCTTATTTCTTTCTGAAGATGACCGTATTGCAGTGGAATCACGATACTGGATATTAGGTTTGCGGTCTTTGGTTTTGGATCGTTGGCATGCGGCTTTTGATCCTCGGAAGGAGACCTTGAAATGTCGTCATCTCTGGGTAATATTACCCGACTTTCCCCTCCAATGTTGGAATTTTCAGGGTTTCTCGGAGGTGGCAAAGACTATTGGTCGGCTTATTCTGCTTGAAGAAGACACACTTGTTGGGTCCGAAAGAAATTCCCCACGTTTGTTGGTGGACATTGATTGCAGTGAGGGCCTTCCGGCTGAGATGGAAATTGTTTGGGACGGAAGCTCTTTTGTCCAGATCCTTGACTATTGGAAGGTTTTGTTTCGATGTTTTAGGTGCAAAGGTGTGGGGCATTCTTGTGAAAAATGCTTTTGTTCCTGGCTTTCTTCTCCGAAGAAGGTGTTGCCTAAACCCTTGCTGGATGATGGGGAGGATGTTCTTCGCTGCAGTCTTCCTTTGGATACTGCCTCTGCACGAGATGTGTTAGGTATGTTTCATAAATTATTGCCTACTCTTGCTAAATTCATTTTTGCTCAGGAAATCTCGGATTCTATGTCGGTTCTGCATCCCTCGGAGACCTCGGGCCACCTTATGTTCAGTTCTTTTCCCTCTATTATGGTAACGGATTCGGGAGAGGCTGTGGATATTGTTCATACCAGTCAACCCCTAGTATCGTCTGACACTGTGCAAAATATTTTGGGAATTTCTCTATCGCCCTCTTTTGTTTCTGTTGATGATGGGGATCCCTTGGTAGATGGCCAACCTCCGAGCCTAGATACTACTTCACTGCTACCCCTTCCTATCTATTCTGCTAATGACCTAGGGGGAGATGGGGTTCTTCCTATTTCCTCTATTATGTGAGGGAATGTTCGTAAGCCGCGGCGTTCTAAAAAACATCTTGCCCGAGCTGGTGATTCATTAGCTGGGTGTGGCGATAAGATGATGTCAAATTTTGTTTCTTTAAGTCCGGTTGGCTACCTGTCACTGGACCATTCTTCCCCTTCACTGAATGAGGCCTTTAGAGCGAGCAAGGCCTCCACTTTGGTTCCTCAATGTTAATTACGACTTGGAATATTCGTGGCCTTTGCAGTGGGCCTAAGAGAGCTGCGCTTAAATCCTTTTTGGATACCCATAAAATTGTTGTTTTATTTTTACAAGAGACAATGCTCTCGGCGGATGATGCACTTATGTTTTTCTTACGGATTAAACTAGGGTGGAGGGCGTCGACAGTGGACTCCTCGGTCTGTCTGGGGGTTCTATTACAGCTTGGAACCCTGAGGTGGCTAACATTAGGTCATTTCATACATGTGCAGGCATCCTCTCTGTTGGTACCCTTCGTGGCTTTGGCCGACCGGTCTGTCTTCTTAACGTTTATGCTCCTTTCTTGAATCACCGATTTTTTGGGGAAAAGGTTGCTGATGAAGGTCTCTTAAAGGACCCTGGACTCATTATGCGGGGTGATCTTAATTTGAACCTTTCGGAGGCAGAAATTTGGGGCTCGGGTAGATCGGCTGATCCTCTTAAGGATTTTTTTACTGTTCTTTTTAATGATGCAAATCTGGTGGATATTGAGCCTTCTAAATTAGTCTCAACCTAGTCGAATGGGAGGGATGGTATCTCGAAGCGTTTGGATCAGTTCCTCATGGATGAAGACCTTTGTTCCTCCATTGGTAGGTTTCACTCTTGGTCCTTTGCTACGGGTTTTTCTGATCACAAGGTTGTATCTCTTCAATTGGACTTTGAGGCGAAAGCTGGGCTCTACCCTTTCAAATTTAACCCCATCTGGTTAGGGGATGAGGACTTTAACATTTTTATCCAGTCTTGTTGGGCTGAATGCGATGGACGGTTTGTTGGTTCTCCACTTCATGTTCTCACTAAGAAACTGGATTTCCTTCGAAGGAAAGTCTGTGTTTGGGAAAGGGCAAAAAAAGCTGCAAATAATATTAGGTTGGTTGAAATTGATGAGAAGTTGCAATGTGCTGCTCGGGAGGTTGATGACTCAGCATTCGATCAAATGGCTATTGGTAGGTTACGTGAGTTGGAGTTGGAAAAAGCTCACTTATTAAAATTACTGGAAGAAACATGGTGGCAAAAAAGTAGAGGGATTTGGGTTCAGGTTGGGGATTTGAATACCAAGTTCTTCCATTGTTACGCCAACCATCGTCGGCTCAATAACGTTGTGTGGGAGGTTAATGGTGATCAGGGTCAGAAACTTTATGATCAGTCACAACTTTGCGATGCTGCTGTCCATCACTTCAAGGGTATTTATGGTCGTGATTCTATGGGAAATTTAGAAAATCAGCTCAAAATCATTCAATTATTTCCTCGGATGTTTGATGAGGCAGTTGGTGTGATCATTGGGTGACCGGTTGGTGAAGTTGAGGTCTTGGCTACATTGAAAATTTTTGCGAAGGATAAGGCCCCGGGCCCTGACGGATGGACTGTCGAATTCTACCTACTTTTCTTCTCTCTTTTTGGAAAGGATATTACGGCTGTAGTGGAGGATTCCCGGAACAATTCTCGTGTTCCGGCTGCATTAAATCAGACTTATCTCACTCTGGTCCCAAAGGTTTATAAACCTGCGGACTTTGGGGACTTTTGTCCTATCTCCCTTTGCAATTTTTTGTATAAGTTAATCTCAAAAATTATTGCTAATGGATTAAAACCCTTCTTGGTTGCTGTTATTTTTGAAGAACAGTTCGGTTTTTTAAGAAATCGACAGTTGTTGGATGCGGTGGGGTTAACAAAAGAGGGCCTCCATTCCATTAAACAAAAGGATTTGTCATCCTTGGTCTTAAAAGTCGATTTGGTAAAGGCATATAATAGGCTGGACTGGACCTATCTTCGTTTTATTCTCTTACAAGTGGGCATTCCTCTAGACACAGTGAATTGGATAATGTCATGTGTTACATCTGCAAAGTACTCTGTCTTAGTGAATGGTTCGCCATCTGTTGCCTTTGGTGGGGATAGGGGTTTACGCCAGGGATGCCCCTTATCACCCTACCTCTTTATCCTTTCCATTGAAGGGTTAAGTTTGCTAGTTGCAGACGCACGCAGGACTGGTACTATCAAAGGTATAAAGGTTGCCCCGGCTATGTTTCTTACTCACCTACTTTTTGTTGATGATGTGTTATTCTTTGGAATGGGTACCTTAGCAAAATGGCAACATTTTAAGGATATCACTGTTTGTTTTTGTAATGCTGCGGGGTTGGAGATTAGTATCCCCAAGTCGACCATTCTACACTATGGTATTGAACCCGATTTATTGGCTCAGTTTGATGATTTGCTACCTTATCAGAAGAAAGAGTTGAGCCATGGTTTTAGATATCTGGGGTATTTCCTTAAGCCGAATGGCCTCCGATTCGCTGACTAGGGGTGGCTTATTAAGAAATTCAGGCGAAGAATCTCTGGTTGGGGATATAAGTATCTATCATTGGGCAGAAGACATACCCTGGTATGTTCTGTTTTGCAATGCATTCCTGTTTTTTGGTTCCCTCTGTTCATCATTCCTACATCCATTCTTCGGATTATTCAAAGCCTCTTTGCTGACTTCCTATGGAGTGGTGTTGTGGGGGATAGAAAATGGAACTTAGTGGCCTGGAATTTGATTGCTCGGCCACAGTTGATTAATGGATGGGGAATTAAAGATTTAAAAAGTTTTAACTTTTCACTTGTTGCTAAATCTTGCTGGAGATGTTTTTCGGAACCAGGTCTATGGGGCCGGTTGATCAAGGCTAAGTATATGGGTCGACTTCCTTTTCCTCTCTGGTTACGCTCGGGTAATTGGGAGCGATCGGGGTCTATCATCTGGCGTAGATTCATGAAATCCTTTTACATTATTAATGTTGGCCTCTGTTGGAATGTGGGGAGGGGCTCCCAGGTATTCGTGAGTATTGATCCCATTGTCGGTATTGGACAGCATTATCGGCTGGTTTCTGCATTGGTTCGGGCTCTTCATTCTATGAATATAGTTGTTCTTTGACATGCATGTCATATTTTGGAGGATGGACACTTCAGATGGAAGTCCACTGAGGACTTAGAGCTAGATCCTTGTTTGGCTGATTCATGGAACAAGTGTGTTCATCATCTTCTGGAGGTCGGGATTACCCTTACTCACGTGGAAGATCATTTGTGTTGGGGTTATAATCTGGGTACTGGAGCTGTTACGGCGAAGCTAGCCTACTCCTTTTTGATGGAGCAGACCTATAGTAATATTAGAAAACATTTTAACAATCGGATTTGGGATCTGGCCTACGCACCCAAAATAAGTTGTTTTTGTTGGCTGGCATTGAACGATAAAGTGCTCACGTGGAGTAATTTATGCCGAAGAGGGTTTTATGGCCTAGGGATATGCATTTTCTGCAAATTACAAAACGAAGATGTTGATCATTTATTCGGGCAGTGTCTTTTTTTTGGCAAGCTGTGGGAGGAGTTATAGCATCACTTGGGTTTTCATTTCTCATGGACGGGTCTACCATTGACTCTATTTTTTAGGCAATGGTGTGGATCACGTATCTTTGATCCGGCTCTGCTGTGTGTTACCATTTGGGAGCTATGGAAAGCCAGGAACATTGCCATTTTCAGAGAATGTGTTATTCCTTTACTTGTCCTTTGTGCTCGCATCACAGGCTATTTCACTACTTCTTCGGTTCCGGTCAGGAAGTCTTTACGTTGTATTATTCAGCATAGGGAGAGTGAGTATTCCTTTCCTGTTGGATATTTTGATGGGGCGGCACAAAATGGTTGTTGTGGCTCTGGGGGTGTGCTCAAAGTGAACCACGACTTATATTATAATTTCCAGATGGGAGCGGGTAGAGGCACAAATAATAGGGATGAACTATTGGCTTTATGGGGGTTGTTGTTCTTGGCTCAATCATTGGGTTTGTCCAACTTATGTATTTTTGGTGACTCGAAGATTATCATCTCATGGGAAAAAGGTGAATGTGGATTATCTTCTTTGCTGCTAAATGGGTGGAAGAGTAGGGTTCGGTCTCTTATAGCTGGTTTCACTACTCTTTCATTTTCACACATCTACCGTGAATTTAATATGGAGGCAGATAAGCTATCTAAGTTGGCTTTGGGGGATATGGGGGGATCTATTCTTATCCAAAAGTTTCGTGAGAATGTCCTTGCAAAGTCCTATAATCTGAGCTATGTTTAATGTTGGGTAGGGGAGAGTTTAAGTACTCTCAGTTTAGATAGTTGATTTTTATGCTTGCAAACTGGGTTGTTGGGTTTTTGTTTGATGACTTGGCAGCTGATATGTGTTTTTTGATGTACTGGACAATAGACATTCTGTAACTATGATACAACTTTTGATATAATAAAAGTTGTTTTTTTCGTATGAAAAAAAAAAAATACCACATGCAACCAATATTAGAAGCATTGAGCATTTAAAGGAATGATTATGAGGTAGGTGCAGGAGGTGTGAGGGCGCATAGATATAATCTCGTGCCCTCAACAAAACATGAAAATTCACCATGATCATGACAATAAAGGGGGTAAAGACGGAGCTTAACCAATTCTTACTGGATTGGGCAATTAATTGAAGTCCCCCTCTTTTCCTTTAATTCACTAGAACTCATAGTGCTTCCCTCTTTTTCCAAGGAATCTACTAGCTTATTTAGGTTTCTTAGAACATGATATGTAGTCACTTTGCGGAAAAATCAAATAATGTTTTGGGTCCTCAACATACTTCTCTTCATATGACTCCTAACTAGCTTACACTACCTGTGCTACTAGCCTCGAATACAACACTCTTCTTTGATTAATTGTATTTGTTATTTTTCTATGGGATTCATGTTAATGTATTGCTCAATTTCCCCATGGGGTGTAGAATATACGGTTAATGGGTATATTCTTAAGGCACTCCTTACATAAGGTCACCGGTTTGAAACTCCATGGCTACTATCCCTACAAAAAAAATGTATTTCTCAATTTGAAAATTTTAAATTTTATGTGGATTGATGTTAATTTATCGCTCAATTTGAAAATTTTCTTTATAAATTGTTTGCAGCTGAACATTCTCTATTGGAAATGATTCTCATGCTTTTGTAATAATTCTTTTATATAATGTTGGATTAAACTAATTGCATTGTTCTTACTAACATCATCAATGCAATGTTCAATATTTTTGAAATCATGATTATGATGATGAGTGCCCTATCTACCATATTATGTTGCACCCTAGTACAATGTCAAATCGAGATAAGGCTAAAAAAATAGCGCAACTTGGAGAGGAAGCATACCAAGCATGGTTGAATCAATCACCTATTCAATTTCCACAACGTCTAGACTCACCAATTACGAATGCCTACAATAATATTAGTTTTGCATAGGTTGTCAATCGAGGCAACGAAGTAGAGGTTGGTATGGATGATCTATTGCAAAAAATGAGTGCCATGGATGCAATGTTGTTACATACATTCTAGGACAATGAGCTAGGGGATGATGCTCATATCACTGGAACCTTCTTCGAAAACCTTAAATCGGCTTCCACCACCCCTCTCTTTGGATCTAGCTAGTCAAAGTCTACACAGTTGGGGACAATAATGCTATTGTACAATTTGAAAGAAAAGTATGGCATGTCAGACACGTGTTTCTCTGTATGTTTGAGGTAATTGGCCATTAACTACCTTATATTTTGAGGAATCTTGTCAGACAATGAACATTGAAAATGGTCGATTTTATGAATGTTAAATGACATCGTACATTTATATTGACCACTAACTACATGTTATTCAAAGATAAGGTACTTTCGACTGATAATGCCTTTCACAGCAATTGTGAAGGGGAAAAGCAAATGTTGAAAATGTTGGGTGTTGAGTACATATCATATCATGTGTGTCCCAATGATTATATTATATATAGAGGTGAATATGTAGACAAAGCAATATGTACAAAGTGTGGGCATGACAGGTAACAAGAATAAAAAAACAACGCTAAAGCACATGGTCCTCCTCATAAGATATTGATGCACATGCCTATAATCCCAAGGATTCGAAGGCTCTTTCGTTGCAAAGAATTAGCTATGTTGTATGGATGGCATGCCTTGCACCAAAGTGAGGAAGGAGTTATGTGAATCCCAACATATTCAATATCCATGAAGCATATAGAGGATACATGGCCCAATAAATTCAAGAATGAAGTTTGAAGACTTTGATTGAGCATAGCCATTGATGGCATCAACCCATTTTCCCAACCAAACACCAACTATATTGTTTGGCCTATAGTAGTGATCAATAACAATATCCTCCCATGGTTGTCCATGAATAATGAACATATATGTTGGCTCTTATAGTTCCTGGTAGAAGATAAGTGAAGGATATGGATGTTTACCTACAACCATTGATCAATGAATTCAAGGAATTATGGGAAGGGATACATGTATATGATGTATCGAAACTCATCCCAACAAAGAGGAGTTTTACATTGTATGGCATATGTGCATACACCACACATGATTATCCATTGTTAGGAGTTTCTATGGTAAATATGTTGTTTGATTTGTTTATATTCAAAGCAATATTTCATGGGATATTTAATTTGGTGCAACTGTATTGATTTTCAACACTAATGTGCTCTGTATACCATAACACCATAGGTATTGTAGCAAAAGGTTATCATGGATGTAAATGATTTGGTCCTTCTTTGAAGGCTAGATGGTCTAGAGAGATACGGAAGCCAATGTACAACTTCTTGAGGGTATTCCTCCTAGAAAACCACCCTTATAGAAGAGCAGCATCTGCTTTCAATGGTAAATTAGAGAGAAACCAAAGGCCTGAAATAATGACACCGACTCAAATGGCTTAGGGAATATGACAAAGAGAAGGAGAAGGAATTTGTAGAGATGTTCGATTTGAATGGGGTACATATGGGCAATGATCCAGAATTCTTCGACACCTATGTTGAGAAAATTCCCATTGGGATGAAAAGGAAATCGATATTTTATGAGCTCCCATATTGGGAGCATCTTAATATTTCCCACTTACTAGATCCCATGCATATATTCAAATTTATGTTTCATCTTCTTTGCGATGGCACATATCATCGAAAAAAGTGACACGTTGGAAATCAAGAGAGATCTTATTTCTTCAAATACTAAAAACAAGCATTAGCCAAGACAAGAAAATAGAGGAGAGGCTAGGCCCTCTTGGTCATTTAAAGAAGGCGATGTCCCATCGGTTTTGAAGAAAGATGATATTTCTTTGGAAAAGGAAGTTATATTGGCTATGAAGGCACCTTCTTTATATAGGTCTACTTTACACTGTTGCTTCATTGTAGGAGAAAATATGTCGGGTTTTAAATCACATAACCATCTCAACCTTCTAAGGTTACATATAATGCCAAATATATATATATATATATATATATTAGCATACAAGTTAAATTAATGCAATTAAATTTTTTCGTTTACTTTGTAGTGTCATAGTCCGTTGTTAGTGGGTGGGTGTGTGAACCACGACTTTCTCGATGACTTGTGGTGTTCCATGTATAAACTATATGCATTTGTACAGTGGATCACATCAAAGGAGATTTACATCACTAGCATTCCACGGTGCCATCAATAAATAATTGAGATTGTTTATATGTTTGAGAAGGAACCGTCGACGAGTTTCATGGACTTGTAGGTTCATCTTCTAATTCACCTACTCTATGAGGTTGAATTAGTTGGGGTGGTATCATGTCGTTGGATGTACTTCTTGGAGAGGTAAATGAAAAAATTGAATGGATTTGTTTGAAAAATGGAAAAACCAAAGGGCTCTATGGAACAGGGGTACATAGTATATGGTTTGTTCTGTTATGCATGTGAGTACATCAAGCAAATCGAACACACACCAGGCATAGTCATTTGGGATGATGAACGTGATGAGTAAAAAAGGGAAGGGGAGCTACTGCAAATGAACGAAAAAAGGCGCATGTTAAAGAGTAAGTCACTTATCTTTCAATCTTCACATTTCCACATAGTAACCATTCATGACAAACATCGAAATATATGTTTGATCCCATACATACCAAATGTGGTTTTGTTTCTATAAATACAACAATAAGTTCAGAAATTGATTCCATCAATAAATTCATTATGTACAACGCAAAGGCAACGCAACCATGGGTTACATTGTATGAAGAGAAGAGGAGGAAATGGGACATTGACATAAAAAAATTCAAATGGTTGCACGGTATAAGCGTGCCTTTTCCAGATCATTTAAAATATAATATTCCAATTATCTATCCCAACAGTTGGGTTGTGGACCAAGTTAGAGAGAAATATGGTGCATCCAGTCGTTACTCTTCTAAACAAGAGGATGCACTAAACATTGGGATCAGGAGGAGCAACTCAGTAATAATCTCTGTATGTACATTTTTAACTTTATAATTCAACTTTGAATTATAACATCTATGTTTAATATATTAATGGTTGGGTTATTAAACATATGACACCATCATTTGTTAACTTTTTTTATAGGTGCATTCATTCCCATCTACGTGGGATTATGGACATCATTTTCACATCAAGGATGCGGATGATGGATGTCTTACATAAGACTGTGGAGTGGAATTCGAGTTGTACCAATCTAGTCATGCTAGCCACCGTGATCAAAACATGATAGGAGGGATGTTGGGTTATGTCAGAAAGATACAGGAGATCATTCAAGTGGACTTCTCATCTTTCCAATGTGTTATTTTTAGGTGCAAGTGGTGGGACACATTCGATAGGAATAATGTAAAGGAATATCCTGATAGTGGGTTGATATGTATCAACTCTAGAAATATGTGGGATGCAAGTAAGGAGCCTTATGTTTTCCAAAAACACTGCAACCAAGTGTTCTTTTACCTGGATGTGTTGGATAGACATTGGTGGTTCATATTAAGACACGATACTATATCCAAACATGTTTTTGAGAATAGCAGTGCTTTCATGCCAACCGAGGAAGATAATGAGGGTGATGGCAATGGAGAGTGATATGTACATGTTTTATTTCATCATTTACATATTGAGATATCATTTTTTATTGTTATCTTTAATTGTATAATTATTTATTTTTCATTACTGGAGGTAGTGTTTAAACAATTTGAGTTGGTTAACAACCAATTTGATGTGAAATATGTTTCATGTCTATCAAGTAATTTGTGATTGTATGGAATGATTACATGTCATTATTCATAGTTAGAGACGATATTTCTTTCTTTTCATTTATTTCATTGTAGTGTGGTTTTTATTATTTAATTTATTGTATTGTTACAACTAGATCAGGATCAGCTAATTAGAGTGCAAATTATCATTGATGTTAATCATATTTATTTTTTGTTGTAATTTCAACTACTCTCGTTTGAATAACTGGGTTGATTTAATGAATATATTATACTTAGACACTTATATTTTATATTTTAGATACTTAGACACGTATATATTGTTAAGGAAAAAAAACTTATCTTGAGAATGAAAGATGTATATCCTTTAAAATTATGATATAATAAATTAAAAATAACAAACAATATTTTTTTTAAACCCTGTGTTTGGAATATGCATATTCATATCTATATGTATTTGAAGTTTAATTGTTGATGGATTTATATAGCATGTTTAAAGATAATGTAAAAATGCAGATACTGGGAAACATGTTTATGAAACTAGAGATAATCTATTTTTATGTTTTTTTCACTTTTATTTAAAAATTAAATGAGAGATGAGAAGTGTGGAGTTTCACATATTTTTTTTTTTACACAAACGGGTAACAAGCTTTATATTAAAAAGGAGGAACGTTATACATAGAGAAGGGGAGGCTGTTCCCAAAATACCAGAGCTGCCAAGACAGACTCTGCTCCTACCAGCCTCTAAAGTTCAAAAAAGGCATTATGCCTATTACAACTGACAATATTGATATGGCTATTACAACTGTAAATATTGAAAAACTATCCTAACAAGAAACAACAGAAGTAAAACATATAACTATAAATATATCCTTCAGACCAAAAAAAGCGTTGCATAGACGAGTATCACTTGTCATGGTGGTTATGAGCAATTTTATCCTTGCTGCCAGTAGCTGCGCCGGTATTATCGTCATCAATATTCAGGATGATCGAGGGACTGCTATTGATGTTGGTCCTAACACAGTCCACTTTGGCCTCTACAATTCGTAGACAATTGTAGAAAGTATCATGTTTTCCCATTAGATTTTCAAAATATTCTTTCATCTTACCAGTGCTCGCCCGAACTTCTGAATTGGAGATTTGAACAAAAGTAGCCAAATGGGAGATTGCTTTCCTCATGTCCGAGAGGTCTCCCCTCAACCAACAGACTTGGGATTTTAGGTCCAGTACTTGCGAATGGAGTTCAGGGGAGGGGCTTCCCTACCTCTGAGGAGAAGCCATGTTGCCCAGGCCGCCAATGTCGCTGACCACATGCTTCCAATTTTTTCTGCCCAAATCACTAGGACTACCACTAAACTACTGTCGAGTTGCACCATTACCAATTTCACAGGGGTTCGATTGAAAGCCCGAGACCGGATTCATTCTAGAGACGAAATCGTAGCCGAGAAACAACACAATGCCCCTATTGCTTGGCCATGACCAACCTCAAGGGGCACCCATCCACCTCCGCTTCCTGGGTCATTTTCTTTGGGATGGTTGTAGCAGGCCAATTTTGGCGCACCCCCCCTAGAAGATTCATTGCCACCATTACCGTGAAAAATATCAGACAGGTATCATTTCTTACCACCATTGCCATTCCCCCTAGGAGTCCACTGGTCATTCCTCCTACATTTTCTACAATGCAGAGCAGGGGGGAACTGGTTGCATTCTTCCATATTTGTCCAAACTAACAGGCTTCTGGGAACCATGTTGAAAGGAACGACATAGATGGGAGCAAAAGGCAAGGAGCAGGAAAAAGAATGCAGGTCGCTAAGAGCTCCACCACCCTGCATGAAATATGGAAGGATCTAGAGGATATATGGGGAGTTAATGAGGTTCTCAAGTGGATAGGGATGGGGAAGATAAGGGGGTGGATTAAGGGGTAAGACAAGGATTTAATGCACCCAAACATCCACCTTAAGAAGACCATTGAGAATAGCATGTCCACAATTCAAACCTGCGCCAAGATTAGCCATAGTGTTAGTGCTTTGATTGCTTTGTCTAAGGATGTGAAGGAAGGATAGGGAGTTAAATTCTTTGGCCAAAAAAAAGAAGTGCTAATGCATCATGGAGAGTCGTTTTCGACACAGATTGACTAAAGCCCTAGCTTCTCTGATCACCAACATAGAATCTCCAAAAACCACTAGGTCCTTGACATATTTGCTTCTAGCAATGTCCATCCCTTTTATCGCAGCTAGCCACTCTGCTTCATTATTAGTTCTTTTTCCAATTCCTCATGCGAAGTCATCCACTTTGTTTCTATCGGAGTCAATAAGGACTCCCCCTGCACCTTCCAACCCGGGATTGCCTTTGGAGGCACCATCGAAAAAGAGGATGTGGCTTCTAAGAGTTTGAGTCCATGATTGGAGATATTTAGGATCCATTCTAATATGCCAGCTCTGAGGTTTATTGATCCTAAGAGTTTGGGATACAGAGGGATGTTGGGGAATTAGCAGGTCATCCACCCAAATTTTTTCTTCAACACTTAAAGGTTCTTTGCAGAGTTTTTTCATGCTTCTAGAGGAGAGGGATTCAATCCACGGGGCTTTAGCAGAGGATATGATTTTTCCAAGGGAAGCTTTGAAGTCTCCAAAAATTTCTTGATTCCTGGAAGTCCAAAGTTTCCAACACAGGAATTTTGGTAATGCGATCCAGGCTCTTTTGAAGTTTGATTTTCCGGAGAAGGAATTGGCATAGTATAAGTGCCAGTTCGCAAAGAGATCAAACCAAATGGTAGGGAGGACAATTTTAGGGTGGATGTATTGAAAATATCTATGCCACACTTCTTGGGAAAACTCACAGTTAATAAAAAGATGATTAATAGTCTCCTCCTCTTTTTTACAGAAGATGCATCTAGCCGGTCCTTCGATTCCTCTTCTCTTTAGATTTTTCGCAGTGAGGATCTTTCTGTGAGCGAGAGCCCAATTGAAAACATTCACTTTGGGGATCCCATCTCTATCCCACACTCTCTTCCATTTTTTGTCTTTGCTGCTTCTGTTGTTTAGAGTATCCAAATAATTATAACCTTCCTTGATAGTATAATGGCCACCATTCCCCCAATTACGTTTATCCCGTAATGAATGGTGGATGGGGATCGCACCATGAGGCCGAGAGAGGAGTGCGTTGTAGTCAGACTGAAGATGCTCCAGTAGGTAAAGTTTTTTCCAACCCGTCCATTTTCCTTGAGTAGACCACGTAGATAAATCACAGAGGGTACTAATGTTTCCCTGCTCCATCCAACACTTCAAATCCCGAAAAGAATGGAGCGAGTTGGCAGGAGGGCAAGCCCCGAATTTGTCTTTCCAAATTTTGATTTTCCTACCGTTGCCTGGGACCCAAGAGATATTATTTTGAATGATGAAAGCTACTTTCTTGCAGAGATTCCATATCGTTGTTCCTTTCTTCTCTTAGTCAATGTTTTCCACACACCTGCTTCTGCTTCCCTGCATATATTTTTTGTAGAAAATCTCTTTCCACGATGCTTTCTTTCTAGAGATGATCCTCCAGAGGATCTTGGCACCAAGAGAGAGATTCATATAGGAAAGGTATTTTATCCCAGCGCCACCATAAGCTTTAGGTATGCACACCGTATCCCAGCTTATGAGATGAAACTTTTTCTTGCCATTGGTTTTCCCACCCTGCCAAAGGAAGTTGTGAAGGGATTTGGATATTTTAGAAATCACAATCTTGGGGGCAAGAGAAATGGAACAGGTATAGAGAGGATAGGCAGAAAGGATGGAGTTGATGAGCACCAGCTTTCCTGTAGGGTTAAGCCAACAAGAGCCCCACGAACTGATTTTATTTTTAATTTTGACAACTAGCCCTTGCCAGTCAACCACTTTTTTCCTTCCTTTAAAGATTGGCACACCGAGATAGGTGAAAGAGCTCCAGTCCTTTAATCCATCAAAACCAAAGATCCTAGATATTCTTGCAAGAGTTCCATGAGGGAAATTCCAACTATAAATTTTGGATTTTTCAAAGTTCACTTTGCCATCTGAGGCTTTGAGGAAGGACGTGAGAACAAGGTTGAACTTATTAGCAATACTGACAAAGGCTCCTCCAAGAAGGCTAGTATCATCAACAGACTAGGAGTGGTTGACAGGTCTAACTCCTCTAACAATTTTGATACCTTTAAGGTCACCAGAGGCTTGCATGGAGTGGAGTTTTCAACTCAAGGATTCTGCAACTAAGAGATACAGAAAGGGGGACAAAGGGAAGCCTTGACGCAGACCACGAGTAGCCAGGAAGAAATTGGCAGGTCTACCATTGACCAATGGGGTAATCCAGGGGGTGTTGATACAAGCTTTTATCCACCTTACAAACCTTGTAGAGAATCCTAATTTTTCCATGATGGCGAAGAGGAAGCTACGATTAACCCTGTCAAAGGCATTTTCCATATATAGCTTAATAGCCATTCCTTGATGTTTTTTTTTCCATACTGGTGTGGATAGCTTCCTGAACAATAATAATGTTATCTAGGATTTGGCAACCCGCAATGAATCCCCCTTGTGAGTCAGAGATGAGTTTTCCCATGATTTTTTTCATCTTGGTGGCGAGAATTTTAGCAAGGATTTTGTATGAGGTATTGCAAAGAGAGATTGGCCTGAATCGACTCATAGAGCAAGGGGATTTTTCTTTAGTTATTAAGGCGAGAAAAGAGGATTTTGTGGCTCCTCCAATTTTGTCTTTTTTCCTGGTCCAGTTCAACATTCGCTTCAGGTCATCTTTGATAATCTCCCAGGCAGCACAATAAAAGTTAATGGTGAAGCCATCTGGGCCAAGAGCCTTATCATTTTGAAGAGACCAAATGGATTTTTTAATTTCATGCTCCAAGATTGGTTTGGCGAGCTCTATGTTTGCATTCTCTGAGACAAGATTGGGGATGCCCTCTAAGAGGTCCGCTTGAGCATTTGGGTCAGTTTCTCCACTATCCGAGAAGAGCTCCTTGAAATGATTGAAGGCAAGAAGTTTAAGGTTCTCTTGTCCGCTGACCTTTCCCCATTGCTATTTTTTAATTCCATGATATCATTTTGACTTCACCGAGCTTTGGACTAGTTATGAAAGTACTTGGTATTTCTATCCCCCCCTTTAAGCCATAGCTTCCTGGACTTGATTATCCAGGTTTCTTCTTCCTGCTTTGCTGCTCTAAGAATATCCAACTCAAGGGTTTTTTCTTGGTTTAGAAAAAAGGTCGTGACATCCTCAGATTCCATTCTTTGATGAAGAGTGTTCATCTTAGAATGGAGAATTAATATAGTGCTTGAGGGGTTTTTGAAAGAGATCTTGGCCCATTTTTTAAGCTAAACTTTTACAGCTCTGAGTTTAGACTCCCAAATGTAATTGGGTGAACTAGAAAAGTTTGAGTTCCAAGCAAGCATTACAATATCAAGGAATCCAAGTGTTTTGATCCAAAGGGGGTTGAGAAGGAATGGAATTGGTCCAAGGTTTTCCGGGGGGGAGATGGAGAGGCCAATAGGATTATGATCAGAGGAGGCACAAGGGATGGAGAAGGCATTAATTAACAAGTCAGATTGAAAAAAGGGGGAACTTACCAGAAAGCGATCCAGCCTGGATGCAATGTGTCCAATGCCGCACCTCCTGTTGCTCCAAGTATACATTGCATTTTTTAAGGGAACATCAATAAGATCCAAATTGGTGATAAGATCCTCAAGCTTTTCCCCAAAGGGGTCATGAACTATGCTACCGCCCCGCTTCTCCTGTTGGGACTTAGTGACATTAAAGTCTCCAGCTATGATAAGTTTTTCTCCATGCATGCTCTCTTTGAGATTGTTGAGGTCTTCCCAGAATTTGACTTTGTCCCTATGTTGAATGGGCCCATACACATTTTAGACAAAAATGGAGTTGTTGTTGTCTTTTTCTTTTATTTCAGAAAGCTACCAATGGTTGTTATCAATGGAGGAGAGAATGGAGTATTTTGAGGATACGAGGGTCGCTATACCCCCTGAGGATCCGTAGGCACTAACCGAAGTCCCCTGACTTCCTAACCAAATAGAGCCTGAGATAACCAAAACCTCAACACTCTGCATCTTAGTCTCTTGGAGTAACACAAGGTCTAGCTTTTCATTTTTTATCATATTTTTAACTACTTCTACTTTATTCATCCCACCAAGACCCCTACAGTTCCAAGAGACTGCTAACATTACTTCTTGGCTGGATTAGGTCCTGCTCGAGACTTAACTTCTTTTGTTATGCTTTGAGGTTTTGATTGCTAAAGTAACTTCATGTCTTTTAAGCTTTTTTGTCTTCCCGATTCTATTTCTCTTTCAGCTTCTATTTCTCTATGATACCTACGAGATTTCCTGCCTCTAGTATTTGGGGGTTGGCAGGTCCTCCTCCTCGTGGGAATCAAAGGAAATATCAAGAGATGAGGAGGATGGCACGAACTTTCTCTTAACCTTATCATCCCATGATCCTCCTGGGGTGGAGGATCCTCCAAGATTTTCACCATTCAGCTCTCTATCAGGGATGGGGATTTCTTCATCTTCTATATTCAGGTCCACTGGGATTTCCTCTGTGGTAGCGATTTCTCCCTCTTCAATCTGCAGATCTTGAAAGCTATTAACATTTGTGGTTGTCTTAGCTTCCTAGGTTTTTTCTTTAACTGGTGGGGGTTGAGAGATTTTGGCAGTTTGAGGTGTTGTCATGGATTTTTTTCCCTTTTTTACCTGCTTCCATCCTTCCTCCTGAGTTTGTTCTGGGTTTTCTTGGACATTCTTGGGACAGTTTTTCACAAAATGTCTGTATTCATGGCATTTTTTGCATTTAAAGGGCAACTGCTCATAGTCTACCTTTTGCATATGTTCCCATCCATCCATTTGCAAATTTACTTCTTCTGGTAGACCTTTCTCCAAATCTACCTTGACACAAATTCTGGCATAAGCGAACAGGGGACCCTTAGGCTCCACTTTATCAATGTATTTTCTGAGGGCATTTCCAATGGCAAGAAGGGTATCATCATCCCGGCAATGTAGAGGTAAGTGAGGGAGGCGTACCCAAACTGGGACAACAGAGGGAACGTCTTTCTCGGGATCAAAGGAGAGGCTCCAGCGGTTTATATTAAGGCCACGAGGGCCCATGAAGTAAGGGTCGCTTCGAAAGATGAGATCCTTATCAGCTTTGTTTTCAAATAGGAAAATAAAATAACTCTTACCACATAAGCAGTGTTGTAAGCCACCGGCGATCATAGGCATCCATTTTTTATTTACCCAAGCGTCCATAGTCTTTGGTGACGGCCAGATTCCTGTAAATTGACCTATTAGACCACGTTCACTCAGTGCTAGAGCCTTTAGTTTTGAAGCTATCGACAGGATTTGGATGCGATGGGCGACCGCTCATTTGATGAAGGCATCCGAGTGGTCAGCAAGAGCCAGAGGAGGGGAGGTTGAGGCCACCAGGGAGTGGAATGCAGCATCCAGGAGACGCTTACGTTCCTTTGGGGGTGGATCCATGGCTGCGGCCACAAGGAATCATTCGATGTGTAGCAGAAAGCCAGAGTGCTAGGATTTTTTCCACGACGACGAGCTATGTGGAGTTTCACATTGTTAGTCAACGTTAAAATCTGTAATATTTTACTTGATACCTTGATTAAAGTCTAGGTTTATAAGTCATTTTAGTACTTTGATTCAAATTGAGCATTGAACACAACATCCCCTCATTGATTAGTAATGTGAATACCAGTATAGTGGATTCTTTAGTTTCATGATATTTATGCTTACCGTTGTGTTGCTAATGTATACCACCTTTCATTTCCTTTATTAATTATACTTAGCATTTGTATTGCTTATGTATACCATCTTTCATTTCCTTTATTAATTTCGATCTTCTTGGTTTTTCCATCATACAAATCATTAATAATATAATACAAATAATTAATAATAGTTGTAGGAAATTATATAGTGTAATTGAATCGTTTAAGATGGATCTAATATTCCCCATTCTTGCTTTTGAATGCCATGATATACAATGGGTTTGTAATATAATTTTTTATCCGTCTAAAATTAATCACACCATTGCTAGGAATTTGGTTAATAACTACTATGAATTATGTTAATCAATAAAATGTATGTGATGTCATATTTGCAATAATCAATCAATTCATAATAATATAGTTGAATATTATTCACAATTAGTTTGCTTTATAATACATTAACAAATAAGTAATTTCCACCATAATAAAAACATAAATAATATATTAAATCATATTGTATATTGATCCATCCTATTGAAATTGAATATTGGAATTGAAAATCTTATAAGTATTTTTTAGTACATTCCATATATTGAAATTGAAAACCTTATAAGGATTTTTCACATTCCATTTTATATATTTATATAGTTGGCACATGTATATATTGGAATATTGTCAAATTTTCTCAAAACATTGATTTTTTTAGAAGTAATTGTTAACTCGCCACTGTATTTATAAAAAATTGGTCATTCATTCATTGTTTCTTCTTTTTACTAATGGCATTTGTTAAGTGTTAAAGTATTTTTCATCTCACTATTTTAAACACATGATCAATCAATCACATGAAATTAATAAATATCCTAATTTATATTTAAATATATATCATCATACCACCTAACAAACAAAAACATAAAATCATCATATCATAATAAACATAAACAGAAACAGAAATAGAAACATCATCACACACACACACACACACACACACACACACACACACACATATATATATATCTTATCTAACACACAAATCTAATAATAACATATAACAAAAAACAAGTCGCATTATATTATAACATGCATAACCATCACACACATCTAACAAAGTACATCATCTAGCCTGACCTAACACACACATCAACATCAACATATAAATAAACATGAAAATAATTAAACATTGACATCAACAAGGAAAATGCAGTATATATATACATGGGAACATATATAACATCAAAATGATGATACAATATGCCAAATATAATATTTGTCTAGTCCAATAACTACTATGACATATCTGATCCACCTTCGCCAAAGGCATCATCAATATATCTCTGACTAGATATAGAGGCATCGTCACCTCCACCAATAGAGCTAGAGGCTTCGAAACCTCCACCAATAGATCCAAAGGAATCACTACCTCTTCCAAGAAAAAAACTAAGCTCAAAGAGAAGTATGGATAGGTACATCAAGGTGAATCATACGACCCCCTCTGAGAATCTCTATAATAGAGCCAACTGGAGCAAGAAACGATGGATGGTCAGGATGATCAGTATGATCGACATGTCAATTGAGTAGGAGTAGAGGAGATGATGAAGTAGGATCAGTAGGTCGGTCGAGTAGGAGTAGAGGATATTATGAAGGAACTAGAGGAGGAGGAGGTGGATGAGATGTCGACAAAGTTGATGGAGGAGGTGGTGGAGTAGTAGATGCCGAAGCTGATGTAGGAGGAGGTGGAGTAGTATATGTCGAAGCTAATGGAGGAGTAGGATTATGGTCATCCCTCATAACAGCTAATCGGATTCATGCACCGACAATATGATGCACAATATCCT
Source organism: Larix kaempferi (assembly GCA_027924585.1). Lineage (NCBI taxonomy): Eukaryota > Viridiplantae > Streptophyta > Pinopsida > Pinales > Pinaceae > Larix > Larix kaempferi. The sequence goes on along the minus strand of BSBM01000074.1, from coordinate 35,166,769 downwards.
CATCTCAGGAGGAATTGTTGGTTGTGGAGCCTGATCTTCCTAATACAAAGATGTTTGTAGTTTCCAGGCATGTTTGTACCTCAGTTTTATATGATGTGCAGGTGTACTATACACTCATCCCAGAGGGGTGTTAGGATATTTAGACACTTAGGAGTTAGTTAAGATCAACTTGTGTAATAGATCCATTAGGTAAAGTGTGTTTCTTTAGTATGCATTAGTATGCATTTGTAAATACTTAATCCAATGGTCATGATATGTTCCCGGCATAGAGCGATCCGACGGCTCAACTTCTCTTAGATCATACCTACCCTTGATCCGTGGCTTAACACCCGATTGATCCATGATCTCTATTTAAAGAGCATGGAGGGTCATTGGAAAGTTGATCGATTATGAGAAGCTCATTTGTAACTTTCTTTCTTTGCATAATAAATTGTCCCGTAGAAGCTATTTGGTCGGGGTCGTGGAGTGTTTCCCTCACGAGGGTTTAAACCATGTCAAAACATCGGTGTATCGATCTGTGATATATTTGTGTGAAGTGGTTGCTCTAGGTGTTCGGTCTTTTGGGAGTACACTGTGTACCCGAACAAGGGGGTGTGTGGGGGCATCACCCCCCCATGGGGGTTAGTGGGCCTCTGGTGGGGTTTCGGGGGCAGCGCTCCCGAAAGAAATTTTTGGGTTGTTTGATGGAGAACAATTTACGAGCCCGTGGTATTGGGTATCCTGTAGTATTTTCCCATGGTAATTCCCCTTTATAAGAAATACATTGTAATACGGCTGCGTAATGTATTGTAAAGGTCTATGTGATTGTGTAAGGGGGACTGAGAGAGAGTGAAGAGGAAGTTGCATCGGATGTGCTGCAGGTTGTATCTCTTCATTTTTTTGGATGGTGTAATAATAATGACTGGTAATTTATTTGTGGATGTAGCCCATCTTGGGTGAACCACGTTATATTGGTGTCTCTCTTGTATTGTGTTTATGTGTTTCATATTTGCATATGTTTATTTTTATTGCTCTGTGATCTTGTTTTTCTAATAGGAACGATCCTCCATATGTCTATAAGGTGAGGTTGTCGAAAAATGTCATACACTCATACAGGTTGAACCTTCTACTGTGCCAACAATGTCACCAACATGTCTGCCACATCCTAGTAATGCCTATCTCAGGGCATGCATGGATGGTGTCCAAGTTGCTTTCTAGAGAAAAATGGCTCAGCCTGATCGGACTCCTTCATATCCTCATCCTCCTAAGCAAGAGGAGGTGTCCTGACCTTGCCATCAAATGTGCCAATGTTTGCAACATATATAGTACACAATAATAATTAGGAAATTTCATTAAACAATTTAATATTTAGAATATATTTCATTTGCATTAAGTATAAAGAGAATAAAATGCAAGTAGAGTAATTTAAACATAACACTAATATTACCTCTCTCATCTTGTGGCTCCTCCTGGGTGAAGAAGATGTTGCGGCACCCTCTCTAGCCCAAGCACACGTATGGATATGGCACAATGTCTAATGCATGGTCCTCCTCACTACCTAGCATCTCAAGCACCTATGATATCATCCAGGCCGAGAAGTTAAGTTGCCCCCTCTTGGGCATCGTCTGCCACCACATGTGCATACGCACCTTTGTCATCGGCCTATAACGAAGGTGCTGAAATGATGGCCTGGTGGTTGAAAACCGAGTCTAAAAAAATAGACAAAAAAGCTCTGAACAGAAAGGGAAGTTGGACCTCCCATAAATCAGTGCACGACATCTATCCAAAGCATAACAAAACCGCCTCAAAAAATGGCATACCACCTAATGCATCTAGGTCTCTGCAATAAAGAGTCAACATAATACAATATAGGGAAAATAATGCACTTCCCATCACTGATGGAGTGCACTAGAGTTGTAAGCAAAAGAGAGAGGTACCTAACCACCTCTCGAACAACAACATAAATATTAAGCTTCCCACTACTCACTTGAAAATCAAAGGGATGGATGAACTCATCATTGATGTATCTCTGAGAGTAAACTAGATGACTCTATGTTGTAGCACCAACTGGGACATCAAGGAACTGGGGAAAATCCTCCCATCTCCTATATAGCCTAGTTATGAAATGAATGTCCTCTGACTCAATGGGTTGGAACCACTGATCGATACCAACATGGAATTCTTGCCTATGATTATCCCAACATCGAATGAATTGATGCAACAATGCAGAGTTACCCTTGAAGGATATAACCTCCTCATTGAACTTTAGGAGGCCTAAAACCCTCAAGCGCTTTGATTTTTGAGCATTAACGGGGCGAGGGTACAAATCCATCTCCCTCTCCCTCTCCCTCTCCCTATCCTCCCAGTCTTGGACCATGTTGTAGTCATCCATCCATAAATGCTCTTCCTTAGCAGTCCGTCGTTGCTCACATCTCTATTCCACATATAACATGAATCATTGCCATAAATAGATATCTAAAAACATGAAATATTTAATTCAATTAACATGCTATTTAATAACATCAATACTAATTTTTTTTCTCAAAACAATAAATGTTTACAAGCGGTTTGCTCATAGAACAACTACATCGCAAATGGTGTTCTCATAGAACAATTGCACCGGCAATAGTGCATTTTCAACTGTTACACAATGTCACCGGTGCACTCCAATAAGTAACACACACCTCTAATATATTTCTATAAATTTAAAATTTTATCATCAAGTCGGTGCGCCATAATACAAATGCACTAGTATGTTTCCAAAATTTGGTTCCTTGTGTGCCTACTGCACATCAAAGCACCAAAAACCAGTGCACTGATGTGCATTAGGAGCATCATTGAATTATGATTTTTAGGATATAGAAAAAAATTTAAATTGTGGGATTCGGTGCGTCTATATCAAGTAAACACCCCGGAAATGGTGCACTTACCTAAACTAGAAGCATTGTGGTTTATCTAAATTTATTAACAATAGATAATGTGATCATAGTGTGGTTACTGCACATTAGAGCACCGAACACCGGTGCACTAATGTGCATTAGGAGCACTCTTGAATTCATATTTTTATGGTAAGGGAAAAATTTTAAAGTGTCAGAGTCAATGTGTCTTTAATAAGTCCACGCACCATAACCGTTGCGATGACCTTACCTAGAAGCACCACTATTTATTTTATTTTATGGTTGATAGGGAATGTGTCCATAGTGTTCCTACTACACATCAGAGCACCAAAAATTGATGCATTGATGTGCACTAGGAGCACTATTGAATTATGATTATTTAGGGTTTGGGAAATTTTAAAATTGTATTGTCGATGCGTTAAGGCCATGTCAACGCACCATTACATGTGCGCTGACGTGATCTAAAAGCACTAAAGTTTATTTAATTTATAGTTGTTGGGAAATGTGTCCACATTGTGTTTAGATCATGTTAATTCACCATTATTGGTGCGCTAACGTGAACTAAAAGCACCGTATAATTTTATTTTATTTTTTTCTTGTTAATGTTCATCGGTGCGTTCGATACACGTAAGGGAACCGAAACGTCGGTGTGATTCTATGTCCGGAACGCACTGTGCATTAGTTCATAATTTTAAAAATAAAATTGACATTACGGTGGTGCGCTATGAAAGCATAGCACAACATTTAAGCGGTGTATTCGAGTCGTTCAACTTGCCCCTCCAACGGTGCACCCTGTAACATTTTATAGGGTGCACTGACAAACGATATGAGCTAAAAAGCTCGAATGCACCACATGATTTTTTAAAATTTGTTTGATAAGAATAACAAATAATGGCTCAATTTCAAAAGTTAATCAACTAAAAATTTAAATTATCAAGTATCAAATAATTTAACTACTGAACCGCACGTCAAGGAGGCATCCTAGCTATGTATCGAAAATTTGAATTCTTTCCCACCATTTGGAAAAATTCAAACTTGAGTCAACGCCCAATAGGAATGAGCAATGTGTTGGCAGACAATGAGGAATGAGCACAGGTGGCAGGGAATCCAGGTGGGTGATGTACGACACTGGTGCAGATGGCTCAGACGCATTATACAGGGGGTAAAAATGAGTTTGACAATGCGGTAATTTCTTTTATAAAACCCTGTTTTGGTGCGCCCGATAATAGGACGCGCTAAAGTGGTTGAAAATATAACTGCATTGCCATTAGGTTTTTAAATACAATTTCACATTTTTAAATATTTTTGTATTTTTTTAATTAAATATGAATTGGTGCATTTAGTTATATTCCATACACCGAGGCGTGTCTGATTAAATAACACATCGTGGTTAGGGTTTTAAATAAAAAGTAATGAGTTTTTTAATAAAATAATAAAATATTATTTTTTAATAACACATAAACCGATGCACTCGTTTCTATTACACACACCGGAGCGTGGTTGATTAGGTAACGCACTGAGTTTAGGATTTTAAATAAAATTTAACCATATTTTAAAATAAAATAATAGTTTTTCTTTTAATCGAATATATGCCGATGTGTTTGTATCTACTACACACACTGGGGTGTTTACTATTAGAAAACCCACTATGATTAGGTTTTAAAAAAAAAATTAACGAGATTTTTTAATAAAATAATAATTTGTTTTACTTTTAATAAAATATAAGACGGTGCATTCATGTCTACGACATGCACCGGGGCATTCAATATTAGCAAACGCACCACGAATAGGCTTCTAAACAAAATTTTGTGAGTATTTTAATAAAATAATAATGTTTTTTATTTTTCAATAAAATATAATACGGTGTGTTTGTTGAAACTTCACACAACATGGTGTTTTGCATTAAAAAATGCACCATGACGACTGTAGAATTTTTGTTGCACATCTCACTGATTTTTTTTTATTGATGGTTTTTTGTCGCGGTGCGACATGATTTTTGGTGGCCCAGGTGTGGATTGTTGATAAGCGCACTGGTGCATATATAGTGATGAAACACACCCAAAAAAAATCTTCTAAAACCTCTAGCCACTCACCTCCTCTAGTGACCTCTGTTATAAACGGATATTTGATCTCTTTTGAGAGGAGCATCCGTTAAAGGGCCTTTTCCTTGTACTGCCATCAACCATCATATAAGAATATCCCACTGCTATGTTCACAAAGGAAATATGGTTGATGTAGACGTGAATTCCTCCTCTACTATTGGCATGTCTATACTTGTGTAACCTAGTGAACCTATTGATCAAAGGGAATATATAGGGGAAGCTACACCAAGGAAAACTAGTAGGGAACAACCACCAAATTCTTGGAAGAGATGGGGAGAATCCTCAACACTTCCACGCATCCATAGATAGCTCACAAATATTGGGTGTTAGGCATAAGGATTTGAGTCTACACATAAGTGAGTGACTATACAACAACTAGAAGAGTTAGAAGACATAATTCATCATTAGAGGTGCAACACCAAAAGCTAGATGGTGGACATAGAGTTCTTGAACATGGTCCTAGACATAGGCATCTCTCGTAGTCAAATTACCTAATAACCAATGTTGTTGACTTGTAGTAGAATACCATGGAGATGATGGCATGTAGTATGGACAACACCATTGAGTAAGATAACCCTCTCCTAAAGCACATTTTAGACATCCTCCAACTATTTTATGATAAGTACGATTCTTTCTCGAAGACATATGTCACCTACAAACTTTTTTTACATGCTCAAGTTGTAGATAAGTCCATGGATACACACAAAAAAAAAATTGAAAGGTACAAAAACTTATCACAACATCCCATTTCCTTCAATGATGAGGAAGCTTAGCTAAGTTTTTCTAATATTGTTTAATATGGTGCTAGCCACGATAGGTTTAGGTCTAGGTTTGAGTTTTCAAATTCATTGTTTTTATTCAGAAAGTAATGAGATTTCCAAAAAAACCTACTCATGGAAGACTATATATTTCCATCTAAGTATTAAGACCAACAAACTAATAATCCCAAACACTACTAACTATATTTTCTTGTTTGAATTTTTGTTAGCTTTATGTTTTTGTGTCTACAAACAAATCTTAAAAACTGGTTTTATAGATATAGCTAGGAGGTTTTCCAATCCCTTGGAGACCTCTTAACATGTTGTTCCAAATTTGTGTTATATATAAATATAACATCCTACTCTTAAAATAAAATCTCACACCTTTCAATAATTATGAAAGCAACAAAATATAATAAAAGCCAACACGAATATTAAAGCTTTCCTCTCCACATCTTTGATATTGCAATAACATTAGTGGAGCCTTATTGTGCATACGTCATGCTTAAATCATTCTCTAAATAGGTTCCAAGTAATCTCCATGTACTTATAAATAAATATAGATACCACAATCACATCAACCCACCAATATATGCACTAACTTATGTGTCCCATCAATCCAAGAGAATGAATCTTCACACACACAAACCAACTCTTAGATGGTGTGGGATAACTTGCACTCAAATCGCCTCGCTTTTTTAGTGATTTGTTCTCTAGATTTGGTTATAAAAACTGGTGGAATCGTAGTTCCACTCCATTTACTGCGGAACTATGCCATGGAACTGTGCCCCTAGGAATTTTGGCCCATTTTAAGATGACCCAGATCATCGAAATTCCAAAAAAAAACTAAAAAGACTAGAACAATGCCTCGCCGGAAAATTTTCCATCACCAACAGGGGATGATTTGAGTGCCAGTTATCACATACCCTCTTAGATCATGATGAAACTAATAAAATTCCACTCAAAACCTAAATATATTTTATGAATCAAGGATAATAATCTATAAATCACACTACATAATAACATTCCATATTATGTAAAACATTGCTCTTTCCCTGTCGAAAATTAATAAAATCATAAGTATTGCAATATTAACTACATCAACCAAAAGGTTAAAAACCCCATATCCATTTAAGTATAAATATCTATAAATTAACACTCCATATTATGTAGAACACTTCTCTTTCCCTATCAAAAATCAATACAATTCTAAGTATTATAATATCAACCACAACAACCAACAAAAAGTTAAAAACCCTACCTCCCTTTTTCAACTATGTCCAAATTTTTAAAAGCTAAATTAAATGCAAACTAAAATGTTAAAAACATAAATACTATGTAAGCATATCCAATGCTTAAACCATTCAACCATAATAAGTAATCTATTCATACTCCCTGGTTTATAAGAGTATTGTTTTAATTAAATAATCTATAATTAAATATGTTAAACTAAGTTTTAAAATAGTTTATTGCAGCGAGAAGAGCGAGGTGTTCTACAACTCAGTATGGGAGAGATGTTGTAACATTCCTGCCTAACAAAATTAAAAATTAAATATTAAAAAAATTCATATCAGCTCATAAAATAAAAAATTATGAAAAATACTTTTAAAAAAACCATGTTGACTCATAAAATAAAAAATTATGAAAAGTAATTAAAAAAATAGATGTTGGTCTATAAAATAAAAACTTAAAACTTAAACCCGGAAGAGGTCAAATGTTTTTATTTTAAAAAAAAATACACCTAAAGAAATTGGATCTCTCTTAGTGCTTGATAGATCCGAGTTTAAGATGAATTTATGCTAGTTTAAAATAGATCTATACTAATAATTAATCATATAATATCATATAAGTAATTATTTGTTATTTTCAAATAATTTATTATTTAATTTATAAATAATTATATATACAACAACCTCTAAATGCATGGTCTTAATACGACAAATTGTACCTCAGGGTTTTAAGTTTAGGTTCTAAGTTATTTTAAACTTAATATACAAAATCAAAGTAAAAAGGTTCATTAATAAATGAATGTCTTTGTTTGATCGGAAGGAAGTATCTTTGCCTATTTTAAATATTTTTATTATTATTTTTATTTGTGAAATTATATTATTAATAATAATATCAATATAAATTTAATTGATTTTTAATTTGTAATAATATTAATATAGTTTAGTCCAGGGTTGGCAGGTGCGGGGGAGTAATACTAGACTTCATGGGGAACAAGCAGAAAGACTTTGCCTGGGGCATTGGGAAGAAGACTAACAATGCAGCGGAATGGCTAGGACTCATCAAAGGATTGGAGACTATAGCCAGCCTGAGAATTAAGAAACTCACAATCCTCGGAGACTCTTTAATCATAATCAGAGAAGCTAGCGTATTATAGCTAAAAGGAAAGACCCCACCTTCAAAATGCATCTCCTCCTACAATGCATCAGTACTAATTTTCATGAGCTCAATTTCCTTAATATTCTGCGAGGGTTGAATGAGAAAGCGGATGAGATGGCGAATATAGGAGTCGAGTTAGATTATGGAAACCTAAGGCTCGATAATGATATATTGGAAACTACTTGGATCCCTTAAACCAAGAGTTGGAATTTGGGCTAAGTCCTATGATCCTATACCTTATACACCACCCCATTTATGGATTATACTCATTTAATTAGCATCATAATTGAGTTTTTTTGGGAACCCCCCCTTGAAGAAATGACGACTTCTTTCCCTCTCGAATGTTGCCTTCACGTGCATGAAGTTAATGATCCTTAGAGTACTGCCAGTTGGATGGCATGCAGACTCCTTGAATCGATAAAACATCGACTATGGGCATGCAACAAAATTCACTCTGCATCCTATTCTCTTATCGCTCTGCTTGGTCTGGGTTTGAGTTTGTTGTTTGTAGTTTGGAAAGGTCCATGTGTTGGTAAAGAAATGGCGCATCATGAAATTGGGTGTGGTGGGGAGCACCATTGCCGTGGAGTTGGGTGTTATCAGGGGGACAAGAACCCCAATTGTGGAAGATGCTGCAAGAAGGGGCACAGCTCCAATGTTTTGCTTGGCATGGGAGCTCAGTCGGAAGAAAGGTGGGGTGATTCTGCAGAACATGAGGGCCACCCTCGACTTGGCCCTTGCCGAAGGCACGCAAGGGTAGGAAACGTCATCAAGCAGGACAAGAAACGTAACATCTCTAAATTTGAGGTGGATTTCCTGAATCGTTTGCAGGATTTAGAGCTGCAGGTGAGACTGGTTTGTGTAGAAAACATTGAGTTCAGGAAAGTAATATCTCTCCTTTATAACTTTGCAAATGCTTCTCATTCTGAGGTCAAAGCTCAGAATATTTGTGTGGCTGAAAAAATAGAGCATTTGGAGGAAACCTTGGGTTTGGCCTACCCCCGCAAGGCCCGGAAGCTCAAAGTAACTAGCAGAGAGCTTTAGGACATTAACTGAAACATGGAGAAGCTTCAGAAGTTCATGGCATCAGCTGGTAATTTCGTGGACCTTAGCACCGACAAGAATATGGTTGCAGACTCTGTGGGCGCGGCCATGGACGTTGGTCCTCACTAGCAGCTTGCCTACCTTGGCCGCGGGTTGGATCTCTAGTTTATTTATGTTATCTATGCTTTCTAGATCTCTGTATAGGAACTTTGATATTCACAGTTTAGGCTTTAGTATTTTGCTGGCAACTTGGTTGGGCTTAATGCCCAGTTTTTGTAAAAGGCAGACCATTAGAAATGTTTTTCTTCTGCACACTACTTCTAGGACAATTTGTTAGATGCTATAGTACCCATAGAACAGAAAGGTATCATGCTAATTATCAGCTGGAACTTGATGAATTAGGATTGATAGTTGTCTCTCTTACAGGGGAGCAATCTAATCAGTCTATTTTGATGTAAATCTCTTTTTTTATATATAATCAATGCTATTAGCCGTTTCTATCAAAAAGAAAAATATTAATATAGTTTAGTGATTGAGATGAAGCATTGTTATATAAATAATCTTAATTTATAATCAAATAAATATAAAATCATTATATAAATATTTAATTTTAAAAATTAATTTCCATTTATTATAAAAAATAATAACATATATCTAACTGACTAAATTAATTAAACATTAATATATTATCAATTTTTATAAATCCATGGCACAATCCAAAATCTAGAGGTCAAAGGTCATCAAATAAATAATTTATATGATATATGGACTACCATAATCTCATACCATGTTCGACCTACTATCTACGATATGTGAGGAAGTTTATTAAAATTGCTGAAAAAAGAATCTCACACCATTGTGTCTCAAGCCAAAAACATATAAAAAAATCCAAATGTAAAAACAAAGTAAAAACTAAAAGGTAATTACATTCATGTTTTTTCAATAAGGAATTATGCATATGAACCTAGCTATATTCTTATTTGTTTTGTAAATGTAGGTGATAATTTAATCCATATAAAAAGATAATTTAGTTAAATTAAGTAAATAAAGTTTATTAAATAAATAATTATAAATAATTAATTAAAAATAGCACAAATAAATAATGTAAATTAAAAATAGAAGAGCAATAAAAGTTTAAAAAATGAAAACAAAAAATTAAAATGACATGCTTAAAAAAGTTGATTGGTAGAATTGGAGGAAAGAAAAGACTAATGAAACTGAAAAACATGAAAGAATAATAAAACATTAGCATAATGAAAATTGAAAAAGTCATGAAAAAATTAAAAGAAAAAGGGACATGTTTGAAAAAAGTTAATTGATTGAATGGTAAAAAAGGAAAAAGTTGATTCTTTGTCTTTGCTTTTATTTTATTTAATTAGTTTTTATATAATATATGCATTATATAAAATGGTTTGGAAAATTTTATTTTTATTAAAATTTTGAATTTAAAAAAGAACAACTTAAAAAATATATATAGTTTTAAATTATTTAAAAATTTGTAAACCCCTTATAATATGACTATATACTCTTGAAACTTTGACTTTGACTTATTGAGATGTGTGGAAAAACCAAATTTTATATAACTCTCAACTAAGGGTTAAACATTGTAATATTATTTTTTTTCCAAATATTTTTCTTTCCTTTTACATTAACATATATATTTTCCATTTTTATTATTTTTTTTATATTTAATTAATATATTTATATTTATAATTTCTTACTATCTTTTAATTAATTAAATTAAATTTTTATTTATCATATATCTTCATCACGATATTAATTTTTAATTTTGATTACTTAATAAGAAGTGAAAATTTCATTTAAAAGGGAAAGTTGAAAATTTATACTTTCTTATAATCTAAATAACTTGTACAATATCATTCAAAAATCTTTACATTTTTTTTCTCTTTTACATGTGATTGTAAAAAGACCATTGCTTAGTTTATGAGAGAGGAATACATTCATTCATTTTAGTGTTTCTAATATATTACGATAATACTAATAATACTAATAAAAAAAATTAAATATTACATATTATTTAGATATTAAATTGGTAGAGGAGACATTTTTTTCCAGTGAGATAAGTAACTTCTCTATATACAGTGTCTAATCATTTGATTACATAATTTATAAAATTGTATACTCTATTCTTTTTATATTTCAATGTGTGATTCATAATGAAAAAAACACATATTTTTCTCACAATATAAATATAAATATTTTATTTATATTAAACTTAATTTTTGTATTTTGTGTAAGATAGTACCAAGGCTTATTTTAGAAGAAAGGAAATGTATAACTTCAATTGAGTGCCCCTAATCTATATACTTGGTATATTATTATTTTATTTAAATTAAGAATATGTACAAAATTTTAATATTTAAATAATTATATTTTTTATATATAAAAGTATATATATATATATAACTCAAGTGATAGTTTGATTGGTTTAATGCTTTACAGTAACGTGTAAAGCTTAAGTTGGTTATAGGATACATTCCCACTTAGCAGAATTCATTCTTATATTTTTGTATCTATTTTCTTTTATATAAATGATTTTTTTTCATTTTTAATATCTTCTTTGCTCAATCACTTATTTATATATACTTTTTATTTTCTTTTATATAATTTTTCTTTTTTTATTTTTAATATCTTCTTTGCCCAATCACTTGGTTATATATATATTTTTTTCATTTTTAATATTTTTTTTCTTAATCATTTGGTTATAATATTAATGTAAAATTAAATTATTATATATTTATTTTTCAATTAAATATTTAATTTTTTTTAAAATGATGGTTTACTATTTGTTAGAGGGCTACATCCATCGGGAAAATGCCAACACTTGTTATTCAAGAGAATCAAGGTATGGCCATAATTACAATCATTACATAAAAAGTCGGCTCCAAAGAAGCAAGTGTCACCAAGCAAGATTTGAACCCAGATGGGGAGGATAACAATATTCCTCCCAACCACCTAATCTACACTCAATTGACCCCAATTAAACACTTAATACTTTAACCTATGTTACAATATATTTATTTCATTTATTTCCCGATTGAACACTTAATACTTTTTTTTCAGTGGAAAAAAGATCTTACTATTGCTCTTCATATTATGGATCAAATAGTACAAAAAACACAAATCTGTTAACAGCCTCATACACACCCCTACAAGCATAGTTATAAGCATAGTTATGTACAATTTTACAAATACATTCAAAAGTAAGACTATCATAATATTGAACACTTAATGCAATAATATTTCTACTCATTTAAAAATTGTAATATGTAGCTGTCCAATATGTTCAAATATAGAAGATAATAAAAGTTATCGAATGATGTTCAAATATAGAAGATAATAAAAGTTATCGAATGATGTTCAAATATAGAAGATAATAAAAGTTATCGAATGATTAACTTATGTTGAACAGAAGTGTTTAAAAAACATTGACTTTATTAATTTATGTTGAAATAGTATGTTAAAACATTATATAAAATATAGAAGTTTTACTCAAATTATTATATGGTCCCTCTCTTCCTTGATTTGACCTGATTTCATGGACCATTCGCCACTAGTGACCTTTGCACGTCTCCCTACTTTTAATTGTAAAAAAACAAACCATTTTTCGGTGGTCATGGTTTGCATCCAATCATGGTTTCAACTATTCCTAAAACCATTTTCAACATTTCAACTATCCCTCTCAAATAATACCAAGGGTCACAAGGATCGAACATTTCATGATGCTATATTGGGTTTTTTGTGAATATTATAGAGCTTTTCAACTTTTATATTTTTATGGATTTGAGATATTACCTGAGGAGGTTTAATCTTTTTGAATAAAAGATATTGTTGTTTTTGGATTTGGTGAATATTATAAAGTTTTTCAATAATTAGTTTTATACTTTTATGGATTTGAGATATTACAAGGTTTAATGTTTTTGAATAAATGATATTGTTGTTCTCGAAAATGGATTTTATATTTTTGAATATTTTCAATATTAACATTTTATATTTGTAATTTTATTAACTCAAAATTATTTTTATTATTAAAAATATTAATTTGTCTTTATATTTTTAAATAATTTAATAAAACGAATTGGTAAACATTTATTTTTAATAAAAAATTTCAAATTTCTAAAATTTTATTTATAATAATAATATTTTTTTTAAGTTATAGTAGTACTATTTTCTCTTGTACTTGGAAATGTTACATAATGTACAAAAATTCTCTGGGTTGGTATGCAAAGAGGAAAATAAGTAAGTTAGCCAACAACATCAATAACTAAACTAGAATAGTGTTTTTTGAGGGCTTGAGAGAGGTCTTCTCATAACTAATGGGAAACTAGAGCCTATTAACCCCTCCAAAACTAAGAATCAACTATGAGTTCTTTAGAACTTTTGGTAACATTATATAATTGTGATTGACTATTAAGAAAAGCTAATTGATGATAAGCTACAGCTAAAAAAAGAACATAGATGAACTAACCTTCCTTTCCATCATCCAAGGAGACTAGAACTGCTATAGAGGGGCTTTCACTTGACTCTTTGATTGTCACCTAGAGCAATATGTTAACTACATCAACCATGATGTCCAATGTACTATGAAGTCTTTTTATGATCCTGTCTTATTGCATTGATGACTAGACGGATTCCTGAGCGGGCATGGTCATGTTCTATGAGAGTCTTACCCAAAAGCATCGTCATGTTCTAGTGACGCTTGAGCTTACCAGAGGTGGCACATCAAGCCTTTTATTCTCAACTTTCTCCTTGTCCTTAGCCCAAGAGCCTTGCATTAGAATATTTGACTTCATAGCTTCAATTTCTTGATGAATGGTATAAAGAATCTCTCTCTATTAAGCCTCCTCATGAGACAAAGTTTTGCTTCTCCCCCCTCCCCTGCAGTTTCAAGCACATTGACTAAATAACATTGTTATACATTTGAAAAATAAAGTGAAAATTATCGTAACAAATAATATTTAGCAATATTCTTTATGTTTCTAGATAAATAAATTAAAACAAAGCACAACCATAATATATGGGAAATTGTCCTACCCATGGGGAGTAGCTCAAGTGGTAAAGATGAGAAGTTGTAATCAGTTGTAAATGGAAGGTCACGTGTTCGAATCCCCCAATCTTAATTGTGCGCCATGGTTCGGGCCCTATGGATGCATCTAGAGGTATAGTGGTAGCGAGATTGGATCTCTAGACCCCGTATCATGCAAGAACCAACCCAAATCCAATTGCTGATTCCCCTAGTTTATATATATATATATATATGTGAACTTGTCCCATCAAAAATAAGATTCTTCTTTACATTTTTAGATAAAGAAATTAAAACAATACACAACCATAATATATGAGAACTTGTCCTCTCAAAAATAAGTTTCTTTACATGGTTAAATTTTAACCTTCATTAAGATGATAAATGTTTAAATGGTGATATAAGGAAACATCTTAAAAATTAATGATTTAATTTCAAGAATAATAAAAATGTTGATAGTGAGGAAACTTTTTTATTTTTATTTTTATAATATTTTAAAACTTTTATTTACTTAAAAAGATTAAATGTTTTAAGATTTTGAATTTTTGTAATTTATAGTTACTAAATCTTTGTTAAAATTATAATTTTGAATTATCAAAATTGTTGTTAATATTATGATTGTAATTTGATTTTATAATGTTAATAATTAATATATAGAATTATATTAATTTAAAATAGATTTTTTATTTTCATCTATCATAGAGATAAAGTGGCATTCCATTTTCATCTACCATCTTCCTGCAGTATGTTTCTCCTAATTATACCTTATGGATTTTTGAGATTGGAGGAATACCTTGTGCATCCAAACTTGATCTAAAATCAAGATCCTGGAAAAGTCAATGCGCAATTATTCAAATGCACATTAAAAAAAACATAAATTCAATTAGATGATCAAAACATAAATAAATATGAACTTATTGGTGACAAGAAGGGAGAAATTTAACTTGGAATGAGATGGAATTTGAAGAGTAAACCATTTTATTTATTTCTCTTTTTCCCCCGCATTTGAGTAAAAAATACAATCAATATATGTCTTCATTCTTAAAATAAAAATTGGAAAACAGAAAACATTTTACTTTTTTTTTAAGTAACTAGTGCGCCATATTCAACACTGATGCACCGATGCACCTCAATACAATAAGCACATTGTTGCACGCATACAAGATGCACACTAGTGGAAACCTATGTGGCCACCTTTTCAAAGGACAAACATATGCTAAATTTTAATTGTGTAAGTTTTCACTTCAATTTTTTGTCTACATATGTTATCGGTCCTCTTATATTAGTATAAGGCATCAATGAGCTATTACCTATATGGCGCACCGTTATCCTGACCAAAACCATTTTTTAATTATCGTCGTGATTATACAGTGCGTTGGTATTAGTAAAGTGCACTGGTGCCCTAGTTTTTGACTTGCGCATCAAAAATCATGATTTAAAAAAACTACGCGTGTTTATCATCAATGAGGCAAAATATCAAATGAAAAAAAGAGCGAGAATTTAATTTTAAGATAGTGAGATTATAAATGAAAGAAAAACCTAATCCCTACATTTTTTTGGCCAAAAGTTTGAGGTGAGACTTATGCAAGAGAGATTTACCACGCAAGAGTTTGGAGAGGCATATTTCTTTGAAGACAAATTTTACAAGGTATCAGTGTAGACACGAACAACTCTGCAGAGAAGACATTTTGGGTAATTTTTCTCTCAATAGATTTAAAAATAGCGTAAAGTTTATATATATGTTTAAAAATATATATAAGATAAGAGTTACCTTTGATGCTGCAAACCCCCCTAGTTGTGTTCTTCTTCCTTTAGAGATTCCTTCACTACTGCAAACCCTAACCCTAGGGCTCTATTTGCTTTCCTTTTGTTTTTTATTTCCTTTTCTTTTTTCACAATAAAATTTCATTGTTTTATATATAAATTTATTGAGTACTTATATTAGTATATGGGGATTTGGATTGCTCTTGGTCCAAGATAATGATGTAATTCGAAGTCGACTTGTCCAGACTATCGTTGTCATATTTAAAAAAAAAAAATCGCGGTACACAGTCCGCACTATACATAATATATGCATCAGTGCGTTTATTCTTTTCAAGCGCATTGTTGTTGCAAGCATAATTTTTTTTGCGAATTAATGGGTGCACATCTTACAGGAAAAAACACCAATGCATTATTTCATGAAAGGCGCACCCGTGTTGATATTCTGTACTATGCGCACCGATTGACCCAAATACCTTTTTAACTTAAATTCTTTACTTGGTGTGTAAAAAATTATTTCATAATTTATGTGTTTCATTATGCAGGGTATTTATTGATAAAAGATGGCCAATAAAATATCATGGAATAAAAATTATTATGAAGGGAGCGAGGGAAACACATCTGAAACAAAGAAAATGGCAAGTTTTTTGTAAATTTCATATAAATGTAATATATTTGAATTATTTGTATGTTTAAATGATGTGGATTGGTTTATATGTGTCATGTGGAGCAAACAATTAAGCAAACTCTATAAGATTGTTTGTAAGTTGAGTGAAGAAGAGCAAGAAAATTTTAAGAAATTATTGGAAACAAAGGAATTGTGTGGGTCAAAAGATGATAAACACAAGGTTTTTGTTTGACTTCTTCACTAACAATGCTTCTCAATAATAATTGATAACATCTTTCTGTTAGGGTTAACCTTGACTTGGGAATGAGTTAAAGGTGGTTAGGTCCATCACATGGTTTTGCGCCCATGGTATTGGCCCATGGTATTGCATGTAATGAAGGCTATAAAGGGCTTGGAATAATTCATTGTAATGTGGCTTGGAGGTGAGCGAGTGAGCTCACTTGGTCCGGTTGGC
Organism: Larix kaempferi; assembly: GCA_027924585.1. Lineage (NCBI taxonomy): Eukaryota > Viridiplantae > Streptophyta > Pinopsida > Pinales > Pinaceae > Larix > Larix kaempferi. Next base: position 35,149,717 of record BSBM01000074.1, on the reverse strand, counting down.
TGGTTTTGGCCAAGGTAATGAAGATCTTCATTGGCTGGTTTTTCCCCTCATGGGGTTTTCCAGGGTATATTGTGTGTCTATATTTAATGGTTGCTTGTTCTATTTGATTTCTCTTGCAAGTAATTATATGTATGCTCGCTATAATCCGAATAACTGGTATTAGAGCGAGGTTCTGCTTGTTGATATTGTTGTATGGGTATCGTAGCAATAATGGCCTGGAAGTAGGTGGGTGAGCTCACTTGGCCCGGTTGGCCTGCTTTGGCCAAGGTAATGAAGAACTTCATTGGCTGGTTTTTCCCCTCACGGGGTTTTCCAAGGTATATTGTGTGTCTATATTTAATGGTTGCTTATTCTATTTTATTTCTCTTGTAAGTAATTATATGTATGCTCGTTATAATCCTAATACTTTCAAACTTTGGATTTCGAATTTGTTGAATGTTGTGTAGGAACATACATTAAGGAAATAGGACATCCTATGGATATAAAAATTAAGAAGAATGTAAATGATGATGAATTGGTCATCGATTCAACTAGAGTGGTCCTAGAAGTTAATGAAAGGGTGAAATTGTTTTATAAAACTTTGAGGGATATAGTGGAAAGAACATAGAGACTTACTTTTCATTTACAATACAAAAAATCAATCCAATGACTCTAAAAATTGGGTTATAAGAAAGCTACAGGAAGTGTTTCTGAAGTAGTGAGCACTAAGACCAGTGAGACCTACAATAGTAAAAACATACAATAACAAAAATGAATCATTTAAAAAGTATTATTGCTAAAAATGTTTTTCTATACTAGTCCAAGAATTTACTTAAATATTTTTTCTATGATTATATTCATATCAATATTAATCAATTTTTTCATTGTGATTTTCATTTCTTTGGAAGATTGCTAAAATTCCAAAGGAAGAACGACATGATATCCGAATGATTTCGGTAGGGATGCCAAAAAAGATGTACCATAAGATGGTCAAAGAAATGAACATAACCCTATCATAGGGGGAGCCATCCCAACAAAAATGTGCATCAAACATATGCAATCATTTCTTATTAATTAGGCAAGGTCGTCTATCTTCTTTCAGTCCTATAGTCAAATTGGGGTTTGTATTTCACAATGGTTCTCTACGATACCATGCGGGTTGTGCTTCCTATACACCTCTTCTCCAAAATGTAGTGTAGATAGCCTATACCAAGATTCACGGCTCTTTGGGTGAGATTTTCCAATAGAAAGCTACCTATTCACAGAACCTCTACCCAAGCATGGCAGGTAACGCAAGTTATTTTGCTAAATTCATTAAAAGATGCATATAAATATTGAAAACTGTTGGTGGAAACTCATGTTCTAACAAACAAAGGACTTAAATAACATCTTGTCTTAGCTTAGGAAAATTTGAAGGGTATAACACATGTGAGCATAAATTTTACATGGATGAGGGTATGAGGAAATATTTTTTCCATGACATTTGGTACTTGGTAAATTTTCTAGTGAAAAGGCATCCTCGCCTTCTCTACGGTCAAGTGAGCCCTCCGTTGTTTTTTTAATTTTTATTAATTAATTTATTAATTTGTATTGGAAAGAAGTCTTAAAAATATTTGATTATTAAAAGACTAATTGAAAATTTGTAAAAATAAAAAAGAATAAATTACATTTTCAAATCCACGGCATGGAAAAACTCACCACTGAACCATACCTAATTTTACGTGTTAGTGTTCTTTTACATAACATAATCCCCGATGCTTTTCCCTTTACGGATGCACCGTTGCTCTTTACCTAACATAAGCATCGGTGCTTGTTACAAATAATGCACACTAGTGCTTTAAATAAATTATAAGAAATGGTGCATACATAAAGTATATTACACATCGGTGAATTTTGGGGATGATATACGCCCCAGTTATCTTAACGTGAAAATATATATATTACAACATCAACATTGGTGTGTTTGTATATTGATAAGCATTGGTGCTTTTAGATAGTTCATGGGGAACCAATGCTAATATAAATTCTCTATGCACTGGTGCCTGTATAATAAAACTCATGTTATATGCACGAGTGCGTATTTGAGTGTTATACGCACCGATGTATATATAATACAACACACTGGTGCTATTACAATATAATATAAGCATCAATGTGTCTACATTGAAATATATGCATTGATGTGTTTGAAATGCATACATTAGATAAATTTTGAGGTCTAAACTGGACCTCCTATGGAAAATTATAAAATAATAGTGGAAACAATGAAATAATATTAGCATACTTTATCAAATTTTGGAGGGAAAAAGAAAAAAATTACTTTTTCAACTCGTATTTTCAACTTGTCTCCATGTATATTCACTCAAATTTGGAGCAGGAGCAATCATTGGATGGAGAGTTCAAATCCGGATCCAAGGATTACCCACGGTGACATACTTTTGATGGACCTCGCTCTCTGAAAAAACAAAAACTTCATGAAAAAACGTGATGATGACATCATCATCACGTTTTTTCATGAATATCTTATTTTTCGGGGAGCGGTGTCCATCAAAAGTATGTCATGTGGATAGTCCTTGGATGCAGAATCAAATTCCCCATCCGACGAGTACTCTTGCTCCAAATTTGAGTGAATATACAGGGAGACAGGTTGAAAATACAAGTTGAAAAAAGTAGTTTTTTTACTTTTCACTTTTTACCTTTTTACCCCAAAAATGGCGATTCATCCCCCATGGTTGACATCATCATCTTGAATCCTATTGGTGATTTTTGGTGTACACTATTATTGTTTTGAGACCCATTTTTTACCTCAAAAATTCTCTAATGCAAGTACTGGTGTGTATTATCTATATGAAATGCACCGATGTGCATTATCAACTTTGGTGCACCAAGAAAAAGAAAAAAACCTCTGACTGCCCATAATTTTCTAGTTATAGAGTATGGCAATAACCTTTGACCAAACTAAAAACCTTTGATGTAACCTCCACTATTGTTTTCCTTGTAGTGAAGGTGGCTTAAGTACCCTTGTATTTTCTATGTGTATGCTTTCGCAACCACAGGTTTATCTGTTGAACGACAAAATCTTTGGGTTATTTAAATACTTTTTTAGAACATGTTTCTACAAAAAAATTTAAAAATTGAGCTCACTAACCCCATAAAGAGCTCTACAATTATTGGAAAATAATTTACTTTTCAAGGTTGGGTTTGAGGCCAAAATTTAGGAATAAACCTTGATTTGGAGATGGATTGGAGGATTCTATAACTCTGAAATTTATGCACTTATGAATCCAAACTTTTGTTCTTCAGTAGTTTGATTTGTCTACTGTGTAATGCCACGGGTTTCACCAAATTTCGATGTGCCAAGCAAAAATTAGGGTAATTTTCTCAAGAGTTGTTGATTTTAGATTTCTGGAAGGGAGAACTTGTACGGTATGCCATATGTCCAATTTTTTAGTTCCAACTGTAAAATTGTTACCATAAGTACTCTAGTTTGTCTTCTTTCCAATACAATTAGTGGCACTCAATTTAGATTTTTAAGACTTTAGATATAATAGTTTTACCCATAACATCGTTTAAGGCCAGTTAGTGGGCCATTTAGATTATCTAACTTACACCGAGTGTATCGCCGAAATGGTAGCGACCTAGAAGATGAAAATTGGACACCATTTACTTCCCTATGTCCTTGATGTACCCTGCGAATTTCACACCCTGAAACATCACAGAAAAAATTGGAGCAAAAATGCCAAAGTAACTCATTTGAAAGAGCCAAACCTTACGAAAAACTCCCTTAACTTTGTTACAGGATATCTCCACATGTATAACGAACCAAACGTTTAAATTTAGACACAAGTTACCTCTTTATGTCTTTGTTGTACCCTACAAATTCTAGATCCTTAAATGGTACAAAAAAAAATTTGGAGTGAAAGTGTCAAGATAGATAGTTTGAAAGAACCAAACCCTAGAAAATTCTTCCCCTTTGGCCCAAGAAAGTGCTCTGATACCACTTGTAATATGCTTAGTTCTAGAATTCTAAGAAAATATAGAAAAATACAACCGATAATAGATAAAATATATAGATATATTCACTTTCCCCTCCAAGGGGGCAACTTCATGAGCACAGCTCCAAATATAACAACAATTCTTGACTAAACATTACATATCTTAATACTATCTATATAGTGTTTCAATAGTCGAAGTCCTAACTACTTGTGGCCCTGGTATTAATGAGGGTCGACCACCCAGGGGCCTTTATTTAATAATGATGGCACTTTTTCATTAAGTAACTATCTACTAATTATCTAATGGGCCTTTCGGCCCATACATTAATAATGTAAGGGGGTCAAGGAAGGACACTAACATTTTCTCTTTAAAAAATAAGTGTTTTTTACATAAAACATACTTAGATTGATACTATTTGTCAAAATTTACATATTTTAATGTAAATTGCATGTTTTTCATTAAACATTTACCTACATATCAATGAGTATGATTTTTGCAAATCAAAATAGTTATCTAAAATGTTATACTTGGTATAATATTTTGATCCTTAAAACATAACCTGAACCTAGTGCAAGGCCCTACCTCACGGGGTCTCCATGAGTGCCAAGTGTCCCAACATCACCATTCAACGCCTACTATCAACAAATGCAAGTTAAAACATACCACCTAAAATAACCCATTGGTAATTTATAAGGAGATAGAATTCCACTTTAAATAATAAAAAATTATAAAAAAAAATAAAAATCCTCCAATAAAAATAGCCAAAAAATTCCAAAATGAAGAAGTTTAAACAACTATTTGTTTTCTATAAGTGAGAACCCACCCCACCACACAACATGCTCCATTGACAACACAACAACATACTAAACTCAAGCCAAACCCAACCTTAGTTTGGAAGTGAGAATAATCTACCCAACGACAGATATAACTATCACCATAGTTGCACAAAGTGTTGAAAGGCAGACTAACCTCACGTGCACAACATACAACATCCCCACAAGAAATCGAACCTAAACCCTAGTGTTGACTCAGAACCTCAAGCCATTAAATACATAAGTTTTAGTCAAATTATTATATGGTCCTTCTCTTCCATGATTTGACATCACTTCATGGACCATTCGCCACCGCCTAACCTTTCCACGCCTCCTTATATTTAATTGTAAAAAACATAACGATGTTTTCCAGTTCATTGTTTGTTTGTATCCAATCATGTTTTCAACTCCTTTGAGCTATCCCTATAGACCTTTCAATTCCTCTCAGCTATCTTATAACATTTTTCAACTTCAATTAAAATTTGGTGTAATTGACAAATGGCTTCACAAGAATCGAACATTTCATGATGTTATAATGGGATTTCGGTGATTATAAAACGAACTAATTATTAGCTTTATTTATATTTATAGGTATTTGACATATTAGGGGAAGAAAGTTCAATGTTTTATGAATTTGTCTTTTGTGTTTTTAATTTGTGAGAATTTAAATTTAACAAAATCAACATAAATGTTTAAATATTATAAAAGTAATTTTGAAATAAAGATATATATATTTTTAAATGAATATTAAAATAATAATTTGTTATTCTTTAAAATGTTTTATAAATTTGCTTTTCTTTCATTTTTCCAAAAAAACAAAAGGTAAAATTGAGCATATTTAAAAAAATATTATTTTAACTAATAAAATTGTACATATAAATTATTAATATTATAAAATTAAGTTGTAATCAAGATATGCTTATGAATAAATAAATTGAAATAGTGTAATCTAAAAGGCAGAGCAAAAGTCACTATGATTATGAATAAATAAATTGAAATAGCGTAATCTAAAAGTTAAAAGTTTAACGATTTCGATGACACAATTTTGAAAAAATCTGGCAATTTTTTTTAATATCCCGATTACAAACAACTTCAATTGAAATATAATAGAATATATTCCATGTAAGATAAGTTCCTTGCATTGCAAAATTTCAACCTTCTTTAATATGGAAATAAATGCTTGAATGCTGATAGAAAGAAACATTTAAAAATTAATGTTTGAATGTTGACAGTTTTTTTTTTTAATAGAATTGTTTATTATAACATTCAAAATTTAAGATCTAAAATTAGATACATCATTTATATAAGTAATTTTCTTTTGATCGAGATGGAGCTCTACGTTGGAGGTAGGGTTTCACGATTGTTGAGGGTAGATGGGAGCTACAGGTCGCGGTAGGGGAGAGGACGTGCGGTCAAATCCTCTCCCTGTCACATATTCTTGGATTAATCTGGAATACGATGGAGGAGGATTTTACTCGGGGAAGGGTTTGATTTTTTTATTTTTTTATTTCGCCGCAGCCCGTTTATTCGTGTGTCGTCAAGTTTCTGGAGCTCGTGTCGGAGAGCTGGGGTTTTGGTAGGGTAGACTGCTGTGCTCAGGGTTTCTTGGCTTCGGTGGAGGAAGTGGACATGGCAGCATTTTCTAGTGATCAGATGGAGGCGTATGATGGTTGGGGGTGCCAGGTGGAGGGCAGATGGAGGGTCTGGTAGGATTCCCATTACTGGGGCCTGGTGGTACTGTATCTACCAGTTTGGGGCAGGTGAGGCCGGAATATGGATTACCAACCTCGGAATATTCGACATGCTCCCCTCGTGGTATGTTGCCGGAAAATCTGGAAACTGATGGACTGTCTGTGGATTTTTTGGGTAGTCCGGGTTGGCGGGAGGCTGGTGATTTCTTTGCACGGAACCTGGGCTTCCCGGTGTCAGGTTTACAGGATGGTTTTGAAACTGTGGTCGGATTTGAACAGTATGCGGATGAGGGTGTGGCTCGCCAGGTTCAGCAGCTGGTTGGGACAGCTGGAGGTGGTCTTGGAGGGGATGTGAGAGTGCCACTGGAGATTAATGAACATCGTGGTTTTGGTAGCCCTATTGCGGTTGTTGGGTCTCAGCAGGGTCGAGAGGGGGTTGCTTTGAGGGGCGGGGCTGCACATAAAGGACCTAGTAGGCGTCGCAAGAGAAGCTGGATTAAAACCCGCATTGTGGGTAATTATGTTGTAGGCGAGGATATTGCCTGGGAACGAGTCCTTGAGATGTCTAGTTTGACGCTGGTAGGTAGGGTTATGGGCAGGTTTTATGCCCGACCCACTGTGATGGCTTGGGTGGATTCACAATGGCACGAGGTTTTGGGATACACTCCTGTGGTGGACATGCTGCTCCGTGGGTGGTTTGCGGTGGTACTACAATCTGAGGATGATGTGCGCAAAATTCTTGAAGGAATTGGCACTTGAAACATTCACCGGTACTGTTGAAGCCCTGGCATCCACTATTTGATGCTAGTCGGGAGAGAATTGATAAGTCACCGGTGTGGGTTAGATTATCGGGACTTCCTCTGCAATTCTGGGATATACGACATTTTCGACAGATTGGGGATATTTTGGGAAACTTTCTGGAAGCTGATCTCTCCTATATGAAGACGCATTACAAGCAAGTTGCTAGAATCTTGGTAAATTTAAATATTCGCGAAGGATTGCCGGAGCACATAAATTTGGAATGGGGGCCTGTTAGTATTTCACAGTTGCTGGATTATGAGAATGTACCATTCAGATGCCGTCGGTGTCATGTCTATGGACACCCGGAATCTGTTTGTCAGCTATCGGCCCGCACACTGAATAGGGGGAGGCAAAACCCTTCTGGTATGGCTTTTATGGAAGAACCTATGGACCGTTTGAACACTGAGACGTCGCCTGAGCGGATGGACTCGGGTGGGGACCGGAATGACGCGGATATGGACATTGTTGGTCAGGATTCAGAAGCGATACGGGACTTTCATGATGGAAACATTATTGCTACTACAGAGGACATCCTTGGATCCGCCTCAAAGGCTGTGGCTGAAGTGTCGGGACCTTGCTTGCCGGGTATTCCTTCTTTTTCTTTTACATCCTCTATACATCTTTATTTAAATCGGTGCTCTGTGATGGGTTTTGATTGGGTTGAGGGACTGAAGAATCTATCTCTGTCGGGACTTTCTGAGACTCCTCCCCTCACTATTCTTACGCCCTCTAGTGGGAGCTTTGGTTACATGGTGGGTGAACCTGTTGTTCACAAACCTGATTTGCCACCTCTTCTTTTGGAGGACAAACTGATTTCTATTGAACCGGATCCTGGGAAGGTGGATGTGTTATCTGAGCCCTCTTCACCCGAATCATCTGCATCAGGATATAATCTCCGTTCATGCACTAAGAACTCTGGGGGGGGTTTGGGAAAGATGAAGGTGCCGGCCCGGAGGGGCACAGGCCGTAGGTCTCACTTATCTAAGGCACAAAACAGAGCCAGAATGGATCTTCGGGATGGGAAACAAGTTTCTATCGAGAGGGCACTTAGAGCAGTGAATTCCCGGACGAATGTTCGGTTATGAAGATCATGTCCTTCAATTGTCGGGGTCTGGATGGGCCAAAAAAGAAATCAGCCTTCATAAGGGTGCTTACTCTTGAACACCCTGATGTGATTCTGCTACAAGAGACCTTAGGTTTAGGTTTTATTATTAAGGAGAAATTGGAACATTGGTTGGCAGGCTGGACCTTTGTGACTCTGGATGTTAGGGGTCGCTCAGGGGGGTTGGCTGTGGGATGGAAGAATTGTGCGATTAAACTGATTAATGCTTGGGGGATGGTTTCTGTGTTAGGAGCTGATTTTCTCTCTGTCGATTTGGGTACTCGCTTCACTGTGGTTAATGTCTACGGGCCCTATGTTAATAGAGCACCTTTCTGGGATTCACTACTGCAGGATCCGCTATTAGATGGTGAATCGATTGTGGTGGGGGGTGATTTAAACTTCACCTTAGGGCATTCAGAAGTTTGGGGCCCACAAGCACATGTGGATCCTTTGGCAGGATACTTTCAACAGAATTTGGTTCATAAGAACTTATTGGATATTGAACCTATCAAGCTGAAACCCACTTGGAGGAATAACAGGAGTGGAGAGGCTCGGGTGGCAAAAAGACTGGACCGGTTCCTGGTGGCTGAACCGTTGGTGGACAGGTTTCTACAACTCAGGCAATGGGTAGGGAGTGGAGGGGATTCTGATCACTTCCCTATCTTTATTGAGATCAGAAGAGGACCTGATAACCCACCCAGCTCACTTAAGTTTAATAAGAATTGGCTTAGTGATGAATCATTTAAAAACCTCTTTCTGGACCTTTGGAGGTCGTTTGATGTGGATCATGATCGTACAGGGGCATTTCAATTCGCTGAGAACATTCAACGTTTAAAAGGAGCTGTTAAAACTTGGGCTTTTGAAAAGAAATTGAGGGATGATGCTGAATTGAAGCTGATTGAGGATGAACTACTACAGATCTATGAGGGGGATGGGGGGGGTCTCCTGACTTTGGAATCCAAGGCAGAAATGGCCAGGCTGGAAGGCAAAAGAAATAACCTTTTGATGGAAAAGGAGGAAACCTAGAGACTCAAGAGCAGGGCGATATGGCTGGAATGTGGGGATGAGAATACTAAATTTTTCCATGCATACGCCAGGGGGAGGAAGGCGGTCAATACTATTTGGAGCTTTAAAGATGAAGCAGGTACTGAACACTTCGATTTTGAAGGCAAAGCTAGATGCGGGGTGGGTCATTTCCAATACTTATTTAAGGCTCCAGTACAGGCCTCTATTGCAGAAGTTATCAGGATCGCTCATTTATTTCCACGGTTTGCTGAGGAGGAGGATAATAGGAGACTAATGCGGGCAGTTACTGAGGAGGAGCTGAAGGAGGTCCTTGGAAGTTTCCAGAAAGACAAGAGCCCCGGGCCGGATGGATGGAGTGTGGATTTTTTTATAGCACTGTATGAGATTGTTGGACTAGATCTCCTACAGGTGGTAGAAGATACTCGACTGAATGGAAGGATACCTGCATGTTTCAACTCTACCTTTATAGCCCTCATACCAAAGACTGATAATCCTGCTACTCTCTCAGAATTCAGACCTATTTCTCTGTGCAATTGTATTTACAAGATTGTGTCGAAGGTCATTGCTCGGAGACTCAAGGTATCACTTTCTGAACATATTTCAGCTGAACAGTTTGGATTTCTTGAAGGACGTCAGATACATGAGGCTATTGGGGTGGCACAGGAAGGACTACACAGCATGAAGACTAGGCACATCAAAGGAGCTATTCTAAAAATTGATTTGTCCAAAGCATACGACAAGGTGAGTTGGATTTATATCCGGCTTCTTCTAACACATTTGGGTTTTGGTATCAATTTTATTAGATGGATCATGTCTTGTATAACTACTGTATCATTCTCTGTGTTATTGAATGGAGCCGCCACTCCTTTTTTTCATGCGAAAAGAGGCCTTAGGCAAGGCTGTCCACTTTCCCCACTTCTCTTTTTGCTGGTGGCAGAAGGTTTGAGCAGGGCTATTATTGATGCTAAATTACAGGGGAGGTTTAAAGGCATTGGCATTGGGGAGCAGTTATTTGTTACTCACCTATTATTTGTGGACGACATAATCATCTTCTGTTCAGGAGATCGAAGGGATACTCGGACTTTGAAGGAGATCCTGGAACTTTTTTCTAAAGCGACGGGGATGGATATTAATGTTGATAAGTCCACTCTTACTACCCATTTGCTTCGACCGGATGAGGAACGGGCACTAGTTGAAAAATTCCCATTTAAATTATCTACTCTTGACGAGGGTTTGAAATATCTGGGATTCTCTCTTAAAGCTAATAAATATCTCAAGAAGGATTGGAGATGGCTAATCGGTAAGGTGGAGAAAAGATTGAATGTTTGGAGTCACAAGTGGATGTCGAGAGCTGGCAGGCTGGTTCTGGTTAAGGCCGTCTTAGAAGCCATTCCTGTATATTGGATGTCTTTGTCTTGGATACCCAAAGGAATCCTTGAACACATCAGGCGGTTATGCTTTAGATTCCTGTGGAGTGGTAAGAAGGAAGGACAGGTTACCCCTTGGGTCAATTGGAAGCGGATTGTTGTTCCTAAAGGTCTTGGGGGCTGGGGATTAAAAAACATCTTTCTGTTTGCTCAGGCGCTGGCAGCTAAGGGAGGCTGGAGACTTATCAAGACAAACAGTTTATGGACCAGGGTTATTATTAGGAAATATCTATCAGACATTAGTCTGGATGAATGGATTAGGAGCCCTCGAAAATCACATACCGGGGGATCTGTGATTTGGAAGGCAGTGGTAAAATCCTTCTCACTGGTGGAGAATAACCTGGCTTGGAATGTGGGTAATGGAGAAAAGGTGAGAGTTGGTAGAGATCCATGGATCGGGAGTGAACAATCACATTTGTTGCCCGAAGATGTTGTTTATACACTGGAAAATAGGGGTATAAACACTCTTAATCAACTGGTTGTTCAGCGACCTGATGACCCGTGGATACAACATTGGAAAACTGCGGATATGTTGGGCTTGCGGGATCGGGAGGCTGTTTTTCTGAATAATTATATCAGTGGTTTGAATAGGGCTTGCATTCACCTCTAGAACCTGGAGGATGTACTGACTTGGGAGCTTGATCCGGCGGGGATCTATACACCTAAGATGGGATATCTTGTGCTTAGTGCAGGAGCAGCTAATCGGGACGAGGTCTGGTGGTGGAGATCTCTGTGGAAACTTAAATGCCCTTCAAAAAACAGACTTTTCATGTGGTGTGCTTTAGAGAATCGGGTTCCGACCTGGGATATTCTGCAGAAAAGAAATTTCCAGGGCCCAGGCTGGTGTGCTTTGTGTAAAATGGATATGGAAATAGTAACACACCTCTTCATCACGTGCCCGTTCACGATTGCTGTATGGAATGAATGTTCTAGATTGGTCGGTTTTGACTGTAGATGGGAAGGAACCTCTGTGGAAGTTGCATGGGAGAGCTGGTGGAGACGGGCAATCAATAATAAACAGAAGATTCTACCACTGCTGATCATTTGGGGGATTTGGCTGGCAAGGAATGGGGCAATATTTCAAGATAAATCTTGTACACCAGAAATTATTTGTACAATGGCGGTGGGACTATACCTAGCATTCCCCGAACATGTAAGGGCTGCTCAACAGAGACGTAGCTTGGAAGTGGAGATTGACAGAACATACCCTTGGGGGTTTTTTGACGGAGCTGCTGGCAATGAGATTTGCGGTGGGGGAGCTGTTCTATACCTATCCGTTTCTCACTTCTATATTATCACTATGGGTCTTGGAATGGGATCCAACAACTTTGCTGAAGTCATGAGTTTAAAACTATTACTCATCTTTGCAGCTGAGAGGGGCATTACTAGGCTGGCGGTATATGGAGATTCTATGAATGCTATAAATTGGACCAATAAAACACAAGCTTGCAGAGTTCTCAGACTTGCAAATGTTCTACATACTATTCAGCTGCTCAAACAATCCTTTGACACATTTATATGCCGGCATGTTTACAGGGAAAATAACCAAAAAGCGGACCAGGCATCCAAAGAAGGGCAGAACATGGACTTCGGCACCTGGAAAGTAGTCGAAGAGATGGAGGGACAGAGAACCGAGTTCTTCCTCATACCATTCATTGATTAAATCATTAATTGATGCTGGTATATATCTGAAAAAACATAGTTTTAGTTTTTGTTTTGAGCGCTGATTTACATAATCGGCATGGATGTTTTTATATGAAACTTTTGAAGTTGTAATAGCAAGATAGTCCGTTGGGACAGAACCATTATATTTTGGAAAAACAGGGAAGCAACAAAAAATGCCTTTTGAAAGTAGACGTAACAGTCTCATCAAGTGAACCATACTTATGGATTTGGACAATTCACTGATACAGTGAATACTGATTGTAATTCTGAACTCTTTGGATGAATGGAATTATGCTTTTTTCTTTTGGAAAAAAAACATTCAAAATTTACATTTTTTTTAATTTCAATTTTAAAAATAATATAAAAATATTGATGAGGAGGAAATAAATTTTTATTTTTATTTTTTTATAATATTTTTATTTTTATTTATGTAAAAAAAATGTTTTAATTTTTTTTTTTAAATTTATGATAATTAATTTTTTGTTAAAAATATAATTTTAAATAGTGAAATTAATACGTTTTTTTATGTTAATATAGATTCAACGCTTTCTCATAGTTTAATTACAACTTTATCTTATAATATCAATAATTTATATATACAATTTTATCAATTAAAATAAATTTTAAAAAAAATGCCGGTTTTACCTTTTGTTATTGGAAAGATTGAAGAAAACCAATATGCCAGTGTTACCTTTTGTTCTTGGAAAGATTGAAGAAAAACAAATTCATAAAACATTTAAAGTAATAACAAATTATTATTTTAATATTCATTTAAAAAACATATGTTTTTATTTTAAAACTACTTTTTATAATATTTAAATATTTATATTTTAATAATTTAAATATTCATTTAAAACAATTTAATAATTTAAATAATTATTTTAATGATTGTTTACATTGATATATACAAATTTTGGTTACATTATGGAGACCATTAAAAATGTGAAGGTTTAAGAAGCTATTAATAGAAAGGAAAGGAAGAAAGCCATATACATCTCATGCCACCATACGATCTGGTCAAATTCTATGTAAACTTTCATGGTACGATGTGGTCAAATTCTATGTAAACTTTTCATGGCATAGGTGGATTTATGCTTCTAGGGAAGCATGCAAGCCTCTTGGGTGTTTTAAACAAGCCTTAATACAAATATTTATGCTTCATGTAACCACGCAAGCCTCTTAGGTGTTCTAAATAAATCGTACAAACTAGGGGACCTCTTATTTCAAGAAGAGGGAAACAATTTTTTAGAAAAGGTTATGTATGTGACACATTTTATTTTTAAAGTATGTATATATATTTTCTTAATATAAAAGATTGACAAAATGTTTATAAGTGATGGAAGAAATGTTCCCCACTCTTTAGCAAAATGTCAACAAGTTAGTATTTGTTTGAATATAGCCATATCCAAGATTAGTTGATAGTAAGAAGTTACATTAAAAAGTTTGAAATTAGATGTTTTTATCCCTACTTTGTGATGATGCAGGAGACAAATGAAGCTTGAGGGAGAATGAGATGTGTGTGAATTTTATTTATTTAATTGAAGCTGGAGGGAAAATGAGATGCTCGTGAATCCTATTTATTGGGAGAATGAGATGCTCATGAATCCTATTTATTTAAATTTCTAGTGTGATATAAATTTTTGTATGATGAGAGTAGGTTTTTAGGTTTTATTTAATTTTAATTTTAATTCAGTTTTAGATTTTTGAATAATCATGATAATTAAAATGACAAATTAGGAAGTTAATTTATTTAGGTTTTTAATTTTAAGGTTTATTTTAGGTTTTATTTAATTTTAATTTTAATTTAGTTTTAGATTTTTGAATAATCATAATTAAAATGACAAATTAGGAAGTTAATTTATTTAGGTTTTTAATTTTAAGGTTTATTTTAATATTATTATTCTTAATTATTAATTTATATTACTTAAGTTATTGAGTTTTATTAATTACAAATTATTATATTATATTATATTAATAATTTATTAAGAATTTATTAATTTATTAATACTTAATAGTTAAGAATACTAGTAAGATGGTAATTTTTTTACTATATAAATTTTAAATGTTTTATGAATTTAGGGTTTTTTTTTTTTGGCTTTAGTTGCTTAATAGAAATTGATTTTTGAGTGTAGATTTTAAAGTTAATCAAAATCATAATGAGATTCCAACTTGTTAAAAAATTAAAATATTTTTTAGGTTTTTAGTGAAGGTGATGGTGGGTGGATTGTCCACTCTAAACTTAGGGAATATTTGGGTTCTTCCTTCTCTTGTTCTTTCGAAATAAATAATCCCCTGGATCAAGTAGATGACTATTATAGAAAGTCCACAAAGAAGATACACAATGTTTGTTGGAGCTAACACAGAAGATCAACTTAAAAGGAAGCCAACCAAGGTATTGTTTAGTGGCTAATTTTTGCCAGTCTTTATTTTCAAAAAAATATTTGCCAATTGACTATTTTTTTTTTAAAATTTTGTCTTTTTTACATAAAACATACTTAAATAAGAACCCTCTTTCGAAATTTACATATTGTATGTAAATTGCATGCTTTTCATTAAACATGTACTTACATATCTATGAATATGATTTTTGTAAACCAAAATAGTTATATAAAATGCTATACTAAGTATAATATTTGAATTCTTAAAAACTCACTTAAACATAATGCAATGTCCTACTTTTTTCCTAACAAAACTGGTATCCATGAGCTCATTTTAAATATTATTTCATAATGAATATTAATTTTAAGTTTGATTAGTTAATAACCAGTCAAAACAATTTTTCTTTCTTTTCTTTTCATAAAACTAACAAAATAATTACTAAATATATCAACACTACTTTATTTTAAAACATCTATTAACTTAATTTAATTATTTCAAAGAATCTAGTAACTTACTTTAATTATTTCAAAGCATCTCTGGACTTACGTAACATTTTTGATTATTTATTGAAATTTAATTTTTTTTAAATCTGATTATAAAATATATAATTATATGCACCACTTTTTTGTCAAACTATAGTTTTTAAAAGAACACAATGCTCACAACATACAAGAAAGTTACACCACCACTCAGAAAAAAAACCTTTGCTTCTACCAAATCACAATTGTCTTTGGCCAACAAATGTTTGAATGATGAGACAATTTATTTTTAACATACTACCAGTGAAGTCCACAGTTTGATCCATGTTTTTTCACACCAAGCTGTGATTGGCCATTGGTCCATTCACCACAACCGCCTTAACTGAAAAAAGGAAAAAAAAAATGGTTAAAGAGGGGATTGGAAGATAGCTCACGTAACCTATAGTCACAAAATCAAAACCTGTTATTTATCCAAATAAAGAAATTTGACGTATAATATGGAAATGTCAAAAGAGAATAAATAATTGAGTCAGGAGTCCTTGATGCCCCGTCAACATCATCACCGTCACGACGTCTCTCCAGGCATTATTATCAGATTTTTTTTACTTTAATAATAAAATTGAAACCTAGAATAATCCTGGATTCCCGGCCCCCGGAGACCGACAAAGTCCAAAGACGGCTAATAAATTCATCGGGAAACCCGCACCCAGTTTTCAGACCGGGAATCTGCCACGTCGGCCGAGTGGTCAAATCTCATTACAGCAGCCGGACGTAAAATCCCCGGGTCCCCGGTTTAACTTCCTGGGCTTCACTCCGTGCAGGAGGGAAATTTATTACCACATTAATGTGGGGCCTCAGCAGGAGAAGATCGGGACAGGTACCGAATCTGATTTGACAGTCCTCGGGGACCGTAAATTACAGTAAAAAAAGTGAAACGTGAGTTGCGCTGTGCCCCAGATTTTAACCCACGCCGGAGCGATCAATTTGCTCAGGTGGGTTGGTGGGGATACGGAGAGATATCGGCAATGCAGCATACATACATACATGCATCATGATGATGATGATGTATGTATGTATGTTTTTATGTTATGTGTGGGGCTCGGGATTTGAAAACGTTGACGTGTCAGATGTGGTGATGTCAGACTGAACCCGAGTGTTCCACGGAATCTAAAGTTGAAGCGTAACGCTTGCGTGGAAGATGGGTTAAAGAAAGAGCGTGGAATGTGGGGCCCATTATTTAAAGTTAAAAGAGCGAGTGAGTGTGAAAAGAAGCGAAGAAATTTGGGTTGAATGCCCAAAGTCTTGCCGTCCAATAAAAGCAAGCCAAGTACATTCAATGACACAACGATCACTGTCACCCTAATGGATATAACACGGAAGGGCTATCCCACATTTCCATTTTGGACGGTGGTGGTGGAGGCCACATTTGTTGCTATTGGTAGAATACATGTCACTTCAAGGTTATGAGGAGACTATTTGCATGGTTGATATATGTCCCTACTTAGGGGGAAATCATAGCAGTGAGGGCAATGACTTGGTGGTTGGGATGAGGTGATGAGGCTGTGTGAGGTAAACAACACATAAACAAGTGAAGGTGGGTGTAAATAGTGTAGGTCCAAACCTTGGTGGATGTAAAATGTTCACTGTGGGTTTTATGGGGATTTAAGGTGTTCACTGTGGGGGTTTATGAGGGTTCAAGGTTATGAAGAGACTATTTGCATGGTTGATATATATGTCCCTACTTGGTGGCTGGGATGAGGTGATGAGGTGTGTGATGTAAACAATACATAAACAAGTGACGGTGGGTGTAAATAGTGTAGGTCCAAACCTTGGTGGATGTAAAGGGGTTTATGGGGGGTTTAAGGTGTTTGACCTTCTAGAATTGGTCCTTTTTATCATTAAAGCGACTTAATACATCATTCTTTGTGAGTTTTTGGAGTTTATTGTGTTTAAATTGAAATATTCTTTACGTTTTGAGTGGACACTCCATTAATCAATAGATAATGATATGTTCGACTAGAAAAAAATTCTTCAAAGTGGATGTTAATATGATACTTTTATCTTTTTTTTTTTAAGTTTTTAAAATAAAATGTACTTTTTACTAGATAGAGTGGTCTATTTTATAGCAAATTGCTTTTGAGTTGTCAAAAGTTAATGAAACAACAAGTTAAAGTTCTCATCAATTTATAAATCTAATTGTTTTATTAAGACTTTGGATTGATCAAGATTTAGCTAAACATTTGTCGAGACATTGTTCCATCTTTGATAGAATTTTGATCATGATGAAACTTTGACTATGATGAATTTTTTTATTATCAAATTCATATCACAAAAATCATTCCAAAAGATGATTCTTTTATTACATGATTGGTGATAGATTTAGAACTTTCATTGATTTTTTAAGATTTTGGGTTGATTGAGATTTTACTGAAGCCCTTGAAACATTGTTACATCATGACATAACTTTGATCATTCTGAAACTTTGACTATGATCCTTTTTTTTCCAAATTGATCGAGATCTAGCTAAACATTTGTCGAGACATTGTTCCATCTTTGATAGAATTTGGATCATGATGAAACTTTGACTATGATCAATTTTTTTATTATCAAATTCATATCACAAAAATCATTCCAAAAGATGATTCTTTTACTACATGATTGGTGATAGATTTAGAACTTTCATTGATTTTTAAGATTTTGGGTTGACTGAGATTTGAGTGAAGCCCTTGAAATATTGTTACATCATGACATAACTTTGATCATTGTGAAACTTTGACTATGATCATTTTTTTTCCAAATTGATCGAGATCTAGCTAAACATTTGTCGAGACATTGTTCCATATTTGATAGAATTTTGATCATGATGAAACTTTGACTATGATCAATTTGATAGAATTTTGATCATGATGAAACTTTGACTATGATCAATTTTTTTATTATCAAATTCATATCACAAAAATCATTCCAAAAGATGATTCTTTTACTACATGATTTGTGATAGATTTAGAACTTTCATTGATTTTTAAGATTTTGGGTTGACTGAGATTTGAGTGAAGCCCTTGAAATATTGTTACATCATGACATAACTTTGATCATTGTGAAACTTTGACTATGATCATTTTTTTTCCAAATTGATCGAGATCTAGCTAAACATTTGTCGAGACATTGTTCCATATTTGATAGAATTTTGATCATTATGAAACTTTGACTATGATCAATTTGATAGAATTTTGATCATGATGAAACTTTGACTATGATCAATTTTTTTATTATCAAATTCATATCACAAAAATCATTCCAAAAGATAATTCTTTTACTACATGATTGGTGATAGATTTAGAACTTTCATTAATTTTTTAAGATTTTGGGTTGATTGAGATTTGAGTGAAACCCTTGAAATATTGTCACATAACTTTGATCATTGTGAAGCATTGACTATGATCAATTTTTTTTCCAAATTTATATTAGAAATTTCATTAAAAAAAAAGTGACCATTTTGCTATGTAATTGGTATATTCCTTACTAAAGTGAGTTGTACCAATATCAAATTTTGAGGTCCCTCTCCATGTGAATAAAAATGGGAATGATTGGTAAAAAAATGATATTGCACTTTATAATATCCTAGGATCAATGTCCACTACTTTGGTATTGACAAAATAATAAGTCATGGTTTCAATTATTTAAGAACTCTAATTGATTTTTAAATGATATTGCACTTTATAATCCTAGGATCAATGGCCATAAAACTACTTTGGTATTGACAGAATAATAAGTCATGGTTTCAATTATTTAAGAATTCTAATTGATTTTAAAAAATTTAGATGAATTTAGACTTTATTTGATTTTTTAAAATTTGAGATGGATTTAAAGATGAGAAAATTTATGTCATGGTTTCAATTATTTAAGAACTCTAATTGATTTTTAAAATTTTAGATGAATTTAGACTTTTATTTGATTTTTTAAAGTTTGAGATGGATTTAAAGATGAGAAAAGCTATAGGATATCGTTTCACCATGTATAAAACTTTGATCATGATGTAGTTGTTTATTATGATAAAAATCTTCATTGAATTATCTCAATTTTGTTTTTCGAAAAAGGGTTATTGTCTCCCCATCCCATATATGAGAGGGTAAGGATTTTTTTTTAAAAAACTTTGTGTGTATTCTTGGACATCAACTTATTAGGGAAATGTCTATAATAATTTACTAACTACAAATGAACAAGAAACCATATAATTAAGGAGTTTAGCTTTAAGTTTTATTTATTGAGATTATAGTCACTTGGATTGCAATTCAATGGTAGTTTGAATTTGTTTCTCTAGACATTTTTACCTTAGAATCTTCAAAGTAATACATATCCAAGGTTTCACTAATAAAAATAAGTGTTTTTGTTATTCTTAAAAGTTTGAAATCTCTTGAGCTTCTTATTAACAAATGTGATAAATTGTGACTGGTGGGACTTGGTCCAAATGATCATGTTCGATCTTCTTCCAACACTAGCATGATTACTTCTTAGTTTATTTTTGGTCAAGCTTTTCTCATTTGCTTTGATGTTTTTAGTTTTTGGTCAAGCACTTTGCCAAATGCTTCAAGCTAACGTACATAGCCAAATGTGAAACATAGCTTCTGTTAAGAAATGGGAACGATACAGCTATGTCTCGCCGATACTCCATTTGTTGAGTTGATTTAATAATTTTATAATGTAATCCTTCATAGCAGGATTTGTTCTCTGTGAAGACTAACGACTTCCTCTACTTGTGAACTGTTTAAGTAGAGTTATTAAATATCTTGTTTTGTATTTAAAAAGCAACACGGTTTCTTGCTCCTGTATGGTTTGGAATATTATTATGAATGCAACAACATTGTTATATATTTGTTATAGTTATTAGTGTTTCTCTTTCTTTTAAATGTATGGATTTAGTCCCTTCAATAAGAGAACAACGACATGGTTGTGCCTATACTTACGAGGAAACTCGTTTTTTAATTTCTACAGTAACTTTATAATTTTATGTTCACATTATTTCATTTCTATCTTGTATAAACTTAGTTATGTAGTGTTGCGACCTCCAGCATCCCTATGTAATAGGGTTGTGGTCATAATTTTGTTCTTTAATAGTATTTCGTATTTGAACTTCTTCAACAATATACACAGAATCGACCTACGACTTGGATCTAACTTATATCATGGTTTATTGCAACAACCATTATCCCCATACGATTCATAGTAAAAACATCTAACCAAAATACTTTCTACAATTGATGTAATAATTAAACAACATGAAATAAAACACTTACTTGAAAACATAAGGGGAAAAACATTTGGAGCTCCCTAGTTCCTCCCAACCATAGAAGAGGACAACCATGTTTATTTACCCAAATTCACCCCCGAGCTGGACCACCACCATAGAACAATGAACTTAGCTAAGCAAATATGAACGCAGACTTTTCCCAAAAGTCTATAGCAATTTCAAAGATGGAATTTATAAACAAAGAAATAATACTTAGCAACATACTATCCTCATAGCAACAATTCTCTCTATGCACCACACAACATCCCGTGTCTTCTTAGTATACTATTATATAATTTTTGCCTAAGTCTTGTGCCATCTCAATCAAATCTCAAGTTGATATCTTGATCCCTATAATTGTGGATCTAGTCAGCTTGTTGAGCTTTTGACTTGTATTTGATTGATAACAAATATCTTGCTTGTTGTCCACTTGTTCATTGTCTCATGATGGTATCCCCTCTTTCAACTGGTGGATCAAAGTGTCTATTTTTATTAATAATAAAATAATATTTCTTGTTCATAATATTCACCCACATGAGTGTGAATATTTTTCCTCATAGAGTTTTATAACTCTTTAACAAAATAATTGTTTGGAGAATATTTCTCAAATAAAAATACTTAATCAAATAATTCAAAATTCTTCAGGGTATTACATTTCTCCCCCCCTTATTTTTAACACCTTCCTCGATGTTCTTTATTCGGAGTCTTCTTGATCATTTTGGAACAGGGAAGGATATGATACTCGTATACGATCCTCCATTTCCCATGTTGCCTCCTCGGGGCTGAAGTGCTTCCATTGCACTTTTACTTAAGCGATGGCTCGGTTCCGTAGCATAATCTACTTCCTGTCTAGGATACACCAAGGCTCTATTTGGAACTTGCCCTTGGGTTCTACCTGAATCACACCCCAATCAATGATATGAGTAGCATCATGTATATATATTTTCAATAACGAAACATGGAAAACATTATGAACTTTTATAGAAGGAGGAAGTGTAAGCTGATAGGCTACCAGCCTTATCTTGGCTAGCATTTCAAAGGGTCCACAAGCTTGGAACATCTTTCCAAGCTTATTGTACTTCTCTTTGACTTTACCTTTAAGTATACAGGATCCTCGACATTGAACTCTTTTGGAGTTCTCTTAAGATATGCATAACTTTTTTGTTGATATTGAGCAATTTTTAAATTTTGTTGTACTTGTTTAACAATTTGTTCCATATCCTTCAACATATCAGGTCCTAGAACAATTCTTTCAACAAGGTTACCCCATGATATGGGAGTGTGACATTTCTGACCATATAACACTTACAATGGACTCATCTTGAGAGATGCTTGATAACCATTGTTATAGGCAAACTCAACTAAGTGTAAATAATCTTCCCATTTATTAGGCTTGTCCATCACATACATATGTAACATATCTTCAAGAATTTGATTAGTTATTTTAGTTTTCCCATCTGTCTGAGGATGATAAGCAGTACTAAGACTTAATCGAGTGTCCATACCTTTAAATAAATATTTCCAGAAATTACTTGTAAACTTTACATCCCTATCAGATATTACAACTCTAGGAATACCATGTAAGTGAAAATTTTATTTCATAAAGATATATGCTATATTTATTGCTTTAAAAGTAGACTTCACGGGTATAAAATGTGCAACTTTACTCAATTTATCAACAACCATCATAATTGAATCATGTTGCTTAGCAGTTCTAGGAAACCTAGTTATAAATTCCATGCTTATCACTTCCCATTTCCATTATGGAATGGGTAAAGGTTGAAGTAAATCGGCTGGATGATGATGTTTAGTTTTAACTTGTTGGCATTCAAGATATCTAGCTAAATAATTCGCAGTATCATTTTTCATATTAGGCCAATAATAATATTTTCTTAGCATTGTTATCATTTTCTGATATCCCGGATGCCCGGAATATGGTTTCTTATTTAATTCATTTAGGATTAAGTGTTTGAATTCTTCAGAATTGGGTACATATAACCGATTTTTATATGTTAATAAGCCTTTTGATCCCATAGAAATAGTTGTGGATTCACTTCCATTTAGATTTTCCTTCAAATTGTCCTTAACTTTTAGATATTATTCATCGTTTTTAGATGCATCCTTAATTATATTTTCCATATATGTTGTATAACTGCTAATGGTAGCTGAGAAATTTAGAATTGCATTTTTACTTAAGGCATCCACTACTCTATTTTCCTTTCCTTTTATATGTTTGATCTCAAAATCATACTCACTCAAGAAGGGTAATCACCTTGCTTGGTGAGCATTCATATTTTGTTGGTCAAGCAAATATCTTAGACTTATGTTATCGGACATTAAGGTAATTTTTCTTCCAATAAGGTAGTTTCTCCACATTTTTAAAGTGTGAATTATTGCCGCTAATTTTATATCATGTGTTGCATAATTTATTTCATGCTCTTTAATTTTTCTTGATTCATAACTTATTACATAATCATCTTGTAATAATACTCCACCTAGTCCTTCTAAGCAAGAATCCGTACATATGATAGAGTCTTTGTATGGATCCACTATTCTTAGAATAGGTGATGTTGTAAGTAGATGCTTAAGTTTTTCAAAACTTTCTTGGCATTTCGTTGACTAGAAAATTTTTGTTCCTTTCTTTTGTAATGAAGTTATTGGATAGGAAATCTTTGAAAACCCTTCAATGCACCTGCGATAGTAAACTGTGATTCCTATAAAAGGATCTAACTCATGTTACATCCTTAGGAACTGGCCAATCCATGATTGCCTTAATATTATCAGGGTCTACAAAGATTCCTTCTTTAGAGATTACATGTCCCAAATACTGAATTTTATCTTGATAAAAGTCACATTTACTGAATTTTGTGTATAACTTATGTTCCCTTAGACTTTGTAAAACCATTTTAAAGTGTTCTTCATGTTCTTGTTTGTTTTGGAGTAGATCAGTATATCATCAATAAAAACAACCACAAATTTATCCAAATATTTATGAAGGACACTATTCATTACAAACATGAACGTGGTCAGAGCATTAGTTAAACTGAATGGTACAACCATAAATTCATAATGCCCGTACCGTGTTTGAAATGTTGTTTTGTAAATATCTTTGTCCTTAATTCTTATTTGGTGATATCCAAACCTTAAATTGATTTTTGAAAATACCGCAGCTCCCTGTACTTGATCAAACATGTCATTTATATGGGGTACTGGGTATCTATTTTTAATAGTCATTTTATTAAGTTGTCTATAATCTATGCATAGTCTTAAGGTACCATCTTTATTTTTAACGAAAAGCACTGGTGCTCTCCACAGGGACACACTTGGTCTTATGTACTTTTTATCTAACAGTTCTTGTAATTGCATTTTTAGTTCTACTAATTCTGGTGTGTTCATTATATAAGGGTATTTAGAAGTAGGTATTGCTCCAGGTACCAATTCAATAGTAAAATCAATATCCCTCCTTGGACGTAATCCAGGTATTTCCTTTAGAAAGACATCTTTAAATTCTTGCAAAATGGGATAGTCTTCCAATCTAGGTTTGAATTTTTCATTGTAATTTTCAGTTATATGAACATCAAACATTTGAAATCCTTTTCTAGCACATTTATTTAACTGCAAAGCAAATATTTTTCAAGTAAAGACCTTCTTAGGAATACCTTTCACAAGCCTACTATTACCTTGTTCATCAATGAAAGTAAAAGTTTGTTCAAAACAATTTAATATAACTTTGTGTCTTTTTAATCAATCCATACCAATCAACATGTCATATGAACCCAAAGGAAAAATATTTAAAGTTGTTGTTGTAACTAAATCATTCATGAAAAACTCACAATTATGAATAAAACTAGTTACTTTTCTTTTTGTTCTAGTAGCTAACTGTACTAGCCATGAATTTTCAAACTCATGCTTTTTCATATTACACATATCTACTTATTTAGGAGATATATAACTCAGAGTAGAACCTGAATCAATCAAAATGGAGATGGGTTTATAAAAAATCTTACCTTCAACTTCTATCATAGAAGGCTGATAGTCTGCTTGATGGTTATCCAATGTTGCGCTTATCTTTGGAATATTTCAAGCAACTTATCCAATTGTGGCATCTTCTTTCACCATGTGAATGATTCAACCATCTCTTTTATGGGGACAATCTCAATAGAAGTGAATTTCCCCACGACCCCAACATTTCAAGGGCTCTTTTTTGATTTCTTCATTTTTCTTATGAACATTTTTTTTTTAAACTCATATTTGATTGGCTGTGTTTTATTTCTAAAGGTGTTCTTTTGGTAACTATGTGTTTATTAAAAGGCTTAAACTCTCTTCTTTTAAAATCACACCCTTCTCTTTTCTTAAAATTATTTGGGTTTTCATGTTTACTCTTAGTTTGATCATAGGCCGATTTCACTTTTCTCATTGCTTCATAAAGTGTCTTTGGATTATCAAATTCCAGTCTATCTTTATAAAAACTTGGTAAACAACTTAAGAATCTTTGTATTTTTGGCTTTTCTTTAGTGAGGTAGGGTACATACCTTAGTAATGATAAACACTTGGTACATAAGTCGTGCATTGACATCTAACCCAATCTTAATTCATAAAATTCTTTTGCTTTCCCTTCATAATAGTATTATGAAAGATATTCTTTCTTAAACCATTTCCAACTTATTTTCCGTTTGTTAATTCTTTTAGACTTATTTAAATCTTTCCACCAAATCTCAGCTTTTCCAACTAAATTAAATAAGGGCATTTTTTCTTTCATTACTTTAGAAGAATTATACATTGTAAAATACTTTTTCATTCCGGATAACCAAGCCTCAACTTCCTCTCCATTTTTGACTTCACCGTCAAATATGGAAGGCTTAATTTTCTTAAATTCACCAATTATTTCATCTTTATACATTTTCTTCCTTCCTCGTTTAATACATTCAATGCAACTGCTGGAATAATCTGACTCACTATCAGCAGAGCTATCACTAGAGGAAAAAGGTTCGGAAGAGGAATCAATTCTTTTATATTTATGTTTCTTTTAATTACACGATTGACCCGTATCCTTAGATATCTTAGTTAATTTAAACAAAAGAGCCTCATTCAAATCCTCTCGTGTTCTTGTTACTCGTTCATGCTTAGTTTTAAAGGTTTGGAGTTCGGTCTGTAAATCTCTTATTGTTTGCAAAATTTCCACTCAACTGTTGTTATTGTTATTATTATTAAGATTTTGTTCTTCCTCATTAAGTTCTACCTAGATACAGTGGGGTAGGGGATCATCCTTCAACCATTTCCCTACGGTTTTAATAACACAACTTTCTTCTATACAAATAAGAAGAAAAAATAAAATACATAGTCAGTTTTCTCATATGATAAATAGACACCATGAGGTCGAGTGTTGTTACCTTCACTCTGATACCACATTGTAACATACCACAAAACCATAACAATTCAATAGAGTTATAAACAACAACAATAATTTTTTTTCTTCTTAAGATTAATGAAAGCTCCTTTCTATAACTAGGTAAAACATATATATAATAAACTATGACCAGTGTTGTTGACAGAATTCAAGGTTACTCATGTAACTGGCTACCACAGGTATCATCATAATTCCAACCTATGTGTATACATTTCTTTTTTCTTCTTTTATATACAATGGTTTAGCAAAAGGAAACCAACGTTCCAAATCTTTACACAATGTATGTGGTTCCAAGGTTATGGTCACAAATATTGAATCCTATAGGCCTCATGAATCCATTCCTAAGGGAAGTTTGGTTGGAGAGATAAGTGTTATAAGGGAAGGTATCGACCACACCATTGAAGGTATGTTCTAAGACCACAAGTTTGTTTAACCAAGAAGTAATTTCACTCAAACCACTTGTTAACCAAAAAAGGGACTCTAACATGATTGTCACGATTTAATACTATGACATGTTTTTAACCTACTACACTGCATGCATGAATAGAAAGTTAACACAATATTTAAATGTAGGTATACTTGGCCAATTCCATTACCATTCGTCGTACAGGGTATCCAGATTGAGGATCTTGGCGTCTATTATTACATTTAATACCAGATCTATTGCAATAAATATGTAAAAGAGTTTTTTTCATCGATCATTACATATCTAAGTTGGTAGGGAGATCATTGAGCGATCATCCCAATGGATTGCTCCACCATCAATTTTCCTTGTTTACAATTGTTGATACTCATTGATCTAATCGTACCTCAGGTTCCATGGTTTTCACCGGAGGATACAAGATTTTCCAATCAAGTTTTAGACATACAAGAGAGACAAGTTTTCCTTATTATTCATTTGCACGCTGGGAGGGATGAGGATAAGTCACTCTACGAATTCCTCAATTCCTCTGCGATATCCTCAAACTCCTGAGTTATTATAAATTAATTGGTGAGCTACTGCTACTACAATACTATTATGGTTTAGCCACCAAGATTAGATATGTCTGCCTTAACTCGTGAAGGAGAAAAAAATCGCATACATGCAATCCCAGGTAATGGCCAAGTGTAAAAACTACTCTGGTTTATCTATGATGCAACTCACAGTATATGTATACTTTACTTTAATTTTAACGCGGTTTTGATAATATTGTTAATACAGGATCTGGACAGGGACCCAAGTCTCTTGTGCTGTTGACTAGGCATAACACCGAATGCCCCGAGCTAACAAATTTTATAGGTAAAACTAGATTCAGACTCTTATTCTTGTTTATTTATGTTAATAACTTAACATGCTTTGCTATTAACATTTGTTGGTAAATTGTGGTCAATGCAAGGTCTAGATAAAGGACCAGGTGTTTCACACTAACAACTTGGCACCTCGCCAGATGCTTCAAGCTGACGAACATAACCAGGTGTGAAACGTAGCTTCTGTTAAGAGATGTGAATGATACAACTATGTCTCTCCGATGCTCCTTTTGTTGAGTTGATTTAATTTTTTTATAATGTAATCCTTCATAGTAGCCTTTGTTCTCTGCGAAGAATAATGACCTCCTCTGCCTGCAAACTATTTAAGTAGAGTTATTAAATATCTTGTTTTGTATTTAAAAATTAACACAGTTTCTTGTTCCTGTATGATTTGGAATCTTATTATGAATGCAACAACACTGTTATATATTTGTTCTAGTTGCTCTTTCTTTTAAATGTATGGATTTAGTCCCTTTAATAAGAGAACAACGACATGGTTGTGCATATATTTACGAGGAAACTCGTTTTGTAATTTCTACAGTACCTTTATTTTTTTTGTTCACATTATTTAATTTATATCCCATATGAAGTTAGTTATGCAGTCTTGTGACCTCCAACATACCTATGTAATAGGATTGTGGTCATAACTTTGTTATTTAATAGTATTTCGTATTTGAACTTCTTCAACACTATACACAAAATCAACCTACGAATTGGATCTAACTTATATCAGGGCTTATGTACACCTGATGGTTTCTTTCTTGTTTGTATTATGATGCAAAATTTACCCAACGTGATGACTAGCCTTTCGGCTTGCATCGATGTTTGATTTAAAAGGTAAAATTTAGCACATAGTCTATATAATAATAATAATAATCTATTTTTAAGGTCACCTCCAAGCGAGACACTAATTTGGTGTATGAGACCCCCTTGTTTGTGGGACAAGGGACCTTCCTTTGCGCATCGATTTATCTGCTAAATTCTACAGAGGTGTACATATCCTACCCCCCTTCGGATTTGAACCTGTGAACTCCTAGGAGGAAATACATGCTCTTAACCGTTAGGCCCACTCAGGATTTACTGATATTAGGGAATTTATTTAACATATAAATAAAATCTATACCCAATAATAGAGAACCAAATCGATGTTTATTAATTGCATTCGACATATGATACTTTCAACAGAAAGATTCTTGAATATAAGTTAAATACAACAACTCATACGAAGAGATAAATCACTCTCTTATAGAATACAATATATATATTGTTATGCGAATAAATAAATTGCAACAACCATTATCCCCATACGATCCATAGTAAAAACATCTAACCAAAATACTTTTTACAATTTGATGTAATAATTAAACAACATGAATAAAACACTTACTTGAAAACAGAAGGGGAAAAGCACTTGGAGCTCCCTAGTTCCTCCGAACAAAAGAAGAGGACAACCATGTTTACTTTCCCAACTTCACCCCCGAGTTGGACCACCACCATAGACCCATGAACTTAGCTAAGAAAATATGAACGCAGACTTTTCCCAAAATTCTGTAGCAGATTCAAAGATGGACTTTCTAAACAGAGAAATAATACTCAACAACATACTATCCTCATTGTAGAAATTCTCTCTATGCACCATATAGCTTCCTGTGTCTTCTCAGTGCACTATTATATAATTGTTTCCCAGGTCTTGTGCCATCTTAATCAAATATCAAGTTGATATCTTGATCCCTATAATTGTGGATTTGGTCGGCTTACTGAGATTTTGACTTGGATTTGATTGATATTAAATATCTTGCTTGTTGTCCACTTGTTCATTGTCTCATTATGTTGTCCCCTTTTTCAACTGGTGGCTCCAAGTGTCTATTTTTATCAATAATAAAATAATATTTCTTATTCATAATATTCACCCACATGAGTGTGCGTATTTTGCCTCATAGAGTTTTATAAATATTTAACAAAATAATTGTTTGGATAATATTTCTCAAATAAAAATACTTAATCAAATAATTCAAAAGGCTTGGGGATATTATAGAGGTGCATTTGGAACCCACTTTTTTTTATAATTTAAATCTCTATGCACATCATTTATTTATAAGACGCATTATCCAAGGCAACTATTGATGGGGATCCAGGTACACTTTATTGGGAGGAATAGGCAGAATATCTACTTGTTTCTGAGGGCACATATAAACACATTTTTTTTCTTCTGAATTGTAATAGTCTATTTTAGGAGGATTGTAAGAACTGTATATGCTGGTATGTGTAAAAGGCACATGGATATGTTTTTGTTTTTGGTGTGAAATCTGGTCATGAAGTAGTAATAGTGACAGGAACATATATATGGGAGATATATGTCCATATATTGGACAAGATGGATTTTACTTTTTGATTTCTTTTGAAATAACAAAAGTACGTTTTTTTTCTCTGAAAAAAATAGTTAAAATATTCCCAAAAATCACAACAACGATTATAATTGTATTAAATCAATAAGAAATGGATTACAACATTACCAACATAGTCAAATTATAAAAGGAAAAAATAATCTAAAATGGTCTAAAAAACATCATAATGTAGCGTCAAAATTAAAATTCTATCCCTACTTTCACTATAAAGATTACTCTCAAATCTACTTGTAAACTTTTTTACATAAATTTCAAATAACAAAATACATCGACTTAGTTTCCCAAATTCTCAAATTACTCAATTGTCACTTACATACTTTGCTTGATCCTTTCCCCTTCCTCAAGAATAAAATCCATAATTACCTTGCAAACCTTTCCTCCATTACCATCAATTTTTCTCTTAATAATCAATTTGCACCTTGCAATATTGTAATCAAGTACCTATTTTGAAGTACATAATGCTTGCATCCACTCTCAATTTTGTAAACTATAGTTGACTTCATAAAATATTATCTATTTCACTTTATCTCTAATTCAAAATTATTTTCTAACACTAGGTTTTAAATGGTGTGTGTGTGTGTGTGTTCCGAAGATGGAAAAACCTATCAAATATCAGTTATCAAATTCACAATGAGGAAAAATATCACTGGTTTCTATCTACAAATATGAGTTGACTCATTACCGTTATTCAAGGAAAACCACACCACCTGAAATAGCCATTAGTGGTTTGTAAGGGGGCATACTTCCACTCTTTTTATATGCCTCTAGGTCTTGGGTCGTTAACATGTTTCCTTAAGTATGAGGAAGATGAGCCCTTAGCCAATCATAAGCAATTTTAGGTCTTACTCTAGGACCAAAAGGGTGTTTTCACCCCCTACAGTATCCCTAAGATACATGGTATCCCTTATTATCCATCATCGAGGCTAGGAAGAGGTCATGTGGTACCAAGTATCGATCAAGATTTAGCCCCATACATGAAGTTAGGATACTATACCTAGTTGCAATTTTACCTCATACCCAAGAGGAATTAAAATGTAGTATATATGTTCACTTTCTTGATATTTATTTCTATATAAATGATTTTCTCAAACCTATTAAACAATTAAATGAGATAGCAATTTTCATTTACATTTTATCCCTAATTCAAAATTATTTTCCAACAC
Organism: Larix kaempferi; assembly: GCA_027924585.1. NCBI lineage: Eukaryota > Viridiplantae > Streptophyta > Pinopsida > Pinales > Pinaceae > Larix > Larix kaempferi. The sequence goes on along the minus strand of BSBM01000074.1, from coordinate 35,118,811 downwards.
TATATTTTAATCAAAGTATATATGTTCACTTTCTTGGTATTTATCTCTATATATTTGATTTATCGAATATATATCTCTATATGGGATAACCGTTTTCATAAAAAGTTCATCTTTGTCATAATCACATATATCTACAAAAAACTCATTATTAAATACATCTATGTACACATAATCACCATATTTACATAAACTTGATAATAATACCTTGACATAAACTCAACTTGCTTTGAAAGGAAAAAAATTGTATATGATAACAAACTGGGGGGATAAAGTTCAATCACAACAAAGTAATTTTATAGTTTAACAAATGTTAGTATTATTAATCATTACAAGTGTTGGCTCCTTCGTTTTTGGAGAAGACATAAAAAGGAGGAAGAAGAAACCACCATAGAAGAAAGGGCAAGCGGGGGTTGTGGAAAGATGCTAACGACCACAATAATTTTGAACCAACTTAGCAAGTATAAACAGAAAGGAGGATAGCAGTGAGAGATATGAAGGAGACCAGAAGCAGAGCAATGAATACAGAGATAGTAAGATCTGCAATAGAGGTTTATGTATCTAGATTTTGGGTAGTTGGGTCTTGATTTCATGTTTTACTTATGTTGGTATGGGTAATTCCATGATGATTGTAAGGCCATAGAGCCATGCTGTAAATAAATTCATTTGTTGTAATAAAGAAGGTTTTTTGGGCCCCTAAATTTTATGTGTTATGCATGTCTGCTCAATGTCGATCTATTATGTTCCTTAACTGTTTTCTACGAGTAATGTTAATGTTGTCATATTCTGTAATGAGTAATGTTGCAGTATCTTAAGCTGAACTATGTTGTGATATGAATGTTAACAACCTTTCACAATCATATCCTTATATTTAATCCCTCCATATCACACATAGGTCTAGGCAATGCTTCGAGTGAGACCTTCCCCTTCAGGGGATTGAAAATATTAGCACACTAGAATACAATGATGCCTTTGTTCGCCCATGCGCAAGAACCTAGTCTCAATTTTGTGCCAAAAAATGGTTTTGTTGCTGGGACCTAGTTTTTAATGGGACGCAATTAAATATACAGATACTTATGTGACAACGAGTTAGATTCAATATGGTGGTATAAGAAACTTGAAAATTTTGCAACATAGGAAGCCGAAATAAGAGGGTGGGAAGTATCCAAGTTTAGACAATATCTTTTCTATAAAGTACCTCCACTAGATCAATATGAAATATTGTGGGTTGGACTTCCAGTTACCCTAGTGGAATGGTTACACAGAATTGCAAAAGCACATGAATATCACAACCGATAAAGAAGGACTATCTAGTGGACTCAACAAGACCTGATTAGATTGAAACACTTAGATTCATCGCTGGCCAGAGCTGTTGATTTATGGGTAGAAAGTACTCTCACTGGTTATATTTTGGAATTTGCAGCCAAAAACATTCAATCAACATCTAAAGCCAAATACTAACTCGGAAGGGGAGCTAGGGGCAGAATTTTGAAAGAAGTTCCACTTGGATTAAGACCTAGATGGTTGAATTCTAGTTTCTTCCTCTAGAATGGATTAGAATGGAGGAATAAAATCATTGCACCTAGGGGAAACATCGGGGTGATGTTGTTAGGGTTAACCTTGACCTTGGGAATGAGTAAAATGGTTTAGGTCTCAGCACATGTTTTTGGGCACATGGTATTTAGCGACCAATGGTATTTGGTGGCCAATGATATTTAATGTTCCATGGTATTTGGTATCCCATGGTATTGCATGTAATGAATCCTATAAAGAGCTTGGCATACTCCCTTGTAATATGTCCTGGAGGTGAGTGGTGGCTAGATCACTTAGCCAAGTTGGATGGTTTTGGACATGTAATGAAGATCTTCATTGGTTGTTTTTTCCTCTCATGGTATTTTCAGGGTATATTGTTGTCTCTTAAATTGTTGGTTGTTCTCTCATTATTATATGTATGCTCGTCAAAACCTAAGAACTAGTATTAGAGCGCAAGGTTGGAGATCCTTGAGGTCACATCTTTGTTTAAAATTGTATGGGGTGCATGTTTGATGGTACCCGACACCCCAGTGGTATTGTTTTGGTCCTTATGAAACTTAGCTATAGGCAATTTTTTTATTTCCTTGGGTGCTAGAAGCACGGAAAAAGAGGTATCCCTATTATGTATAGAGAAGGGATGTTGCATCAAGTGTGGAATGAACCACTTGGTAGGTACAAGGGTGGTAGGTGTACTTGTATCCTAGAATGATGTGGAATCAAAGAGTTTGAGTCTTCGATTGCAGGAGGAATGTGAGATGGTTTAATCTCGGTTTTGGGACCAATATTGATGAACCATGTAATTGAAGATAATTCCTAGAGAATTGGTGGTTACAGCAGCTGAGGACTCGTGTAATCCAGTAGATGGATTATTTTTATATGGACATTAATGACAAGTTTGTATGAAGCTAAAAACGGAGGCATGGTAGATGACAAGCATGGAAAATAAAGAGGATGTAGAAATGGATGGTGATGGTGAAGTCACCATGAGACACATGAACAAAAAACATTTATTATAACAATGGAGTTGAAAATTGTATTACATGTAAATGGGCATATGACTATAAGACCTGGTTAGGAATGCATACCCTTGGTAACACATTGGTAAAGTCATGCAGACCTAGGTGACAGGAGTCATGTGGAAATTCCTCGGTTAAAAACTTTGAGGAAAGTTGGTGATTTACTCCAATTTCAAGTTTAAAGGGGGGGTTGTTAGGGTTAACCTTGACTTGGGAATGACTCAAAAGGTTTAGGTCTCAACATGTGCTTTTGGGTATGTGGTATTTGGTGACCAATGGTATTTCGTGGCCAATGATATTTAGTGTTACATGGTATTCGGTATCCCATGGTATTGGTGAATGGTATTGCATGTAATGAATCCTATAAATAGCTTGGAATACTCCATTGTAATGTGTCTCGGAGGTGAGTGGTGACTATCTCATTTGGCCCGATTGGACGGTTTTGGCCATGTAATGAATATCTTCATTGGCTGGTTTCCCCCCTCATGGGATTTTCAAGGTATACTGTTGTCTCTTAAATTGCATGTAATGAATCCTATAAATAGCTTGGAATACTCCATTGTAATGTGTCTCGGAGGTGAGTGGGCTATCTCATTTGGCCCGATTGGACGGTTTTGGCCATGTAATGAATATCTTCATCGGCTGGTTTCCCCCTCATGGGATTTTCAAGGTATACTGTTGTCTCTTAAATTATTGGTTGTTCTCTCATTATTATATGTATGCTCGTCTAAACCTAAGAGATGCTACTCCATTGTGGAGGGTAGAAATACCATCAATGGAGGGGGTTGACAACAAAGAAGAAAGGGTTGAAAGAGTGGAAAGAAGGCCAAAAATCCATGAACAATGGTGGAAAGAACAAATGAGAAAGGTAGGAAGAATAAGCGTGCAACTGGACAAATAAATACAGAACATGGAAAAGAGTGAAGAAAATCAAAGCTAGGTATGTTATATGAAGTGAAGAGAGGAACTGAATAGATCCAAACTAAGGGAAAGAGGGATATAAGTGCCGAAAAAACCAATAAGAGGAAGTTGGGGAGAAGGATCAAGTGGAAGGAAGGATTATGGAACTCAACCACCAAGTAGTGAAACACCATATCATACACCAAAAACAGCCTTAGACGCAGTTGCAGAACATCAAGAACTATCAGGACCCGCGGAAAATAGAAATACCCTAGAAACTGAACCCCCCATTATCACATAAGTAGTTACCAAAAGAAATAGAAGTATCACACATTTGACCGACTCCCAGGTGCCCTTGCAAAATCTGGCAACAAACTCTCAACATTTTGTTTTACAATTACCGTGCAATTACCTTGGCATAGTCAGATGAATAGTATACCAATAGTTCACAAAGCATTTCATTAATAGGTGGAAGTAGTAGTAGTAGTACTCAACAACCTAGTAGTAACATTATAACGCAACCAAGACCCCAAGGGTTTGTAATGGTAGGAGATACAACAGTGACAATGGTTGGGGTACTAATAAGACCTCCCTTGAAATGTACATAATTTGGGGGAAAGGAGGAGAAGATGACGTAGGGAAACATTGGTTCTTATGTGAAGCAATATGGAACATCAAAGCAACTCCAGTAGTAATTAAATTAGTTGAATTCCAAAAAAAGTTAAGAGGAAGGGCCTTACAATGGTACATGAAATTACTTAAGATGCGAGGAGCACTAGCTCCCACCTTAGCAGAGACAAATAAACTACTCTTAGATGAATTTGCATAACCCAAGTCCAAGCAATAGAGTGTTGTGGAATTAAGAGAAATCTGACAAATGCAAGTAGAATCTGCTTGGGCATATGCACAATGTTTCAAGAACGTATTGACGAAATTAGCATTCTTGGTACAAGAATCCCACCATAAAGAGTGGTTTATTCAAGGTTTACTTCCATTAACAAGGATACTTCTATCACAGTGGATGATAGACTCGCCCAAAACTTCATTAGAGCAAGCAATGAAGATTGAAGCTCTGGACAATTATTTGAACACCACTATAGAAGGAACTTCATCATCTTTAGGAGAATCAGTACAAGTGCATAATAAAATAGTGGAGATAACTAAAAGACTTCAAGAACTGAACATACCAAAAACAACCCAACCACAGGTATGGTGTACTGGTTCCATCACACAAGGACGTCATGTTCCAAAATTCCCCAAGACGAGAGGCAGAAAAATTATTCTAGGGGGACTAATAGAGGACCATTAAATGTAGGGTTGAGTATGATAGTTGTGAAGGTTTCCACGATGAACCCATTCTAATAGGAAGGATGACCAACATATCCAGAACTGCCAAGTGCTTCTCCCAACAACTATTGCGAGTTCTACAAAGAATTTGGTCATCCGTCGCGGATCTGCATAATTTTACATAAATACTCCTCAGTCCCCAACAATGTATTCTACGAATTTTGTGGATCCACTATATATAGCCCTAACAAGTGCTGAGTTGTGGATGCTTTGACAAAGAGGCTAGATTGCTCTATTTATTAGGTAGCATACCAACCTCTAGAAATAGGGGGAGGGAGCAGAAAAGGATTTGATGCGGGACGAGGAGGTGGTCACATAGGCCCCATCCGATGTTATAACTGCAATGAGATTGTACACCTTTCCCATGAATGTATGTCACCCAAAATACCCTAGTGTACATACTTATGCATGAACACCCACACCATGGATGAATGTCCTGAATTGATCACGAAATGGTAAGATTGCGCAAGAAGGCCAACCAATTTTATCAACTGTGAACCACGAGAAGATTGAAGTGCAACATGAATTTTTTTTACCTGGGTAGGAGAGCTGGATTAGATTGACGATGACCAAACTCCCTAATGATCATGAAGGTAGCACCAAAGAAGACTAAATATATTCGAATCCAACAGAAAGAGATCTATCGATAGGTTGTGAACAGTTTTGGTTAAATAACAACCCCACCAACCTGAGATGAAGCATGACCATCCCACCAATACAAAAAAGAATGATCTAAGGATTGATGGGAGAGAATCAGGTAATGACAAAGCAAGGGAATTTATTTCATTATGGTTCAATTTACTAAAATATATTCTCGAAGATGAGAATCCTACCCAGAAGTTGTGTGGAGCACTTTGTAACCTCCATGATATTGTGGAAATTAATGGTGAGATCTATGCCCCGGTACTAGAAAGAAACCTGTAGTTGTTACGATAAAGGTGAAGGAAGAGGAATGGTTAGAGTTTTGTATGGATGCACAAGTACATGGCTACAATATTAAGAATGTGATGCTGGATTTGGGTTCAGATGTCAACATCTTGACAAAGAAGACATGGGAAGCAATAGGCTCTTCACCGCTTGTATACTCTCCCATTCAGTTGAGGATGGAAAATCAGTATCACATCTTTCCCATTGGCTAGATCGAAAATGTTGAAGTTGATTTGGGAGTTGTCAAAACCACTACAGATTTTGAATTCATAGAGACTATGAGCGGAATGGATCCATACCCAACATTGCTCAAAATCGAATGGGCTTATGAAAACTATGGAATAATTTATTTGAAGAATAGAACAATGACTTTTGAGGTTGACGGAATGAAAGTAACACAACCACTATATCCACACCAATATTCGTGATACACAGATCCAATCCAAGGAAACATGGAACACGATGTCCTCGATAACACATATTCTCTGATAGCAGGAAAAAGAGATGATTATGTAAATCCAATGACAGAAGGATCAGTAAGCTTGAGGAGCATCCAGTCCTTTACCAACGATTCCTATAGGCTTGGGTCAACTGGAAAAATGGATGACATGAGATATCATCTAGACACTACGCAATGGTGAAATTAGTTCACTAGATTATATTAGAAGCACATGGTTCCCCAAGGTATGATGAAACCAATAACCTATACTAGTTCCTTTAGCAAATGGAATCATTCACATAGGAATATCGCTTGGATTTCCTAGATACCGCGCTTACAGGGACTCTTGCAAGATGGTGGGAGAGACACAAAGATGACAATATACATAATTGGGACACAACTCAATTTGAACTAATGTTTAGGTTCAAACTGTCCACACATGCCAATATGGTGAAATAATTATTCATGGGAGAGACCAATCCCTACAATCACATCGACCTGTTTGAGCATCGAAAGGAATCATATGGACTATAACAACAATGTTTGCTTCATTAATTCTTTCATGAGCTCGATCCTATCCCAAAATATTCGTATCTAAATGAATAAACAAGGTGTTAGACTAGATGCTCGAAGATGATGCGCGAAAAATCTATCAAGACTTTTCTTTTCAAACAACCAGTGATATATTAATAGCATCACTGTCAACTATTAAGGAAGAATTATTCACCAAAAAGTTGCGTAATGTGGGACAGAAGGATCCTGAGAAATAAGCCAGAAAAAACCTGAGGAGATGGGAGAAATATATGCGAAACCTTTGAAGTTGAAGAAGGTCAACATCGGTACTAAAGATAAACCAAATATGGAAGCCATCAATGATTATTGGGATGAGTAGTGGTGTATGAGTTTGCATCACTATTGAAAGAATATGATGATCTGTTTCCACAAAGCTTTACAAAAATCAAATGGATTAAGGAATATCTAGGAGAAATGAAGATTGCATTAAAACCATATGCCAAACCCATTAAGCATAAACCATATAGACTAAATCCCCGAGATATGCAAAAGGTGAAAAGGAGATTGACCGAATGTTGAGCGCAGGTTTGATTTTTCCAGTAGATGAATTAGACTGGATTAGTCCTATCATTATCTAGAGTAATAAATATACATAGGACATTGGGGTATGCATCGACTATGGGATCCTGAATGCTACTCATGTTCATGACCCATTTTCGACACCATTTAGTGATGAACAACTGAACTAAGTAGTGGGAAATGAGGCATACTAGTTCACTGATAGATTCTTGGGATATCAATAGGTTGGGATTACTATCGAGGATACGAATAAGAGCACATTCACTATAGAATGGGGATCATTTTCGTATAATGTGATCCAATTGGATTGAAAAATGCACCAACCTTTTTCTCAAGGATAATGATCACAACTTTCCGCGAATTCCTTCATAAGTTCTTGGAATTCTATCTAGACGATTGGATGGTATATAGTATGCTCAGATACCATGTTGCACTTCTTCACATTATGTTGGATCACTATAGGTAGATGGTAATTTCTTTGAACTTGTGTGTTCCTTTTGGCAACTTGTTGGGCCATATTGTTTGCAAAGATGGAGTTCTGGTAGTGTAATACCCCAGTTGTTAAGCCCCAAACTTATGATATTTTATGTGACTATGGACTTATGTTCTTTTGCATGTTAATGTGATTATGGAATTATGATATTTGTTTGATAACATGACTTTGGAATTTGGCACTATTATTAATATAATTTTATTATTGGCATTGTTGCTATCTTTGAATGTTGTTGCTATTGATTAATTAAATAAATGGCTCAGCAAAGGAAACTAAAAGAGTATGGGAGACTATGGATATCACACTGTGAAGGGGAATGGAAGACATCTCTGGGACCTTAGAACTCGTTGTTGGATGGGATTTGTCCATCCTAGTTCATTTTACACCTTGGTGACATTAGTAGTGTTGGTCACCCAAACATTGTACAACAGACCCTATTTTTTATTTTTATGGACTATGGAGTTACTATTGCACCTTATGCATACCTTAGTGGGACCCTCTTTCCTAGTACGCCCTCCTTGGGGGAGATTCCCTCCTATTTATTTGTTTTTTGTCATTTATGAGCTCTCTCCCTAGATTCTAGGAGTTGTAAGCTAGATTTTAGCTTCCACAAGCTAGAATCTAGCCTCCACCTCCATAAGTACGCCCCACTCCTCTATTCATGGATATGCTCCATATTTTTGTGCTTACAGGTCATTTATGACCCTATTGGATCCTCTCTCTCACCTAATGCATCCTCATTTATGTTTTGTAACCCCCTTATGCATTAGTGCACCTCCTTGTGCTCTTCATGGCTCCACTCGATTTTTTGTAACTCCTCTTCATGATGCTAATCCGAGAAAGGGAATCTCCTAACTAAGCCACCACTCCGCTAATTCGAGTTATGTCTCCATGATGAAGCTTAAACTTACCTCTTCCTCTAATTTGATTTGATCTCCTTGGGTTAGAGATGTCCTCCTTGTGTTATAAATTCATATGTCGTTTCCTTGTTGAAGCTAATCCCGAGCTTTGGATCACTTGCCTTGTGCTATCTCACTGTGTTGTGAGTGTTGACAATCTTGAGGTTGTGTGGGGATTGCATTGAGATTGAGTATTTTTTGTAGGATCCTTGAGAGGAGTGTGTTAGAACATTATTACACCTAGGACCATAGTCTCATAAGATATTTTGATGATTAATTGGTCCAAAACATGGTTAATGATGATTATCCAGGTTTGTTAGGCATTAATGCCACATTCCACCACCTAAGCGCCCAATTTTGGTCAAATGGGTAGTTACGCGCCCTCATTTATGGCCAACCACCTCATTTATTACCATTAACTGGCTGAGGAGCACCCTCATCCCTTGTTTTGTGGATTTGAGTTTGACCTGAGGCGCCCATGCATTGAATGTGGCCATTTCCCCCCCTCCTTGGCAGTTTTGGCCTATCCTTATCCACCTAAACTCCACCAAATCCTCCACCACTCATGTGCCACCATAATTAATGCCTTCCCATGCCATGCCAATGTTCAGATTGAGAATTCATGACTGTTTGAGGTGATTTGGGAGACTATTGGTCAACTTATGGGGGATTGAGGTCCAATGTAAGCTACCACTTGTAGCTCATTATGATGCCTCCAAAGGCTCACATTTTTTCCCAAATGTTATATAATGGTGTTCAAAACTCATTTATTGGTTGGAAAGTAATATAATAAATTGCTATTTGATCATTTGTGTCTATATTGTGCTTCTATAACATTGTTTTCTGCATACTTAGTCAAATTTATTAATTGTGAGGATATCCTTAGCTAGTAGATTCTACTGTGAGTTGAATTTCACAGAGTGGTCTGTTTTCCATTCTATAGAGTTATTTTGGTGGATTGTCACCACCCTTTTCTTCCATATCACTCTACTAGTCCAGGTTCTTGCACAAGAAGCTAGGAAATGGGACGGTGACCCCATAGGTAGCAGAGACGGACATGAAAGTAGTAGTGGGAAGAATTGTGGTTCTAGGAAGAGGCAGCTCCAAGAGTTTCCAGACTGAGTGTGTACCTTCATGTGGATCAGTGGTCTCAGCTCGAGGGTGACTTGTTCAAGTGATTTAGACTTGACTATGTCTACGGTTAGGATGAACGTTGTCCCATTGAATCCAATTTCCCATTGAAGACAAGTTTTTGTTCATATGATTATTTATGCTATTTTAACATGTTTATGTGCCATGAAGGCTGAATTATTTTATGGATTTTTTTATGGATTATGTGCTAGGATTTTTATGTAGGATGGATGGCTTTCGTATTCTGAATTACTATGAAACTTCTATACCATCTATTCCTTCTCTTCTCCTTCTCGACTTACAATTGCAACTCTCACAATGATGAGAGGGGCAAAACCATATGTTCCTTTTCACCCATTTATACTCATTTCTAGTTTTGAAACCTATTCCATTGCATCCGAAGTGATGTTTCCAGTAAGGAACACCTTTTGTTTGACAGGAAAAGCTCTCTGTATGACCGAGCTATGACTGTTTTGGATGGCAGTGTTTATGGTGCTGACAGGAACACACCCTCTCTTTTATTGAGAGCACTTTTGTATGTGAATCTGTTTTGTTGCTGGAGTTCTCATCATGTTGTTGTAGATCTGAATATGTTGTAGTAGACCTGATCATGTCATTGCAGGTTGGATTGTATTAGTGGAGATATGATTTGTATTGGCGATTGATGGCTGGAGAGAAGGCATTCATATAATCTAAATCTTACTAATGAAAGATGGTTGTAGGGGACAACCACATGTTTTGGTTTTGGAGGCTGTGGTTGGAAGCCTTTTTTTCTTAGTTCTATGGTTTATGTGGCTAATGCCATTACATCTCACCATCTAAACACTCATATTTGCACACACCTAATTCACTAGTATAGTAATAATTCACTAGTAATAATGAATATTCACAACAATTACCATCATGGTCCTAAGTTAACCAAATGATCTTAATCATTAGGATACTGGAGAAATCAATGGCTTGTACATCTTCAATTTTTATAATTACCTTTAGTAGTATTCACATTAGTGGAATGTTCGATTTGGTTTGCTTGCACATCATTTTTATAAAGTTATAAGTTTTAATCTCTGAATGTATGGCTTGTTGGCCTAACCTTAGAGCACTTCATTCCATTGTGTGATATTTTGTTTAGCATTTTTTTTCTAGATCTATAGTGCATTTGGCCTTAGTTTGGGTTCGGGGACACTACGAAGTGGTATCAAAGCTCAAGGTTTCAAAATTGTGTCTGTTGGGCCTTCTGTGAAGTTACAAGTCACTCTGTAAACATGCATTTGCATTAGATAAATTGGTTGCATGCACCTTAATATAGTTTCACATGTGAGTTATTTAATTAAACCATTATCTTGGGATGACTATGGAATTGATGTCCATCCAGTAAGGAGAAATCCTGGAAGGATTTCTAGTTCCCCTTGTCCAGTTAGGCAGATTTTAACTTAGAAATGTTATCTTGTTACTTTATAACTAAGAAGAAAAAATAGTTTGAATAATAATGAACGTATTCCAATTTGTAGTTTGCTAAAAAATGGTTGATAATGAACACATTGCAGTTCCCAGTGAATTATTGAGCAAGTAGTGCGGCCACTAAACTAAGATTTTACTCAAACTTGTGAATACTAGAGACTCAACAAGTACAAGTTTAGCAGTAGGAAGTTAGAAATTGGAGATGGATTTTGAGGAAGGATAGAGACCTTATAGTACTGAAGAGGAGTTTGACAGAAGAAGTTCAAGTAGACATAATAGAATAAGTGAACCATTAATTTTGGAGGATTCAGTGAGGAAGTGTAGGGAGGATAATGAAGGGATAATTCACATTCAGGAGTAGATCATGAATGATCTAAAATCATTGAATACCATCCAAAGATCAATTGATAAGAGGCATAGAAGAGATTATGTGAGGTTTAGATCATCTTCAAGGAGACCTCATCACTTATAAAGGAATAAGTGGTATTCATCAAGTAGTATAGAGAGTAGTCCTAAAAGATCCTCGGTGAGATACAAGAAGAGGAGGTTTGCCCAAGATGAACTAGTAGGAGATCTGAGAAAATTTGTAATGTCCCCCGAGGATATAAAAGGGTGTTAGGGACATATCATTATCTCTATAGGGATAATTAAATTTTTTTAGCACAACGGAATAATTTTATAAATATTTAATTTATTTTTCTACAATTTAATTATGACAAAATACATATAATTCCAAATAAATTAAAATAAAATTCATAATCGATCAAGAAAATTGAACCAAGATCGAGAAATATTATCCAACACTATATAACATCATTATGCATCCATCCCAATCCATAAAACAGGTTACTTGCATCCAAAAATGTCATTTTCACTTAATCATGATTAACTAGTAATTAGTGTACTAATCGCGACACTTAGCGCATAATTGACGACACTTAACATAAATTCATTTGTTTATCACATAATCATAATTTATCAATCCCAATGGATAATTAACACCTAATATCATGTAAATAAGGCCTAATTATCATTTTCCAATTAATTAAACAAAACAATTACGAAAATGACTCCACAATACTAGTTAACTAGTATTTAACATAAACAACTAGTCTTGCACAAATTCAATACACAACCATGCCAATGAACCAAAAAGTGAACCTACAGACAATATACATATATTTAATCATCCACATACATTCAAATAAAGTTGCATTTTCAGGTCAGATCCTTTCACATAAATGATGATTCTTTCAAGCTAAAACAATGCAACTAGTTAATAAACACTGTTAGGAATTTAACCCAATCAATTGTACTAAGTTCCAGAGCACACAAAGGAAAGGGTAAAGATATGGAAAATATCATTCTATATAGAAATTAAATTACCCAAAAACAGAGCATATGACCGTACATTCCAAAAATTACGAAAACGCAGATTCAATCTACAAACTAGTTACCAATTTCCACCGATTTGAAGCTAGTTTTTGTTTCTAGTTTCCAAATGAAAAACAATAAGAAAGTATTGAATACTATAGATAATATACATCATATAATAGGTCCACTACAGCCAAATGGATGTATCTTTCCGCTCATAAACCTTCCTCTTATTAATTCATCAAACTAGCTAAATCTACTTCTCCAATTTGGCTAGAAATTGAGGAATCAAGTAAAACAAATGCATAAACAATTTGCAGAGTCATTCGGAAGAAATTCCATATATAAATACCATGTATTATAAGTCTTATCATAGGTATAAATCATGTAAACATTTTGTCAAACACTTTTCTTGTAAAATCATAAATCCATTTAAAACAATTCTTTTGAAGGAGCTAGTGAATGGAAACGAAACTAGGATTTCGATAAGCAAATATAGAAATATATAGGAAATATTCCACGCATTTATTCATACATTTAAATTTTAATTATCAGATATAATATCATTTATATCACTCGAGCATTTTCTCAAACATTTCACATGCCAAGTCTCGGAACTACATAAAACAACCTAATCGGTGAACTAGTTTTCGAATAGATGATAGAAACAATGTAGAGAGGTGTTTGCAATAATTCCTAAGCTATTGAAAAATAAAATTAGAAATAATATAAATAACAGAGGCACAGTTATCATATCTGTAGCATAGGTTCCAAATAAACATTTTTCTTAAGCACTTGCTCACAAAATACCAAAAACTAGTTAGCTATGTTTCCCAAAAACTAGTAGCATAATGTAACTAAAATATATGAGATATTTATTCCATGATTATTTCATATATTTTCTCATAAATTCCATGTGAAGCCATATAAGAATCATATCAAATCCAATTAATTCAAATAAAAATGAAATAAAGTACTTATCTTTCAAAACACGCAACTGAAATCGACTGTGCCTTGTTCCACCCAGCTGTAGACACATTCCAAGCCAAAAATCACTTTGCAATGGTCATCCCCAAAATATAACCATGATGCCACAAGAAAGAGTGAAATAAAATACAAATCCCATCTAACATTGGTCCAAACACAATCCAATGGAAAGTGGATTCCACATCACTTCCAATCTAGGATCTCCTGTGGCAATTACAGTACAAAGTTTTCAGGAGAAATTAGTCCAACCACAACCCAATGGAAAGTCTTCCTCAACTTGCACTCTAGGGAAATTCCAGTTTCTCCAGGAAAAAATATTTAGAAATGTATCAGTCCAACCTCAAATCCAATGGCAAGTGGATTCCACATCACTTCCAATCCAGGATCTCCAAAGGCAATTCCAGGACAAAACAATGGCAATTCCAGAGTAACTCAACTTGGGAACATGATCATCAAGGACGCACCAACCAACAAAAAATCATGCCAAGAGAAACCAAAACCAATGACACCAGCACCATAGAAAAAACAATATCCAAGAGCATTCATAACCGACAATAGAGACTAGCCCACATCCACCCAAATCCCATTTCTCAAGAGAAATTTGAATTGGGGGGAGAGAGGGAAACACAAGGGAGGAGTTACATTCTCCAATTAGAAAAATGGGAGTTACAATTCTCAAGAGGTCACATTAGAGGGGAGAGGAAGAGTCCTCATCAAGGTGGGAGTTACAAATTTTCATGAAGGGTGCACTAGGTGAGGGAAAAACTCGAACTCCAAATAGAATTAATCCCAAAATAAAATAAAAACCAAGGGGTAGAATAACACATGAGGGTGCATAAATAAATAGGGTCCACCAAGTTCACAAGAAGGGTGTATCACATCCACATAGGTAAAAAAAAAAAGGTAACACTTTTCCCACAACCCCTGCTCATAACATCATGGTTCCACGTACTCTTTTTCGTGGCATCGATCGATCCGATTATTTTATTTTATTAATTAATAATGTTAAACATAATAAAAATAATAATAATGTGCAAACCATATTCTAGGAACCTTGTTCCACTATGTCCAACATAACAACAATAATAATATGTCTAGGGGCTGAACCAGAGGGTAATTACACCCCCCCCCCCCCTTAAACCATGCATCATCCTTGATGCATACACATACATGCCTTTACAAAAGGATAACATACATTCCCATACATGCCTCAGAAAGATAACATATTTCTAACCACAATACTTCCCACTACCACCTACTTTCATGTCCATCTCCAGTACTGCTGTCGATCTTCAATCCCCATCACAGGGTCTTCAATCCTCTTTAAAAGGCCTTCAAACCTCAACAAAGATACATCCACCTGAAAATCATATTTCATTCACTCATATGATTAACATCAGGTATATAAAAAAAATGTGATACATGATATAAAGATATTCTTCTACAAAGATACTTTTCACATTCCAACAAACAAACAGTTAGAAGCAAATATATATATATATATATATATATATATATATATATATATATATATATATATATATATATATAATGTTCATCTATATACATAAAATACATCTTCAAGATACATAATACATTAAATAAATCACATGAAATACATCAATATATACAAGGTACATGAGATATAGATACTTCTTCAACAAAATACTTGAAATGAATCTACCTGAATCTTATTCTAATCAATTTCAATAATATGAAATGCATCAGGTGTATCAATCAATTGCATGAAGTGCATCAGTATACCATTCAATCTCATGAAGTGCATTAAGTGTGTGCCCTTTCTTCATGAAATGCATTCCATTCAATAAATCACATGAAATGCATATACTTTACCTATAGATACATGAATTGCATCATGCATATGCTCTATCAACAAGATGCATGAAATGTATCTAAGATATATGAAATGTATTCCAATCCGTCAATCACATGAGATGCATTACCAAGATGATTTTACATGATTTATCACCCAAATAATTTCCCTACAAGGATGCATGAGATTTACCATGATACTTTACAAACATGCCTTTCAACAAAGGTATTTGATATATCACAAGGATACCCAAACAAGATACTTTCAACAAATATCACAAGGATACCTTTCTAATGAAGATCACAAAGATAAATATCACAAAGATATCAAATATTGCAAAGATCACCTGAACATTTTATGCACTTAATGTAACCGATAAGCGAACTTATATGCAACAAGTCCAATCTAACCGAGAAACCAAAAAGGGCCATAACGACTAGTAGTTAAACATGCTACCTTTCATCTCCACACAAAGCATAAGTCTTCTTTAGATAACATTCAAAAATCCATTAAACATCAACTAATATTAATTAGTGTCAACCAATAACATCAACCAATATCATTCATACATCAGTCATACAAATGTCTGTCCAAACTACATCAATTCATAATACATCGACCATATATCAATCATATGTCGATCATATATAAATCATACACAAATATCAACCAATGACAATCATACATGCATCAACTGACCATACAAACATTAATCATAGTACATCAACCAGAACACATCAAAATACATTAACAAGAAGCAAAATACATCAACCAGGATACATCAAATAGAATACATCAACTAGAACACATCAACGAGAAGCAAAATACATCAACCACAATACATCAAATAGAACACATCAACCAAAACACATCAACCTAAACATATCAATCAGAATACATCAATTGGAAGCAAAATACATCAACCATAATACATCAAACATAACACATTAGAATACATTAACGAGAAGAAAAATACATCAACTATAATGCATCAAATACAATACATCAACCAAAGCACATCATTCAGAACACATCAACCAGAATACTTCAATCATAATACATCAATCAAATTTAGGATACATCAATAAGAATACATCAATCAAATCAATATACATCAAATAGAATACATCAATCAAATTACATTAATCTTTAACAATCACATCTATCCCACATCTAATAAATATCGACTAGTTTCTCAATAACATTACCCAAGCACATCAATCATACCAATATCAACCAATGACGGTAATAAAAACCAATAGAAACCATATGAATAACAGTATCATCCATAAATCATCCACTCAACATCAATCATCATTCATCAATCGTACACACAACAACCATAACAACCAAGAACAACCAATAATAGCTATACATACAATTAATGACAATATCGTACATGTATCAACCATTAATCAACCAACATCAATCATTAACAACCAATAGTATCAAAGAACATAATCAACCATTCCAACATTGTACATCGACCATAGCAATCATTGAAATATTTACTATTTATCATAACATTATATATAATTATTAGCACATGACGATATCTGTAATATCCATATATTAATAATACATGTATGCAACCAATATCATCACACAAACACTACTACTACTGCACTTATGTAAACACTCAACACATACACAATCATACATCTTTCCTACATACATACTCTATCAATAACAATGTTATACATTGACATCAATCCCATCTAATACCCATATACTAACCATACATTACGTTACTAATTATTTACATGTAGCACACTACTTACACTATCAACTAAAGTAAATACAGTCACCTCAAACAACCAAATATCCTACCACCAAAATCTTCTAATAAAAAATAATAATTACTAGCTATACAACACACCATCACACACTCATACCATAAACCATACTTACTATTACTAGCTACCATTTCTATACATATGCCCATTTGTCTACATACATATTATAATTATTCAATCATATATCATTTTATTATTAATCATATACATAACATATTAGTCATATAACTTATATATCCTATATTTTATACACTCGTATAATTATTATGCTATACCATAATATCCATACATTTATATAAGTATAATTACTTAATTCAATTCTATCATATTAGGTACGTATTATAACATATATACTAATATAATACTTTTGATCACACTATACTTCCTAATACTTCCAAAAAATTCCAACCACTTTCAACCACTTCACAAATACTCCCAAACACTTCCAAATACTTTACACTTACTTCATTACATGCGTTCACATCGATACATATAGTATATACACAATATCATATACATGCAATACTAATGATTATTGCATATTTTAAAATACATATTATAGTATATACAAACATATATATATATATATATATATACTTTTGACAACTATATATATACCACACATGTTATACAATTATATATATACCATATATAACATTTATATTATGCTATATTCAATATCATATACCCCTCATATATCTTACACCACACATTATGTTATGCATATTTAAATTTATTTCATATATATATATATATATATATATATATATAACATTATCATCCACTACTATACTACCTACTTACACTCATAAAATAAAATTAAGAGAATATGAACCGTTAAAGACAAGTGGCTCATTTCCTCCAAACATAGACAAGGAGTTACATATCCATAAACAAAATAAATAAAATATAAGAGAATATGAACCATTAAGGACAAGTGATTCATTTCCTAAACAAGAGTTGTGAGCAACTTAGTCCCTGCCATTTGAATCGACTCATCCTAACCTTATATGTTTATGATACATTTAAAGTTTAGAGGTATAAAAAAACTTGAGAGTACCAATTTCAATCTTTTCCGCACTTAGAATCTCAATGTTCAAAAAAATGATATTTGCATCTCAAGTTTTGCGATACCTTTATACCATATTTAATTGATACCTTGTCTCTCTCCTTTTTAATTGATACCTACACAAGAAACAGATAATAGAATAGCAAGAATTTGAATCTACATACTGTTAAGTACTTGAAATACAGGATATTACCAGTATTTACTATTTACAACAAACTGGGAGAAGCCCAGCTCATAATTTGATGGTATGCCAACTGGGCAAATAAGGTGTACCAACTTGACAGATAAGTATACCAGCATGGAAGATAAGTATTAGCCTATGTGAGCTTAAGTACAACTATTTATGTACAGTAACACGATCTGATTGTGTATCCAAGACCAAATTTCTAATTTTAATTTTGCAATTAAACTTTGATTATCAATTTGACAGCTGGACAAAGGAATCCCAAACTTTCAACAAAGAAATTTTAGAACTTATAAACAAAGTAAAAGCAATATATGGGAGTTTCAAAGTTTTCATGAGTCATTTTAAAACCTTCATTTAGCTATACAAACAAAATGTCCTATTAGTTTGGTTTATTAGGGTGCACACTGTATAACACAAAATCAGACATGCAAGGAACCATCTCCAAGTGCTTACATTAGAAGAATATGCTACACATTGAGCTGTTTAGCCTAAAAAACTCCAATTCTACAAATGTTGTGTCAAATCAAGGAAGCCTGAGCGCATTTAAATTTCCTATATCCATTTCTTTGCTCTATTTGAGCTAAAGTGACTTATTCGTCTACAACCCATGTTTGGTTGATAACTATAGTCACAATCACTCTTGTTATGCATCCACTCCACTGATATGGATGTTGGGTAGAATGTTACACACAAACAATGTCATCTAGTGATTGAAAAGAAGTATCTTGTGGAGGCAGATGTGGATAAATACCTATTTAAAATTGAATTATTGGTTTTGTTGAATATGCATATACAGTGGAATAATGTTCCAATAAATTTTGGTGAATTCCACATAAATGATCTCCAAAAATACTTTATATGGTGGAATAATGTTGTCATGAAATTTTTTACGACTCAAATAATTTTGTAATGAATTTTCTGAATCAATAATTGTCAAAAATACACATATACAGTGGAATAATGTCCCAATACATTTTGGTGAATTCTGAATAAATTATCTCCAAAAATACTTTATATGGTGGAATAATGTTGTCATGACTTTTTCTAAATTCTGATCAATGATCCTCAAAATTTATGATAGTTGTAGATCTTTAAAATTATTTTGTACCACAAAATTACAATAACATAAAAAAGAAAGTTGATTGATATAAGATTAAATTACTTCATAAGAAACCACACGATCATGAAAATAAAGAAAGCAAGAAGCAAGCTTACGAGATAAGAGATCGGCATTTATATTGGTTATAAAAATTGGAAGCAGTCAAAATTCCAAACTATAGGAGTTAAAATTCCAATTCCAACTTTTATTATTTACTCAATTTCTACATAATCAATTTTCAAAATTCTTAACACAATAGCTCAATACTATGGAAACATATCTATTTAGATAATATTAATATTATAATAATATTGTATTATTTTATTGTTATATGTAATAATAATGTTATAAATATTTGTAACATGTTTATTATACATCATTTTTATAAATTATTAAAATACAATTAATTTTCATAAAATCTAAAAGAACAAACTGGATCTCTATCATTATTTGAAAAAAATATTCATACTATCATTCAACATTATCATTCAACTAACACAACTGCAATAAAAATAACATTATCCACAATATTAATTTTCAACTAAAATATTCTTTTTAGTATATTCACTAAATCAAATATGTGTTTTGAAAACCAATACAAAACTTAATGTCTTTTTTAGTGAAGTATCGTCATCAAACCTGTTTTTACAATCAATACCTAAGTTTTAGGTATGAGGCATTGACATTGTAATTAATATTTAAAAACAACAATAAACAGTAAATACAACCAAGCACCTTTTTTATCATTTGAATTTCATCAATCATAAAAACCAAATTAATAAATTTGAAATGCTATGTGACAGAACCGTCATCATTGTATCTACAACTTTTTCTTCAGAACCATGATGTTACTGGAAAACAAATTGGAATATGTTAATTTGAACCTAGGGAAAAAATTGAAATTGTATAAAAATATCATAGTTTGAATCTGTAACTTCATCGTTATGCATCCTCATAGCTTTGGGCAGAACATGATTGTGTGAAGTGGAAAATGGACGCATACTCAAATCAACTTCAGATTCCTCAAGAGCATATGAAACACAGGTGGTATGCTGAAGAAAGATTCAATATATGGATATGAAGTCGATATTGAAATTATTTGCTTCATGCTACTGCTGCTGTAGTTTTTATTATTATATATCTAATAATAATGTAAATTTTATTATTATATTTTAAGCAATGTAAAAAACACAATATTGAAACTATGAGGAAACTGATCAATTGTGAAAATTCAAAATAAAATAGTTCAAAGATGATTTCATGGCATAATCATAATCAATCTTTCCATGTTTGATTTGATAGGCAAACAAAAATACAAAAATTGTAAGATGTTTTTGAAATACGTTTGATGATATCCTGATGTATACGGTTGCAATTGCAGCCCATATGATTGATACGTTGCAACACTATTGCTTCTCATGCATAGAACTGATAGTAAACAAATGCAGTGACCAAATATTTTGCTAAATCAAGAATTACCCTACACCGTATTATTTATACAAAAAATCTCAGTACACATAGATCCATAATTGCCATGCAAAGCCCTAATGGAAATCAGCTTTACAAGGATTTAATTATCAATGTCCTTCATACCGAGTGAGAGCTTTATGAATGTAAGGAAGAACACCCTCCATGTTATTCCCTCTGCTAGGCCACTTGATGGCTGAAGTCTTATTTCATGTGCACGAAAACACATAACTGATATTAATTTCTTGTGCAAGAAAACACCTAATCTTATATTAATTTCGTGTGCAAGAAAACAAAGATAATCTATGAGCTTATCGTCACTATCTTGAAACCTAAATTGTTTCACCTTATAAAATAAACTAAACTGATTTCATCAACTTTTAAACTTGTAGTTCAACGTTTGCTTGCCACTCCAGCGACTTGTTGAGATAGGCATGGCTGTCGACTCTGCATTGATGGTGCTAGCCCCTCCTTGATAACTTTAATGTAGTTATACAGATCATTCACCCACCTGTTAAAGCTTTGCTGACTCAAGTTTTGGAAAAATTCAACTTCATTAAAGAAGTTGAATTTTTCCAAAACTTGAGACGACAAATATTTATGGATTTGGATTTCTGGGGATTAAAAGATGAATCATGAAAGCATGTGCAAGCTCAAACTCCACATGGTCCAGGAGCCGAAGCCCTTGAGATCATCCCACATAAAACCTAGCCGACCATCTTCGGAGGATGTAAATATAAAGAGACCTGCAGTACCACGGAAATATGCGGGGGCTTCAGCCTCTTCTCAAAGGCCTCCACTAGCAGTGCCAATTCACTCGCCAGTTTAAGGGATTTCTTCATGGAAAACCCCAATTTGTACAAATACAAAGAAATCGCAGATGCCACTCACCAATTTGCTTACAGAAGGCTAGGGAACTCGTGTTAGGAACCTATGTAAACCCTTCTCTTTACTATGTTAGTATATTGTTGTTGGACGCATATGCTTTGTAAGTCGTCCCGTAGTATTTGTTGATCCGTAGTTTATATTAGCCCATAGTATTGACCCATAGTATTGGACGCATATGCTTTGTAAGTCGTCCCGTAGTATTATATGTCCCATGGTTTTGACTCATGGTATTGGGCATAGACTTAGTATATAAGTGTGTGTTGAGGTCATTGAAGGCACTGTGAAGTTAATTGTATTGAGCTTGCTCAAAGGAGGTTGCCCCCTCGAAGTGGCTCGTGATCAATATAAAAGTGATTCTGTTCTGTTATTTTTGATATCTTGTGTATTTGCATTAATTAATTATTGCAGGTTCCTCACATCTGGTATAAGAGCACTTTCCTTGGCACAAGTGAGATTTTTTTTTTCTTTTTTGGGCGGCGACTTTCAGATCAATTTCTGAAACTTTCTACACAAAATCAGAAGAAACCGATTGCATATCTGAATTCCTCTTTCAAAAATACACAGTTTCAAAAAAAAAATCATCTCATTTGGAGTTCTAAAAGTGGAGATATCGCGGATTTAAAATCAGCAATTTTTCAGAATTTCGGTGACGGCCGCAGAAATTGCGGCGATAAAATCTTTTGACCGAGTGCCCAGATTTCTATTCCGCTTTCATGGGTACAAGCGGAGTGGTTGTTCTAGTTCCAGAAACATGCTATAATAGCGATTCTGAGCATTATAGATCCGGTTTTTGAACATTGGGTGGAATTTCTACCTAAATTTTTTCTGTTGCAGGTTCGGATTTGGGAATAATCCTTACCCGCTTAACTGTGGGAAGTACTTGGGCATAAGCCCTAAAACTCATTGTGAGGAGTACCACAGGAACCCTGAAGTAGCTGGCCCATTGAGAGGACCTGCCAGCGAAAAGGGCAACGACCCCTACCTGATTGACTAGTTCCCACCCGTGAGGTAAACCAAGAGCTGTCGTTTGTGGCAAAGCGGTTATCAGTTTTACCTGAGCCGTGGAGTGAGGGGTATTGCCCCAATACGCAAGCCGTCAGACAGCATTGGTGGCCGAGTGAAACCCCTGAACTGTTAGGAAGCCGCACATACCTGGGGTCCATATCTACTTTCAACTGAATTATTGTTGATCACTGCTGCGCCGTTTCAAATCCATTTGCAAGCCGTTCCAGATTCAGCCATTTTCAATCCATTCGGCGTTGTTCCAGATCCCTTTCGAGCCGTAGCCGCTCCAGTCTGGAAAAAAAAAAAAAAAACTGGTTATGGTTGTCACCCGTGCAAGAGCAAACACCATGGAGGAAGCACTTGCAGCCATCCAAACCAAACTCCAAGATCTGGATGAAAAATTTCTCAGCCTCAATCTTCAGCATTCAGCCATGAACAATAACCGACAGCCAGAATCTTTTGCAGCCACCAGGTTCTCTTCTTCCAACAATTTTCGTGGGCCGAAGCTTGATTTTCCTCGCTTCAATGGTACTGATCCGACTGGATGGATATACCGAGCAGAACAATATTTCAGTCTGCATAATACTTTTGATGTCTAGAAAGTTCCACTTGCATCCTTTCATTTGGAACAGGAAGCCCTTCAATGGTACCGTTGGTACATCAGAGCTCATCCCGAGCCAAACTGGACAGAATTTTGCCAACTCATTTTGCCACGATTTGGCCCTAGTGCGTTTGATGATTTCACAAGAGCACTCACTAAACTTCACCAAATTGGCACAGTGCGAGAGTATCAGACAGAATTTGAGAAATTGGCCAATCACACAGAAGGATTGTCTGATGAATTCTACAGGAGTTGTTTTATAAGTGGTCTCAAGGATGAAATTTGCTCAGAGGTCAACATGTTTTGTCCCAACACAATGATGGAAGTCCTAGGGTTGGCTAAGCTGGCTGAGGACAAGATTGCAGCTCAACAACGCTCCAAACCCACCCTTGTTCCCTTCAAAAATATGGGTTCCCAACGACCTCCCATCACGTCTTCTCCTCAACCAACTCCTATCAAGCATTTGTCTGAAATAGAAATGCAGGCACGCCGAGAAAAAGGGTTTTGCTATAATTGTGATGAGAAATTCACTCGGGGACATAGATGTGTTCAACAAAAGCTCTATCTCTTGGATGTGTATTCTCTCCCTGCCTTAGAACTTGGTGAAGCAGCTACAGATACAGTGGATGATCAGATCGACATTCAACACCCGCCTGTTGACACTCCATTTTAGGACGACCCACCTGAGATCTCTCTCCATGCTGTAACCAGCGTCACCACCCCACAAACAATGTGGGTCAGGGGATACTTCAAGAAGCTCCCTCTTACCATACTCATTGATTCTGGTAGCACTCATAACTTCATTGACCCTCAGATTGCCAAACAAGCTAATTGTTTTGTCCATCTTTGCTCCAGCTTTGAAGTCATGGTTGCCAATGGGGGCACCTTACCTTGCAAGGGGAAGTGTCACAATGTGCGTATCTCTATGGAAGATTATAACCTACGCCCTGACATGTTTTCCTTTCCCTTAGGCGGATGTGATGTGGTTTTGGGCGTTCAATGGTTACGCACACTTGGCCCCATCTTATGGGATTTTGCTGAACTTTGGATGCAGTTTAAAGTCAATGGGGCACAACACAAATTTATGGGCTTACAACCAGGGTCTCTCTACATCATCAGTTCACATCGCCTGGAAAAAATCCTTAAGAAGAATTTACATGGTGTCATCGCTCATCTCAATTCCATTCAGATGCACCCACCAACAGTCTCCACTACTTCCTTGGATAGATATGCAGGTATCTTTGCTGAACCAATGCGCTTGCTACCTTCACGAAACCTTTCCAGTAAGAATTTAGCCACATCTACCTCTCAGCAAGAAATGATGGCTATTTTGCATGCAATACAGAAGTGGCAGCCATACCTATTCGGGAATTATTTCTGCATCAAGACTGATCTCCCGAGTCTAGAAAATTTTCTGGAACAATGGGTCTCCTCCCCAACACACCTGAAATGGGTTATCCACCTCATGGGTTATCCCTATGTGATCACTTACAAGAAGGGTAAGGACAATATGGTGGAAGATGCTCCTTCTTGCACAATTGATGACCCGGTTTCTCTTACAACTCTTTCTCTGCTTGTTCCAAATTGGGTGCAATATGTTCAACAGGTCTCTCTCTTCTATGAACTCCATGCTTCTTCATCAACGGGGCACTTTGGGTTCTGCAACAGGTATGACCAAGAACAATGTAACTTCTTTTGGCAGGGACTAAAAATGAAAATTCAACAGATGGTGGCTGACGATGATACTTTCCAAGTAAACAAGGGTGAAACGACACTCCTTTCGGGATTGCTCAAACCCTTGCCCATCCCTAAACAGCTTTGGCCAACTATTTCTATGGATTTCCTAGCAGCGCTCTGGTGGTACAATACCACATCTCACAGAACACCATATGAAGCAGTCTATGGACAAACACCGCCAGTTCTTCTTCCATACACCCTTAGCAGCTCCCCAGTTCAGGAAATTGACTCGGTTCTTCGAAACCGCAATCAGATTCTTCTCATTCTGTAAGACAATCTTCACATGGCCAGAATTCGCCTGAATCAACAAGCCGATCAGCACCGTTCTGAGCGCATTTTCCACGCAGCTGACAGGGTTCTTCTTCATCTACAGCCTTCCAAGCAATACTCCTTGACACTCCAAAGGCGTCAGTGGCCTTAAATGCAACCCGAGGATGCTACCGAGGAACCACTCCTTCAGCTTCTTCAGCAATTTCTCCAACCAAAGCTTTGAGGACAAAGCTTTTTCTAAGGGAGAGGGGATGTTAGGAACCTATGTAAACCCTTCTCTTTACTATGTTAGTATATTGTTATTGGACCCATATGCTTTGTAAGTCATCCCGTAGTATTTGTTGATCCGTAGTTTATATTAGCCCATAGTATTGGACGCATATGCTTTGTAAGTCATCCCGTAGTATTATATGTCCCATGGTTTTGACTCATGGTATTGGGCATAGACTTAGTATATAAGTGTGTGTTGAGGTCATTGAAGGCACCGTGAAGTTAATTGTATTGAGCTTGCTCAAAGGAGGTTGCCCCCTCGAAGTGGCTCGTGATCAATATAAAAGTGATTCTGTTCTGTTATTTCTGATATCTTGTGTATTTGCATTAATTAATTATTGCAGGTTCCTCACAACTCGTCCGTATAGAAGTGCGTCCTCATGGGTAAAACGGTGGCTGCCACTTTGAGAAATTAGGGATTTCAGCTCATGACTCTTGGCAATGCCCACCATGCCATCATTGTGAAGCTCCCAGTTCCCAGCCAGTCGATCTAGCACCAACTGATCCAGCATCAGGACTGGTAGCAACACCAACAACATATATATAAACTCTAGATTCAGAGCGGGATGTTCCATATACAAATCCATACTCAGTGACAACACCAGCTTATCTACCACCAACACCAACACCAACACCATCAGTAGCAGCACGAGTAGTTCTAGGTCCAACAGTATATCCAGAAGTCTAGCTAATTGACTGAGATGATGAGCTTGACCCAGTTGCTTACACTCAGTGGTTACAAATAAAGAAGATTCCACCTGCTACTGTATTAAAAAGAAAGCCTGCCCGGAAAGGTGACATGATGTGTGTCGGGACTCAGGGGTAGCTGGATGCAGCTCAAGCTTTCAGACTTCTGAGCCCGTACACCTGTAATCTGTCAAAATTCCACTATCAAAAAAATGATTGGAGGATACATTTGTATTTATAAAGTTAAGTTGTATTTTTATTTTGTTTTTATTTATTTTAATTCTCTTCAATGATAAAAATAGTATTTTCAAACATTTTTAGCCAATAACAATTACACATCTATTAATATATTTTATTAAATAAATATAGTTAAATAAATTAATTTATCAAACATTGCAAATTTCAAATAATTTTTGTATCATAACACAAATTAATACAAAAAGTTGGAACATATAGTCTCTGCCTACGACAGGGGCTAAAAAAAAGAGGAGTTACATCTCCATAAATAAAATAAAAGAGAATATGAACCATTAAAGACAAGTGGCTCATTTCCTCCAAAAAAAAATAGAGGAGGAGTTACATCTCCATAAATAAAATAAAATAGAATATGAAACATTAATGACAAGTGGCTCATTTCCTCCAAAAATAGGCAAGGAGTTACTCATCAATATAACCACCACCATCTAGGTGGAATTAATAAGCCTATAAAAGCATACCATCAATAGAAAATCCAAAATCCATATAGGCTATAAATGCTACTTAATAAATGATATTAATATTTACTATAACTTATCAATTAATAATCATTAGGATGTACCAGTAAATAAATCATACCGCAATAAGCATTTCATTATTAACAATTCAATGAGCAGTAAAATAGGCAATGCATGATGAACAAACACTGACCAATGAAGTAATTGAACAACAAAAGATTCAATGCACAAGCATCAACCAATCAAGTCACTGGACAACAAAAGAGGCAATGCATAAGCATAGACCAATCAAATCACTAAAGCAGTAAAAGAGGTAATGCACAAGCATCGACCAATCAAATCCCTAAACAATAAAGGAGGCAATGCAAGGTGAACATGCATCAACCAATCAATCTACTCGATTATTAGATATGCACCACATAGTACTTACCAATCAATCTATTGAACAATAAACATGTAATATTAAGTAATTCTAAAGCATAAAACAAACTGATCTCTGTAGTGAGGCTTCTTATTCTTCCATTAACATAAGGGAGGTTAAAATTCTTTCACAAAGCACATTTATAAATTCCCAATGCACATACACATAAAATTATGAGTCCGTAACATGCCCAATAGCCGCAGAGTTGGAAACATAGCTCTGATACCACCTGTACTGTCCCCCGGGGATATCAAAGGGTCTTAGGGAAATATCATTAGCTCTCTAGGGCTAATTAGAATATTTTAGCATAGTAGAATAATTTTATAAATATTTAATTTCTTTTTCTACAATTTAATTATGACAAAATATCGATAATTCCAAATAAATTAAAATAAAATTCATAACTGATCAAGAAAATTGAAACAGGGTTGGGAAATATTATCCAACACTATATAACATCATTATGCATCCATCCCAATCCATAATACATGTTACTTGCACATAAAAGGGTCATTTTTACTTAATCGTGATTAACTAGTAATTAGTGTACTAATTGCGACACTTAGCGCATAATTGACAACACTTAACATAAATTCATTTGTTTATCACCTAATAATAATTTATAAATACCAATGGCTAATTAAAACATAATATCATGTAAATAAGGCCTAATTATCATTTTCTAGATAATTAAACAAAACAAAATTACGAAAATGACTCCACAAGACTAGTTAACTAGTATTTAACACAAACAGCTAGTCTTGCACGAATTCAACACACAACCATGACAATGAACCAAAAAGTGAACCTACAGCCATTATACATATATTTAATCATGCACATACAACCACATAAAGTTTCATTTGCAGGTTATATCCTTTCACATTAACGATGATTCTTTCAAGCTAAAACGGTGCAACTAGTTAATAAACACTGTTAGGAATTTAACCCAATGAATTGTACTGAGTTTCGGAGCACAAAGAGGCGAGGGTAAAGATATGGAAAATAAAATTCTACAGAAAAATTAAAGTACCCAAAAACAGAGCATATGAATGTACATTCCAAAAATTACGAAAACATAGATTCAATCTACAAACTAGTTACCAATTTGCACCGATTTGAAGCTAGTTTCCGTTTCTAGTTTCCAAATTCAAAAAAATAAGAAAGTATTGAATACTGTATCTCAAGGAAACCATATCATAAGTCCACTATAGCCAAATGTATGTAGCTTTCCGCTCATAAAAATTCTTCTTATTAATTCATCAAACTTGCTAAATCTACTTCTCCAAATTGGCTAGAAATTGAGGAATCAAGATAAATGCATAAACAATTTGCAAAGTCATTAGGAAGCCATTCCAAATCTAAATAACATATATTATCAGTCTTATCAGAGGTATAACTCATGTAAACATTTCATCAAACATTTCGCTTTCAAAGTCATAAATCCATTTAAAACAATTCTTTTGAAGGAGCTAGTGAATGGTAACAAAACTAGGATTTTGATAAGCAAATATAGAGATACCTAGGAACTCTTCCACACATTTCTTCATACATTTCAAGTGTAATTATTAGATATAATATCAGTTATCTCACTCAGTCATTTTTTCAAACATTTCACATGCCAAGTCTCGAAATTACATAAAACAACCCAACCGGTGAACTAGTTTTCAAATAGAGGTTAGAAACATTGTAGAGAGGTGTTTCCAATCATTCCTAAGCTATTGAACAATAAAAGTACACATAATATAAATAAAGGAGGCACAATTATCATATATGTAGCAGAGGTTCCAAATAAACATTTTTCTCAAGCACTTGCTCACAAAATACCAAAAACTAGTTAGCTATTTTTCCCAAAAACTAGTAGCATAATGTAACTAAAATCTATGAGAGATTTATTCCATAATTAGCTAATATATTTTCTCATACATTTCATGTGAAGCCATATAAGAATCAGATCGGAGCCAATTAATTCAAATAAACATAAAATAAATTACTTATCTTGCAAAATATGCAACTAAAATCGACCGTGCCATGTTCCACCCAATCGTAGGCACAATGCAAGCCAAAAATCACTTTGCAATTGTCACCCCTGAGCTGGAACCATGATGCCAAAATAAAGAGTGCACTCAACCAAAAAACCCATATAAAATTGGTCCAACCACAATCCAATGGCAAGTGGATTCCACATCACTTCCAATATAGGATCGCCAGTGGCAATTCTAGGACAAAGTTTTCAGGATAAATCAGTCCAAACACAACGGAATGGAAAGTATTCCTCAAATTCCACTCCAGGGAAATTATAGTGGCTTCAGGAAAAAATATTTAGAAATATATCAGTCCAACCTCAAATCCAATGTAAAGTGGATTCCACATCACTTCCAATCCAGGATCTCCAGGGGAAATTCCAAGACAAAATAGTGGCAATTCCAAAGTAACTCAACTTGGGCATAGGCTCAACAAGGGCTCACCAACCAGCAAAAAATCATATAAAGAGCAACCAAAACCAATCACACCAGTACCATAGCAAAACAAATATCCAAGAGAATGCATAAACAACAAGAGAGACTATCCCACATCCACCTAAATCCCATTTCCCCAGGGCAATTCGAATTGGGGGGAGAGAGGGAGACACAAGGGAGGAGTTACATTCCCCAATTGGAAAAATGGGAGCTACACTTCTCAAGAGGGCACATTAGAGGGGAGAGGAAGAGTCCTCATCAAGGTGGGAGTTACAAATTTTCATGAGGGGTGTACTAGGTGAGGGAAAAACTCTAACCCCAAATAAAATTAATCCTGGAATAAAATAAAAACCAAGGGGTAGCATAACACATGAGGGTGCATAAATCAAGAGGGTCCACCAAGTCCACAAGAAGGGTGTATCACATCCACATAGATAAAAACACAAGGTAACACTTTTCCCACAACCACTTGTTCATAACATCATGGTTCCTCATACTCTTTTTCGTGGCATCAGTCGATCCGATTATTTTATTTTATTAATTAATAATGTTCAACATAATAAAATAATAATAATGTGTAAACCATAGTCCAGACACCTTTTTCCACTTTCACTAATTCATTAATGGGAATCATTGTAAAGAGAGAGACCACATCTAAGCGTATAACCATCTCCTGCTCCTCAATCCTCATGTCCTTATGCTTTTCAACGAAGAAGGTAGAATCTTTTATAAAGGAAATAGTATTACTCAGAAGAGGTTTCAACTTGTTCGCAATGAGTTTAGCCAATTTGTAGGTGGGTTAGCCCTTTGTGTTCATGATCAGTCTAAGTGGGTTGCCTTGTTTGTGAATATTTGGTAAACCATAGATCTTAGGAACCATCAAATTTGAATTTTTAAACTTCTCCTTAATTTCTTCACTCAATGATGAATTCTAGATTGGTTCATATACCATCTTAGTAATCTGGTTCATAGGGTTTTTGCTTAATTTCGAGTAACAACCATTGTTGTTGAGGTGGTATTTCATTTTTTCCACGTAGTCTAATTTATTCATGACTAATGTTTCTCCTCCTTTATCAACTTTTAGGATTACTATATTGTTATTTTTCATTAAGGTTTCGAGGGCCAACGCTTTTTATTTACTAATACTGGGTTTTGGGGCTTGGCTAACCTCAGGGTCCTTGCAGAATCCTACCTAATCTCCTTTACCTCAACTTCAAATAAGTGATGTATACCAAATTCAATACTACCAATGATGTCTTTTATGGGAATCTTAGATGGTCCTATAGCAAAGTTCAATCCCTTCTCCAATAGTTTAATGGAGTACGAGTCAAGGATACAATCCGATAAGTTTACTACCAACCTATAGGTGCTGCCATATTACACATGGTTATTTTTGTGCTCACCACATATTTGTTATATCTTATGTTTACGAGAATCGCTCGGAAGAGTATTTGAAAAAATAGGTTTTTATTCACTTGTTGTCAAACTTACCTTTTTTTAGAGTGTTCAGGCTACCATCATCATTGTGACAACCAATGGATTTATTCACTGTCAAATTCTGTGTATTAGAGCATTCACCAACTATTTGTGAAACCGCGTGCTCACAGGAAACATTAGTTAAAATATTTGAAAAATTAGGGTTTCATTCACGTGTTTCCATGCTTACCTTCATTAAAGCATTCACACTACCATATTTTTTATGTTTCCAAACTGTTGGGTTGTTCATTGTCAAAATAATTTCAATAGAGTGCTCACCATCTATCTACGCATTAGGGTTTTACTCATTTGTTTTCAAACTTACCTCGGTTAGAGTGTTCAAGGGTTCAAATTGAACGGTCAATTGCTACTCATTAGCCAACCAATATTTTCCTTCACATCATGTTGTCCATCTACCTTATGTTTGAGCATTCAAGTGTTCATTGGAGTCCACATTTTGAAAGGTCTTTTGCTGCAGTCGAGAGAATTTACGTTCATGTTTTAACACAAATTTTGGATAATTGAGTTCGCCCTTGACATTGATTGATTGTCAAAGTGAAACCATATTGTGGGATCCATTTTATTTAGCCATATCCATGTTGTGTAATTGAAACTGTATATGATCTAAGGAAGATAAGTTCACACGTAATCATCTATATTGAAACTAAATGATTACCATACTCACGCATTTAAACAAATGCTCACTGCTCTCATTTTTCAAGTTATGTTGAACGTTGGAAAAACATGAATGATGCGGCTGTCCCTACATTTTTTTTCAGAAATTAAAAATGGGATATCTTTTTAATATTTCTGGTCCTTAGCTTTTCAAATCTCCTTATTTTCCTTAGTGTATCTACTCTGTAATGGGATGGAATATAATTCCCTAAGTATTCGCAGGAGAAACAGGTTTGCGGATTAAAGTTTGGATATTTCTCTCCGATGGACAAATCCATTTTGTCAACATTTCAAGCGTCTGTTGATGGCTCATATTCAGGAGAAATTCAATTGTCAAGCTAATGAATATGCTAGAGAAGCATTTAAATATTATTTTTATCATAATTTATGATGGGTACATCTCACCAAGGAAACACTCCAACAAAAATTTTCAAGCCTTTTTTAGGTTTGGAAGCCACGTTCTACTTAGGACCAAGTCATCATATTGTTGATATAGTTAGGGTTTTTATGATCTCAATTGTATCTCTAAATATTCTATTTGACCAATGTTCAACCTTTTCAAGTACCTTTGCTTCTTCAATTTTTATGTGGTGTTTTGTTTTTGCAGCATGTTATGCGAGCATGGATCTCCTAGATCTATTATGGGCGATGTCTTCCTTAATTTTGGTATTGATGCTCAGTTTCACCTATGTAGGTCTTACCAAATGCACAAGGTATTTGGTACACCCCTTTGTGAGAGCAAGGGATGATCAAGTCTTTAACCGAGCTACGAAATTTTCTTATATTGTTAGGTGGTGAAAAGACTATTCTAATGTTATTTTTCTTGAGAGGCCGAGTGATTTTGTCTATGGTGCCCTGTATGTAAGGTAAGAAAACCTTATGATCCCCTTCATTGTTATCTTTTTGGTTGTGCATCCTCCTCTATTATTGTTCCATTTTTATGAAGGCTTCGGTTGATTTGTCAATCCAAATATCCATTTCTTCTGAAAACTTTATGCAAATGCTCTTTTTCTTGTTGTAGCTTATCTTTATTAGAGATTCTCATTTCCCTTGTGATGAGCGTCTTGAGTATGCCAATTTTATGGCTTGGGTGGTGGTGGGACTTTTCATGTAACTATTGATTTGTATGGGTTTTCTTCCTGTAGACTCTAGGGGACAAAGTGAAAAACCCCTATGAACCGGATTACTAAAAAGGTACATGAAAAAATTTAGAATTCGTCATTGAATAAAGAAACTAAGGAGGAATTTAAAATTGCGAATCCAGTGGTTCCTAGAATCTATGGTTTGCTGAAGATTCACAAACAAGAAAACCAGCTTAGACTAATCATGGACACAATGGGCTCACCCACCTACAAATTGGCTAAGCTCCTTGCGAACAAGTTGAAACCTCTTATGGGTAGTACTAGCTCCTTTATAAAATATTCTACTTTATTCATTGAAAAGCTTAAGGACATGAGGATTGAGGAGCACAAGATGGTTATAATATTAGATCTGGTCTCTATTTTTACAATGATTCCTATTGATGAACTAGTGAAAGTGATAGAAGACCTAACTGATCCAAAAATTGCGAGGCTAGTGGAGTTGTGTCTTAGGTCAACTTTTTCAGTTTCTAGGGGGATATTTATGAAAAAACTTGTGGAGTGGCTATGGTTTCCCCCCTTTCACCAATTGTATCCAATCTATTCATGGACAATTCTGAACAAAAAGCTTTAAACTCATCCTAGAAACAACCCAACTAATGGGTAATATTTGTTGACAATAACTACGTAAAATGGGAACATGGAGAGGAAGAATTGGGGAGATTCATTGAGCATTTAAATAGCCAATTAGACCACATAAAGTTCACAATGGAACATCATAAGGATCTCTCTTTGTCATTCCTAGATGTTTTGGTTACAAGAAAAACTGATGGCATTGTGTCCCGTAGAGTCTAGAGGAAGAAAACACATACAAATCAATAATTACATGAAAAGTCCCACCACCAACCAATCCAGAAAATTGGGGTACTCAATACACTCATCACAAGGGAAATTAGAATATCTGATGAAGATCATTGACGACAAGGAAAATATCATATGCATAAAGTTTTTAGAATAAATGGATATTCCGAAAATTACAAATCAACAAATCCTTCATAAAAATGGAATGACGAGAGGGGATGCTGTGTAAACAAGAAATAAAAGTCAAGGGGATCATAAGTTTTTTCTGACCATAAATTACAGATAGGGAACCATAAAAAAAAACGCTCGTCTTCTCAAGAAAAAGAACATTTCAACGGTCTTTTTTCCACCTAACAATTTAAGAAAATTGCTTAGCTCAGTTAAAGACCCTATCAACCCTCGCTCTCACAAAGGGGTGTACCATATATATTGTGCTTATGGAAAAACCTACATCAGTGAATCTAGGAGATCCATCAATACCAGAATTAAGGAACACAAGGCATACACCATCCATAATAGATCTAGGAGATCCACACTCACACAACATGCTGAAAAATAAAACAACACGTAAAAATTGAAGAAGCAAAGGTACTTGCAAAGGTTGAACATTGAACAATAGAAGAATTAGAGAGGTTGATTGAAATCATAAAAAAACCTAATTGTATCAACATAGACGATAGCTTGGTCCTAAGTGGAACATGACTTCCAAACATAAAAAAAACGCTTGAAATTTTTTGTTGGAGTGTTTCCTTGGTCGGTTGTCCCCCTCATAAATTATGATAATAAGCATATTTAAATGTTTATCTAGCATCTTCCTTAGCTCGAAAATTGACTTAAATGTTTATCTAGCATCTTCCTTAGCTCGAAAATTGACTTTGTCCTAAATATGAGCCTTTGACAGAGGCTTGAAACATTGACATAGATGGATTTTTCCATCATAGAGCAATATCCAAACCCTAATTCTCAAAAAAAGGATTGTCTAGTGGACTCGAAGGGATCAGATTGAATTGAACCGTATGGATTCACCTCTAACCAGAGCTATTTATTTTTAGGTATAAAGCACCCTCATTGGTTATATTCTAGAATTTGTAGCTGGGAATAAACAATCAACATCCAATGCCAAATATGACTAAGAAGGGGAGCTAGGGGAATATTACTGAAGGAAGTTCCGTTGTGGATTAAGACCTGGATGCTCGAATTTAGTTTTCTACCATTAAACTGGATTAGAATGGAGGAGTAAAACCCTCTCACTTTTTGAAGAAGGTTGAGGTGATGCTACTACATTGTGGAATACATGAACTACCATCAATGGAGGAGGAATCTAGTAATGATTCCAGGGATGAGCATGCATAACGAAGAGTAGAAATATACAAATAATGGTGGAAAGCGCATATGAGAAACAAATGAAGACAAATTGTGCAACTAGAAAAAGACCTATGGAATGGGGAAAGAAATAAAGAAAGTGAAAACAATCAATGTCATATGAAACAGAGATAGGAACTAACTAGCTCAAGGATAAGAGAAATAGGGATAAAGGTGTCATACAATCCAGTAAGAGGAATTTTGGGAAAATGACTGATCAAGAAATCGGACTGTGAAATCCAATTTCCAAGTAATGGAGTGCCATATTAGTCACCCAAACTATCCCTATACGTAGTTGCAGAATAGTCAAAACAATCAAGACCCGCAGAAGATGGAAACACCCAAGAAAGTGAACCCCCTATTATTGTGGAAGTAGATACCAGAAGCAATGGAAGTAGAACTCCTTTGATCAACCCCCAAGATCCCTCACATAATTTGGTAACAAAGTCTATTTTACAATTACCTTGGTACAATCAGATGAGCAATAATACAAATAGTTTACAGAATATTTCACTAGAAGGTGGAAGTAGTAGTATCTCTCAACAAACTAGTAGTAACATTGTAGCACAATTGGGACCCTAAGGATTCATGTAAGTAGGATCCCCAACTGTGAAAATGGTTGGAGTACAAGGAGGACCACCCCTAAAATTTCTATGATTTTGGGGAAAAGGAGGATAAGATGATGGAACACAACATAGGTTCCTCTGCAAAGCAATGGAATGACAGGGAGACACCAACAACATCCAAATTGGTTGAATTTCAGACAACTTTATGAGGAATAGATTTATAGTGATACATGAAATTAATTGAAAGGAAATACCCAAATGCAACAAACCTACTCTGGAATAAACAAAGAAACTATTCCTGGATTACTTTTTGCAACCTAAGTCAGAAAAACAAGGCATTGCGGAACAAAGAGAAATTCAGCAAGTGCAAGGAGAATCTTCCTGGGATTATGCACGATGATTCAAAGATGTATTAATGAAGTTGTCATTTTATGTGCATGATACCAATCATAAGGAATGTTTTATTCAACGATTACTACCGTTAACAAGAACAAGTTAACAACAAGTGATAGAATTACCTAGAACTATATTAGAACAAGTTATGAATATTGAGGTCATGATTCATTACTTGAATTCCACTACTGTAGGTACTTCCTCATCTTTTGGGGAATTGGTGCAAGCACACAATAGGATCACTGAAATAACTGAGAGAATCCAAGAATTGACTATACCAAGGCCAAGTCAACTGCAATTCTAGTGTACGGGATGTATGATAGAGAGCCATCATGTATCGGGATGTCCCAAAATGTGGGGAGGATCGATCCCTCCCAGAGGACCTTTTAGCAGTGAACCAAGTGCAATCATTGCACAAATGGACACAACAAACCTTTTCCAATTAGCAAGTCGGCAAACGTACCCAGATCCACTAAGTTGTTCTCCAAACGATTACTACGAGATCTGTAAAGCATAAGGCCACCCTCCACAACTCTGCCCAACTTTGTAGAAGTATTCCCTAGTGCCAAATATGATATATTGTGAATTTTGAAAATCTACTATACATAGCACTAAGAAATGCAAATATTTGGATGCATTGACATAAATATTAAACCACTCCATATACCAAGTAGCAAATCAACCCTTAGGGGTAGGAGGAGGCCACAAAGACATGATTCATGGTTACAATTACAATGAAATTGAACACCTCACTTGAGATTTTCCATTGCCTGAAAGAACTTGGTGCACATATTGTCATACAAACACCCACACTGTTGAAGAGTGCCCAGATCCTATCGCAAAATGGGAGGATCACATAAGAAATAGAGAAAGTGAAAGCAATCAATGTTAGATGAAATAGAGAGAGGAACTAACTAGGTCAAGGATAAGAGAAAGAGGGATAAAGGTTTCGTACAACCCAGTAAGAGGAAGTTGGGGAAAAGGACTAAGTAAGAAATAGGACTGTGAAATCCAATTTCCAAGTAATGGAGTGCCATATTAGTCACCCAAAATAGCCCTATACATAGTTGCGGAATAGTCAAAACTATCAAGACCTGCAGAAGATGGCAACACCCAAGAAAGTGAACCCCCTATTATTGTGGAAGTAGATGCGAGAAGAAATGGAAGTAGAAATCCTTTGATCAACCCCCAATATCCCTCACATAATTTGGTAACAAACTCTATTTTACAATTACCTTGGTACAGTCAGATGAGCAATAATACAAATAGTTTACATAATAGTTCACTAGCAGGTGGAAGTAGTAGTATCTCTCAACAAACTAGTAGTAACATTGTAGCACAACTCGGACTCTAAGGATTAATGTAAGTAGGATCCCCAAATGTGACAATGGTTGGAGTACAAGGAGGACCACCCCTAAAATTTCTATAATATTGGGGAAAAGGAGGATAAGATGATGCAACACAACATTGGTTCCTCTGCAAAGCAATGGAATGATAGAGAGACACTAGCAGCATCCAAATTGGTTGAATTTCAGACAACTTTATGAGGAATAGATTTACAGTGATACATGAAATTAATTGAAAGGAAATACCCAAATGCAACAACCCTACTTTGGAATAAACAAAGAAACTATTCCTGGATTAATTTTTGCAACCTAAGTTAGAACAACAAGGCATTGCGGAACAAAGAGAAATTCAGCAAGTGCAAGGAGAATCTTCCTGGGATTATGCACAATGCTTCAAAGATGTATTAATGAAGTTTTCATTTTAGGTGCATGATACCCATCACAAGGAATTTCTTATTCAACAATTACTACCGTTAACAAGAATCCCCCTATCACAACAAGTGATAGACTCACCTAGAACTATATTAGAACAAGTTATGAATATTGAGGTCATGATTCATTACTTGAATGCCACTACCATAGGTACTTCCTCATCTTTTGGGGAATTGGTTCAAGTACACAACAGGATCACTGAAATAACTGAGAGACTCCAAGAATTTACTATACCAAGGCCAAGTCAACCACAAGTCTAGTGTGCAGGATGTATGATAGAGATCGATCATGTATCAGAATGTCCCAAAAAGTAGGGAGGATCGATCCCTCCCAGAGGACCTTTTTGGCAGTGAACCAAGTGCAATCATTGTGCAAGTGGCCACAACAAACCTTTTCCAATTAGCAAGTTGACAAATGTACCCAGATCCACTAAGTTGTTCTCCAAATGATTACTACGAGATCTGTAAAGCATATGGCCACCCTCCACAACTCTGCCCAATTTTGTAGAAGTATTCCCTAGTGCCAAATATGATATATTGTGAATTTTGCAAATCTACTATACATAGCACTAAGAAATGCAAAGATTTGGATGCATTGACAAAAATATTAAACCACTCCATATACCAAGTAGCATATCAACCCCTAGGGGGAGGAGGAGGACACATAAGTGGTTTATGGTCAACTGGACGAGGAGGCCACAAAGACCTGATTCATGTTTACAATTACAATGAAATTGAACACCTCACTTGAGATTTTACATTTCCTAAAACACCTTGGTGCACATATTGTCATACAAACACCCACACTGTTGAAGAGTTCCCAGATCCTATCTCGAAATGGGAGGATCACATAAGAAGGACAACTAATTTCATTAACTCTAAACCTCAAGAAAACCACAGTGTAGCAAGATTTGTTGTAAGCCAGGGAGTAGTGGGAATTGGAGTAGATAAACATAGACCAAACTCAACGGTAATAAGAAGAGAAAATACAACAAAAACTAAGTACATCCCAGTTCAACAGAAAGAAATACTTCCCATCAGTACAAAAGAGGTGATGCGATAGGATTTTATGGAAGAAGAACATATACTGGAAAGGTAATGTATCGTGTGTCTATGCGGTTCTCTTTGTTAAAATATATCTTAGAATATGAAAGCGCCACTTATAAGTTTCGTAGAACACTTCGCAGAATACAGGAAACTATGGAAGTTGATTAAAATATATTTGCCTCATTACCTGAGAGAAACCTTTAGCTAGTGCAAAAGAAAAGAAGGAAAAGGATTGGCTGATAATTTCGGTTAGATGCACTAGTACATGGCTATGATATTAAGAACGTAATGTTAGACTTGGGGTTTGATGTGAACATACTCCCAAAGAAGTCATGGGAAGCAATGGGTTTTCCACCTTTGGTATACTCTCCTATTTAGATTAGAATGGACAACTAGTATCACATCTTCCCAATTGGTTGATTGGAGAATGTTGAAGTTGATTTAGGAGGTGTCAAAACCATCACAGACTTTGAAGTAATTGAGATTATGGGTGGATCATCAGTGGGAATCAGATAGATTGCAGCCAGAATTTTAGGTTAGTCATTTTTTCCATGAGATGGGACCTATTCCTAAGGCTTGGTACTTGCATGAGGAGACCAAATGACAGACCGGGTGCTAGAAGAAAATGCACGCAAATTTTTTCCAGGATTCCTTTTCTTCCACAACTAGTGATTCGATGACTAAATCATTCACAACAATTAGAGGAGCATTATTCACATATATGTTGAAAAACATGGGAAACTCATACATTTTCCCTACCCATAAAGAACTGTCATACCTCACTTTGGTGATTCTTGAAGTGGTGTCTCCTCTCTATTGTGCCAAAGTAAAACAAGAGAAATCATATCTGGATGAACTAGAACACTTACATCATTTAAATTTCAAGGATTCTGAAGGATATAGAGAACAGAGATAGATGAAACCAAAGGAGACTGGCGCACTTTATACACAACCTTTGAAACTATAGAAAGTAAATTTTGGCATAGAATACAAACCAAATATGGAGGCTATAGGATACAATTGGGATGAACAAATTGTATATGATATAGCATCATTATTGAATGAATATGATGATCTATTTTTGCGGAACTTTATAGAGCTCAAGTGGATCCAATGAGATTTGGGTGAAATGAAGATTACACTAAAACCACACACCAAATCTGTAAAGAATCGACCATAAGGACTAAACCCTTGAGTGAAGCAGAAGGTGAAAAACAAAATTTACCACATGCTCTGTGCCAACTTGATTTTTCTAGTGGATGAATCAGTCTGGATTAGACCTATAGTAATCCAGAGCAAGAAATACACAAAGGATATTACAGTCTATGTTTACTATCACAACCTGAACATTGCATGCATACATGATCCATTCCCAACACCATTCAATGATGAAGTATTAGATCAAGTAGAAGGAAATGAAGCTTACTCCTTCGCAGATGGATTCTTGGGTTATCACCAGGTCAGAATTGCGAAAAAAAGATAAAAGAAGACAAGAAAATGGGGATTATTTTCCTATAATGTCATGTAATTCAAATTGAATAACGCACCTATTGTTTTCTCCATAATAGTAATCCCAGCTTTAAGAGAGTTTCTCCACAAGGTTTTGGAGGTTTACTTGGATGATTGGATAGTTTACAATATGCTTAAAGATCATGTTGCATTAATCCGACTAATGTTGGTCGATCGCTCTCGACAAATGGGGATCTGTTTTAACTTATGGAAATGCATTTTTGTGTTCCTTTTGGAAACCTATTGGGACACAATGTTTGTCATGATGGAATTCTGGTAGACCTTGCAAAAAATAAATCCATTATCAATCTACATGCACCTATATCGATTAGGCAGTTGCATTCTATTTTGGGGAGTACATCATATTACAGGAGATTTATACACAACTATGCCTCGATCACGATGCCATTGGATTAGTTTCTAAGTAGGGCCAAAGATTTCAAGTGGACTGAAGATTGTGAAAAGTATTTTTCAACACTTAAGGAGAAAATGGTTAATGCTCCAATATTGACATTCTCTAATTGGACAAAGGATCTCCATGTACTTGTTGATGCATTAGGTATTTCCCTTGGCACTATATTTGCTCATTTAAGAGAAGGCGAAATGGATCATCTAGTTTATTTCTCCAGCAGAAAGCTATTGCAAGCTAAATGTAACTACACAACCACAGAGCGAGAAGGTTTAGCGGTGATCTATGCTCTACAAAAAAAATTTCACTATTTATTGGAAGAGCATTTTAAATTCTTTACAGGTCATTCATTTCTCAAATACTTGGTGAACAAACCTATCCTAGAAGGTCAAATATGTAGGTGTCTACTTTTATTCCAAGAGTTTTCCTTTGAAGTAATATTCAATACTAGAAAACATAAATGTGGACTTGATTACCTATCACAAATAGAATGTGGAGAAGTCGATGGACCTATTGATGATCAGTTACCAGATGCCACACTCTTTAGAGTAGAAGCAATTCCCGACCATCTAGTAGAGATTGCACTACTCCTCAAAACCAGAAAAGAGCCTGATTATTATTCGATAAGACATAATCGCTACCTGGTCGTGCAAGTTATGGAATACAAGCTAATTGTAGGACAACTCTAAAAATTAGGAACCGATGGAATTTTACTTCGTTATGTACTATATCATGAGCGACAAATCATTTTGTGGGAATGCCATGCTGGTGTTGACGGTGGACATGTTAGAATAAAAGATACAAGAATAAATATACTCCAAGATGAGTTACAGTGGCCAATAGTGTTCAAAGATGCTAAGGAGTACACCAGGAGATGGGACATCTATAGAGAGTTGGTAATTCATCTTGACGAGATGAACTTTCACTCCAACCAGTTCAGTCCTTACACACATTTGAAAAATGGGTAGTTGATTTTGTGGGACCTATCAATCCACTAGCGAAACATTCTAAATATCGTTACATCATTACCACAACATACTACTTAACAAGATGGGGCAAAGAAGCACCAATCTGAGATTGCTCCACATAAACAACAACTCAAATTATCTACAAAAACATCATCACTAGATTTGGATGTCCCAGAAGTCTCACAAGTGACTAGGGTAAGCACTTCTTGAACACCATCATTAAGGCACTAACAATAGAAATTTTGATACAACACCACAAAAGCAGTTCGTATCACCCACAAGCAAATGGCATTGTAGAAGCTTTCAATAAAATTCTAGAGATCGATATGAAAAAAGTATGTTGCACAAATCGAGATGATTAGGATGACCAAATACCAGTTATGCTATGATCATATAGGAACACTACAAAGAAACTACATAAACAAACTTTGTTTCAATTAGTATATGGTAGACAAGTAGTTGTTCTAGAAAAATTTGTGGTTCCAAGCCTCAATATTATACACAAAACACATATGACAGAGGAAGACTTAGTTGTGGAATATCTTACAGAAATTATGGAACTTGAAGAATCCTGCTTCTTGATCGATTATCATGCAACAGTTGAAAAAGAGCGACATAAGTCCTAGCATGAGATGCATATCAAGAAGGAAAAATTTAACAAAGGAAGCCAACTTTCACTTTATGGCAACAAATTTATGAAGCACCCAGGTAAAATCCAAATGCATTGGCTAGGACATTTCATTGTTGCAAAAGTAAAAGACTCTGTAGTTGTTAAGATCATGTAGCTCGATGGTATTCTTCGTACAATTTGGAGGAATAACGCACGCTTGAAGCCCTATGTTCTTTATCAGTCGTTCTGTAAGAGGCCACTCTTGTCACCAGGTAGGAGTTAGGTTCTTTTTCACTCCATTGATTTTTCCATTTCTCATTTTTCAATCATTTGTCTCATTTCAGTTGGTTAGTTCAAACCATTGGGTTTAGGGGGGACCCACCAATCCCGGTTCATATGTCGCCACTACCACATCGCATTGGTACAATTGTCTTTTCATCATTTAAGAGATATTAACACCCAAATTAACCAATTTGAATCTTTCCCATGTGAACTTTCATTCGATTCATGCATTTAGGAAAGTAATTATGTTGATCCTCCACTACGCCCCAACATTAATTCTCTATCCTTAATTGATTTACTTATTGAAGGAGGGTTATTTCGAATGCACTCCACATTGTGAAATATTGGTTAAGTGTGGAATATCCAACCTGGAGTTCTTAGCACACAATAAGTCTAGAGCCTCCGAACGACCCGCAATTCAACTCATCTATTAGTAGTGAGCATTAACCATGGGAAAAGTACCAACAACACTAGTTGTAACCAGCAAATCATAGGCCAAACAAAAGGAAATCTCCAAACCCATCCTGATGGATCCAAGGATTGAAATCTTGGGTGATTTGCAGGGGAAAGGTAAAGCTGGTGTGGCTTGTGGACTCTAATTTTTTCTATGGAGACCTATATACAAACATGTTGCATAGTGAATATATGGATT
This sequence comes from Larix kaempferi, assembly GCA_027924585.1. Taxonomy (NCBI): domain Eukaryota; kingdom Viridiplantae; phylum Streptophyta; class Pinopsida; order Pinales; family Pinaceae; genus Larix; species Larix kaempferi. Next base: position 35,075,046 of record BSBM01000074.1, on the reverse strand, counting down.
TCCTCCCATCTCAAAATGGCGAAGTTGTCTCAAAATGGAAACATGATTTTGTACCATTACAGGATTCGACATTGATGAACCTAAAATACCTCCCAGTCTTCGGCACCATGTTAGAATTTCAAAGGTGTACCAAGATTTTAATCAGCCGCGTGCATGTCTACTCTCTATGGTTGGATCAATAATATCACATTCATATAGATTACATTCACAAACTAACAAGCCTATCAATGAAAGGTGTTATAACAATATTCCCATCATATACATGCCATGGACCTTCGTGTTGTTCTACCTAGTGTTATTTGGCCTTCTAGTGCTTAGTCTAGTGTCTTGGACCATAGTTTGTCCACATTTGAACACCTTAGACTAGTGATATATCCATGAAGCCTTGTTTTTCCACTTATCCACTCATTTCCATCATTTTAGGAGTCAATGTGCCGCACTACCTTGCATTTATGTGGGAGTTATTGCATTTCCTTGTTTTAAGGAGATGGAGTGTGCTCTCTTAATTATTTGGTCAACTTGTGCATTAATGGCCACTAGTTAGCCAACTACTCACCCATGCACCCTCATAATGGTATCTTTCACACTATTTTGACTAGCCTAACCTCCTCATCGTCCATCTATGTTCATTGAACCTCATTATGGCCCAATCTATGAGTTACACTTGGACTCATGTCATTGATGGGTGAATTGGTCCAATCTAAGCCTCATTATTGTGAGCTACTCAACTTGCCACTAAGCCTCTCGGTTTTGGCTCTTGAGAGCATCTATATATTGTACTCATGTTGATGAATAATATCATAGTGGAATTCTTCCCACTAGAGTTATTTTCCTCTACTGTTATGTTCAATATTTCTTATTTATTCTTGCTATCTCTTTGTGCAAATAATTCTAAGTGAGATTGTGTTTGCTATCTAGATCTAGGTTGGATTGTCACATGTATCAGAACCTAGTATTGTGATTGTTGTGCAATCTAAATTCTAATAAAAGGGGAGGACGTCACCACATCTTTTCAAGGTGGCCACAAGTGAGGAAGAATCCATTCAAAGCCAAGCCTATATGAAAAATACGGAACCAAACGTGGAGGAAAAGGTGTCCTCGTTGTTGATATTAATCACCCATCAACTAAGGTCACATGCTAGAATATTTCTAGTAGGGTCATGTGGAAATACACAAAAGGGGAATGCACCTTGGACACAATTTATGTTGCATAATTCTATGTCTAGGTTATTCAACTGACTCTTAGTGTAAGTTCTTAATGGATGAGCTTTTTCAAGCATGTGCAAATGTGCAAAATTCCGAGGGATACTTCTTTTTTAGGTACCTTCTCATCACTCTATCCATTTGGAAATGGATACCACCACATGGTTGAAATTTGTCACATATCATTTGAAGCAGGCTATTTCTCAACTTTTCACCCCGTGGAAGACCCAGGGAAATGATACCAATGTAGCGTTCAACAATCAAGCTTTTTTCCAATGGTACACCAACCTCAAAGAAGTGGCACTGGAATAGATTCAAGAGAACCTGTTAAGAAACTACAGTTCTAAAGTGTGGTTTGGGATCGATCGTGATAACACCTTCATCTATCTACAAAAAGATGATCTAAACATCTTTAAAGCACATTCCTTGCCATTTTGCTTACTTCCATATGCATTCCACAAAGTGATAAGCACATGGTATGGAGTAATTGTTGTGTCCGAAAAAAAAGGTACTACCTACATATTTCTCCTTTCTTTAACCAACCAAAAAAGGAAAGAAGAAGTGAACCAAGAGGAATCTTTAGAAGAAACATCCAAGCCTACTGTTGGGTCTGAATTTTGGCATCCTTTCGTCTATCATATTATCCTTTTATTGCTCTTATAATTTTGTATGCTTGCACTTTTGAAGCCATAACTTCCCGTAGACAAGCATAATGAGACCCGACTATTTGTTTATGTTTATTCCTCTATTTTTAATCAATTTTAAGGGTTTTAAATGATCAATTTGACTCCTAATGAATGTCCAGTTCTCATGACTATTTACAGCACTGATTCTGGTATTGATTCTAGCACTGATTCTGGTACTAATTCCAGCACTAGTTGTTTTAGTCTACCTATGAGAAATTGAGCACATGGTTTTATTTATACAATCTTCAATATGGATCCATGTTCTTTAAACAACATTCAAGTTGTTTATATGCAACTATATCCCCCAATCAATATTTGTGGTCGATGCTTTTATAAATATGGACAAAGCAGATTTAGTTAAAAGATGAATTTTTTGTAACATGAATTCCATCTCATTGAGCATCCTATGGTTACTCCTTTCAGTGTTTTGAACATTTGTATTGGCATGCAAAATTGTGAATATAAGAAAAAGGGGAACGCACTCTACCTGGAATTCATTCATATTGAATCTTTGTTTAGTTTCAACACCATTTTTCTAATAACGGTGTCGGTTACAACAAACTCATAGTCAAAGGGGGCATAGTTCAACAATTTCATAAATTCTATTTTTATGGTTAAATCTGGGAAATCATGGACAATTTGTAATGTGTCTTATCTTTATAATTTGATGGAAAATTTGGGCTCTTGACCAAACAAATTTGCTCATAGCATTTGCATAGAGGGAGTTTACCATTATTGATTTCTTTACGTCTTGCCAAGATGGATATTACGGATATATCATTCTATTCTTGAGGAAATTGTTTGGTCTTGTGTAGTCTATTACAAAGATTCAGTGTTGATCCAAGTACATGAAACAAGTGTACCATTGCGAAGGAATGTTAGACAAAATTTCAAAATTCTTCATTCCATTTTGACTAGCGTGGTTTGTACCCAGCACAACATATTTCATATTCAGAAATGGTGTGTGACTAAGTATTTGAAAGCGTGGACAGAACTTTGCAAATATGGTTGTGATAATTTTTTAATGAGAAAGGAATAAAAATTAAGGAATTTACTACCAAATGTGTTCCTACAAAAAGCTCTCCATTACAATGTATCATACATGAAAGGCAAAAATATGTGGCCTAACAAGCAAGCCAAGAGAGACAGAGGAGGTTACTGACTTTTCTTTGTAACCATAAGCTTCCATGATCATCATGAGACCACCACGAGTCCTACCAAATCATAATGTATAGAAAGAGGGAATTCTTTTATCCACATGTGGCAGAGGAGATCCTTAGTCAAAGCAACAAGTTGAAGGATTCATCAAATGAAACCATATCAATTAATATTCAAATCGCATGGACGAAACAAAGGGATTCTCATGCCTTCGGTCATGAGAATATATCTATTTATAAACAATCATATCTGATGACTCATCCGTATTCAGTTGAGAGATGTAAATGAAGATCAAGAGATAGAAGGATCGTTTCTCATAAGTGGTCTCTATTGTTTTATAAATACATGGATCTTTAACTATAAAGGAGTGGAGTGGGGAGAGTTAGATTAGTAGAGGTAGATATTAGAGAACAAGGTAGATAGACTGTGGATCAAAGGTGTTGTAAACTATGTTTTGTACTACTGGTATTTTTAATAAAGAAATGACACTTTTTCCTATGTGTGATTAAGAAATGTGACCTTGTTTAATGATGGCAGATTCTAAGTTGGAGGCCCCCCTACTTGGGAATGTGTAGAATCAGGTTTTTATACATTTTAGCATGTGAATACCTTATGTTGATTTCAGATTATGCTTTCAGCACTTCTATTGTTTTTAATGCAATTAGTGGAGCTCCATGTACTGTGTAGAGTTTTTAATGCAATTAGTGGAGCTTCATGTACTGTGTAGAGTTGATAGATTGATGTTATTTTCCATTTGGAAGATTAGAAACTTGTCTATCTTCAGTTGATGAAATTGGGTTAGATTAGTTGCAGCTTATATTTAGTTGAGGAGAGTAAACTAGATTAGCCACAGTTTAAGAGATTCCTTGGTATTCATTTGCAGTAGCTTACATTCGGTTGGGTGAATTAAGTTATATTAATTGCTTTACTCCTGCACATTTTGTGCTCGTGCCTCAAATTCTATGACACCCTGGTTGATGATTTGATGACAGATAATTGTGGATATAATTCTCTCGGCATTTTTGGCACCATTTCCAGGGAGGTGCTGAAGGGATTAAATCATTAACAATTGGCTCTTTAGTTTTTGCTTCTATGAGATTCGTTTCAGTTATTTGTCAGCATTCAGTGAGTTTCAGTTAAGTGCATGGGAAGGGGAAATTATCATGCCAATAGACAACTTGGTGATAGTAGGGTCCTAGTAGTGTGAGGATCTAAATACATGCTTAGTCTTGCAATTTTCTTTATGATCATATTTGAAGTTTGTGTGCAAGGTTTTAAATATTTCAAACAATAATATTTCATTCCTTATGTGTTGTATGATTTGAAAGTTTTGTTTTTGGTTAGTGAAAACCCCCACATACCAATTCTTGTAAGAACCAAACAGAAGCATTCATGAAAGTTCAACAATTGGTGAAGAGTATGCTATTGCAAGATATTTCTCAGATCCTGATGGAAATTGAAGATAGATCTACATCCCAACTCTTTGAGAATCCTTGCCTAATTGTAGAAGAAATCACAATTCTAGGAACTCCATCACATGAGGAGCAGACACTGGAGCCATAGATTGAAGATTTTCTTGCATGTTTAGCTCCTTCGATCATCCAGGAGTATGAAAGCAATATTTTTGAAGATTGACAGGGCATACCAAGGAAGGGCACACAAACTGATAGTGTTGATGGATAAGAGAACCAAGAAATGAAGGATTATATTGAGGAATGGTTTCAATCCATCACAGGGCCAAAGGATGACTTTCTTCTTCAACACTTCTTGGTACCAAATCAAAAGGAGGAGCTGGTTCTTCATGTCCATGCAGTCATCAAGATACATTTTCCATGCTTGTATATGATTTCATTTTTTATTTTGTTACGTGCATGGCTGCACTAGAATTATACCTATACTTGAAAAAGGGATTGTCTTTTTCAAGTACGGTAGGATTGTAAATAGTTAGATATCAATAAAACACTACAATGCTGCATACAATAGTCTAAGTTCATTGCAACAATTGTTTTTATATGTGCGGAATAAATGAGGGAATATTGTCAAACAAAAGAGTAAGAGAATCCTTCAGTAGATCTTTTAGTTCACAATATGCTCATGGAGAAGAAGCTTGTTAAGAATTACAATCAGAGATCATGGGGATTCTATACATAATTACTCTCTGCACCTATGTTGATTCGAGATTCTTAAGCTCAGTAGGATAGCAGTCATGAGCACAGCATGTGATTTTGTTTAGCCTAATCAATATTCAGGTGTACAATATATTTGAGATCTCCTTTTTCATGATATTTTGAATTAGCAAATAATTCTATCACTGGGATAGAAATAAGAACTAATCTTTTCATATTTGAAGAAATGCTTCCAGCAGTAAAAGTTTCATAGTCTTGATATCAGCAGCACTATCATTCTAGTAGCCAGTTTCATGGATGAATTATGGAAGAGCTACAAGAAAACCTATAGCTGCCTTCATGAACTAAGACCGTTTTGATAGCATCTAGCAGACTGCAATTTTCCTCTATTTTTCAGCTAACAAGGTACAATATATTTTGAAGTATATGGGGAGAAGGAAGATATTTGAAGTGCTCCAAGAAGATCATGTAAATATGTTTTTAAAAGACTAGTTCAAAATCAAAACTAGTACAGGAAATGGTATGGGAACTTCTCTGCACATTACATCAGCTAGCAACATCTTCAAAGCAATGATTGAAACCCCCTAAGAGTAAGTATTGGTACATCTAGAGGTAAAAGAATTTAAATTCTTGAATTATTAAGACTGTTTTAAATTCTTGAATTATTAAGACTGAGGAAAATTATGAATATCCAACTTCTCTTGTGCTTTCCAACTATCCTAAGAATATCTATGTCGCACGTTCTTCCCTTCATTTTAAAAGAATGCCTACCTTGTGCCTTACTAGAAATGCTTTGACTATCATCTATATCATATCCTACTATTGTCCTCTTGTATTATGTTTCTTATCCTGATTTAAATCATTATATCTTATTTCAAATCACTACAAAGATTCAAAATAAGGATTTGTGTAATCCTTTTATCGACATGACTATTTGCATTGCTTCATCCATATTTCCATTATCATTTTATATTTAATGTAAAAAATCTATCAAGCTTTGTCTTCACAAAATGCACAGCAGAATAGGTGGAAACTTAAAAATCTTGGTCACTATATCAGGATTATGTAAAAAGACAAGGTAGCATTATTTTGTTTGATTTTGGAGAAGAATCCTCTTTGAATGAGGACATGCAAAAATTTAGGCTTGGGGAGTGTTGGGTATAAACTTTGACATCCTTTCGTCTATCATATTATCCTTTTACTGTTCTTATGATTATGTATGATTGCACTTTTGAAGCCATAACTTCCCGTAGACAAGCATAATGAGACCCAGTTGTTTATTTATGTTTATTCCTCTATTTTTAATAAATTTTAAGGGTTTAAATGATCAATTTGAATATTGATGAATGTCCAGTTCTCATGGCTAATTCCAACATTGATTTCAGTGCTAGTTGTGGCACTAGTTGTTTTAGTCTTCCTATGAGAAATTGAGCAGATGGTTTTATTTCTACAATCTTCAATATGGACCCATGTTCTTTAAACAAGATTCAAGTTTTTTATATGTAGCTACAGCCTCCACTAAATCTTGTGGTAAATGCTTTTATAAAGATGGCCAATGAAGATTTAGTTAAAAGATGAAATTTGTGTAACATAAATTCCATCTCATTAATCATCCTATGGTTATTCCTTTCACTATTTTGAACAGCTGTTTTGGCATGTGCAAAATTGTGAATATTGGAAAAGAGGGAACGCACTCTACCAAGAATTCATTCATATTGAATCTCTCTTCAGTTTCAATGCCATTCTTTTTAGAACAATTGCAGCAAACTCACAGTCAAAGGGGGCACAATTCAACAATTCCATATATTCTATTTTTATGGTTAAATCATGGACAATTTGTAATGTGTGTCCTCTTTATCATTTGATGGAAATTTTGATCTCTTGACCAAACAAATTATGCTCAAATAATTTGTGCAGAGTGAGTTTACAACTATTGATTTCTTTACATTTTCCAAGCTGGATATTATGAATATATCATTCTATTGTTGAGGCAATTGTTTGACCTGTGTAGTCTATTACATAGATTTGATTTTGATCAAAGTACAAGAAACAAGTGTACCGTTGCATAGGAATGTTGGAAAAATTTTCAAAATTCCTCATCCCATTGGTTATCACAATCCCCTTATTATTTGACTAGCATGGTTTGCAGCCGGCACAACATATTTCATATTCAAAAATGGTGTGTGGCCAATTATTTGAAATAATGGATAGAACTATGTAAAGATGTTTGTGATAATTTTTCAATGAGAAAGGGATAAAAATTAAGGCATTTACTATATATTTGCATCAAATTCACCAAATGTATTCCTACAAAAAACTCTCCATTACACAAAAGGCACAAATATGTGGCATACTTGTAAGGTGTTGGATTGGGCACATAAACAATAATTCATGAAGACATAAGAAATAGGCGTGAAAGCACACTATCTTATCATTAATTAATGTACATATATAGAATGAGAAGTGACCCTTGGATTTCAAATTCCAAGTGGTCTCTTGGATTCCCGGGTGACTCTTGGTCTACCCTCAACAACTATTGATCTTTTTTGCACATGAGTGGTGCACACCAATACTAACACTAAGGATTAGGCTCCAACAAATCCCACCTTAATCCGAAGGGTGTATACGAGTCCAATAAAAAGAAGAGAGTTGAATAGATGGAAGTGGACAATTACCACCTGCTAAACATTTCCATCTCAAACATCCTTTACTAAGAAGGTTAGATAGAAGCTTGCACATGCTTCTGTTAAATACAATAGCTCTCTGAAGGGATGGTTTTGGATGACCATCAACCAAAAGGGGATAACATAAGCTGAAATATTCTACTATGTGTGTGGAACTTGGCGACAACACTCGCTCAAAGGCTCTCTGGAACAGTGGTTTTAGGCTGACCACAAACCAATTGGAGAGCAGAAAAAAAGAAGTGAATAGTTTCAACTTGTTGAACATTTCCATCTTGAAAACATTTTTCCAAGTTAGCTAGAAGATTTTGAAATCAGATCACAGGCTAATCATAATATCGAATAACACTTCTCATACAAATTGCTAGTCTAGAATTGTCAAGAACATTGAAAAATTAGACTCAGAATTATGCACAATATTAAACCGTATAGCATAAATGTACATACGCCAACCATGTACCATAAAGTGTCTGAAAATATATAGAGTTACATCAGAAAATCAAATATCTTTGGATGCATTCGAATTAGTCACAAAAAGCAGGCTTACTAAACTAGGTAAAACCCCCAACGTAGAAACATATCTCTTCAACTCACTCAAGATGCTCACAAATTGGATAAAAATATTTTGGAATGTGACATAGACTGAAAATGGAAAAATATGATACCATTTGGAGTGAAAAAGAGGCAAGGTGTGTTGGCCATAAAATCTAGTAGCTTCCAAAAGCATTGGAGCGCCTAGCTTTAGTCTTATCCATCCAGAAGCAGGAAAAAGCTATGAAAGCACTGCAAAAGTAGGATATGAGCCCTTTCCATTCTGAATAGTTAGTAAAGAAATTATGATGACCATGGATGTGCTCAAGTGGATAGGTATGGCATGTGGTGGACCTAGGAAGGAAATAAGTGGCCAAAACATAGTAAAACTACCTAGGAAAGTAATAAAAATGAATAATAATTATACCCTAAGTATGCCTATGGGTTTTAATGCTATAAGACCCTCCCTTAATCCTGAATGTAAGTGACAATAATATAAGAAAATTTAGGGCCCAACAACAAAGGCTTGGTCACCCTTTACATATTGTTGTCCAAAAACCAAGGAAACAAGGAAAACCTCATGGGACAAAACCCTCCCTCAAAATGGAAAAGAACAAACTTGAAAGCTCATATTCAAGCATCCTTCACCTCATGTTAAGCCACTCCAAGAAGCAACTTAAGACGGCTGAAATTCTTCTCTATGAAGGATTTAGTGAAAATGTCAGCAATTTGCTCAGCATTGGGGCAATACTGCAAAAACAATCAATCTTGCATGCACTAGACTCTGGATTTAGTGCATGTGCATTTCAATGTGATTGGTTATTTGTCTGAGTAATAGATCTGAGGATATCCTTATAGCACTCTTATTATTAACCCAAAGAAAAATGGGAGTGCCAAAGTCAATCCGGAACTCACCAAGAAATCCTTGCAACCAGATGCATTGAGTAGCTGCATTCACTGCTCCCGAGTAATCTACCTCTGTTGAAGATAGTGCAATTGCACTTTTCTTTTTGCTAGAACAACATATAGGACCTTTTCCAAGCATGAATACAAGCCTGGAAGTGGGCTTCTGGTATGTGCTATGTCCAACCCAATATGAGTTAGAAAATGCAACTAGATCCAATGAGGAATTGGAAGCATAGTGGATCCCATGTGTCTTGGTGCCTTGCACAAATTGAAAGATTATTTTTGCAGCCCTCCAATAGAGCTCATGTGGCTGCTCCATATACCTTGCAACATGAATTACTGCATATTCCATATCTGGACGAGAGTGAGTCAAGTACAATAGGCTTCCAACTAGTTTCATGTAGAGAGTGTTGTTCACCAAGGGTGTAGAATACCCTTCTTCTAGCCTGAATCCTGAAAGGAAAGGAGTCTTTACAGGCTTAAATTCTACCATATTGAACCTTTTTAACATATCAGAATCATATTTAGACTGACATATAGTGATTCCATTGGGTGACTAAGTGATCTCAAGCCCCAAAAACTGCATGAGAATCCCCAAGTCTGTCGTGGAGAAAGCTTGATGCAAAGTTATCCTTAGCGATGAAATTTCATTAGTGTGTCACTTCCTATGATTAGTAAATCATCAACATATAATAATATAATCATAGTATTACCATTTATGTGCTTTAGATACACATTCGGATCAGATTTGCACCAGTGGAAATCTTGTGTCATGAGGAAATGGTCCATTTTTGCATACCAAGCTTTGGGAGCTTGCTTGAGTCCATACAATGATTTCCTTAGCCTGCACACAAGTGATGGATTTGAAACATATCCTTCAGGTTGTTTCATATATATCTCCTTCTCGAGATCACCATGAAGAAAATCAGGCTTCACATCCATGTGATGAACTGCCCAACACTTTGTTGCCGCAACTGACAAAAGTAGTCAAATAGAGTCCATTTTTGCTACTGGGGAAAAGGTCTCATTATAGTCAAAACCTTGGAATTGTGAAAATACCTTGGCCACCAACCTTTATTTTTGCTTGACTGCATTAGAATCAACATCCATCTTAGTCTTGTAGATCCATTTGCATCTTACTATCTTCTTCCTAGTGGAAGCTTGACTAGCTCCCAAGTTCCATTCTCATGCAAGGAGTGGAACTCCTCATCCATAGCAGATATTGATCTTGTATATTCTAAAGATTATTCATATGTTTTAGGATTTGATTCAATCATGATAAAACATTTCTCAGCAAGATTTGGATGCCTTACTAAAAGTGCATTCTCATATTGTGACCTTATCTTCCTATGATCTCGAGGATTCCGAGCAAGTTCACTAGCAGCTTCTATGGTTTTTGCTACCCACTTTGGCCTTGTTGGTGAGATTGGGTCTGCAATAATATTATCAAAATTAGTATATGAATATGAATATTAATATTCATCATCAGAATCCTCATTCAACTCTTCATTTTCTTCTTCCAGTGGTGGTTGAGAAGACTCTCCAATCTTAACTCCTTGTAGGGTCCTTCCTCAAACTTAACACTTCTTTCTATTAATGCTTTGTGGGTGATCAGATCAATAATTTTTTACCCCTTTGAGTATTCTAAGTATCCAACAAACAAGCATGGCCTACTTTGTGTCTCGAAGGCCCTTCTCTTCTCTGATGACACTCTAGCCCAAGCCTTGACACCAAAAATCCAGAAATGTGTAATATTAGGCTTCTTACCACACCAAGCCTCATGAGGGGTAAATCCTTTCAGTGCTTTATGTGGGACTCTGTTTTTTATGTGGGCTACACATTTTATTGCTCCGGCTTGAAAAATTTGGTGGTAAATACCTTGCTTCCAACATACAAGTTGCCATCTCCTTAAGAGATCGACTCTTCCTCTGAGTAACTCCATTTTGTTGAGGAGTGTATGGCACAGTGTGTTGCATGTGGATGCCAGCCACTACACAAGGATTCTGACAAACATATTTGATGTAATATCCCCCATTATTAGATCTAATTTCCTTTATTTTCCTTCCATACTGGTTTTCAACCAAGGCTTTAAAAACCTTGAAATGGCCAAAAACTTCAGACTTAAATTGCAGAAAATAGACCCAAAAGTACCTAGTATGATCATCAATGAAAGTTAATAGGTATATAGATTTTTTCAGTGACATGTGAGGGAAAGTAACATCAATATCACTATGGATCAGCTCCAAGGGTTCATAGGTTCTCTCAGGCCTTGATCTCTCAAACTTTCTCTCTAGGTGTTTTCATAGAACACAACCTTGGTAGACTCCCTTTGTGAAATTGATGTTTGGAAACGATACAACCATGTTTTTATCATGAAGTTCATGAAGGTATCTGTAAATTAGATGGCCAAACCTCTCATGCCAAATATTTATTGCTTCATTATCATGATAGAGGAGCGCTACTGGTGGAGAGATAGGAAAAAAATGTGAAAACTTGTAGACTCTGGTCGAATGATCCACGGTGGCTAATGCAACAACTCTTCCTGTAGAGATCTCAGAGATATCCACATCATTAGGGGTGAAGAAAAATATTTTGGGTGAGCCACTATGGGTCATTTGGTAGATAGACAACAAATTTGCAGCTAGATCTGGAACATAAAGGACATTAATAAATGAGCCATTGTCAAGATTTACTCTACCTTTACCCTTTGAAGCAGTTTTTGAGTCATCTCCAAGAATAATGATAGGACCTGGTGCATCAGAGAATTCAATAATAGCAAATGACTCTCTGGTTGAAACCATGTGCCTTGAAGCTCCAGAGTCAATGATGTAAGAAGTGGATGAAGGTGTGTTGGCCATTAGAGCATGGACTCGCTCCTTGTCATCTGAGTTAGAACCTCTGTCCTTCTTGTTTGCACCTTCAGGAATGGGGATATGGTTCTTCTCAAGGAGTTGTGCCATCTGATCTATGGTATTCCTCATACAGGAGCTTTCAGGATGAAATCCCCTTTGGCAATAATGGCACTTGGTTCTCTCCTTTTGATGATGATCCTTTATGGAGCTGGAGGGATCCTCTTGTGGCTAGGTTTTCTCCTTCTTTTGCTCAAAAGGATTTTTGGAGTTTTTCTTGAGTCTTACCCTTTGAATTCCTTGTTTCACCAACAACTAGAGCTTGATCTTTTGAAGGCTTCAGTGCACCCATCAACATAAGCGTATTATGCTCCTAAGTCAAATATTCCATGAATTCGGACAGACTCGGCATCTTCCAATTCTTTACAGCGAGTTTTGTAGCATGAAAAGTTGAGACAAAAACCAAGTAGTCTTGCCCCAATTTAGAAAGGATTGCCAAAACTAAATGCTCATCCTTTTTCTCAATACCGCATTGCTTCAACTACAAAACCATTGACTTGAATTTGGATAAATAATCCTTTATATTCTCGAAACTGCTCGAAATTGGAGAAATCAACTCATTCTCTAGTTGATGTCCTCTCAGATCATCGTTTTTACCAACCAAAGATTTCAATTTCTCCCAAAATTCATTTGATGAAGTCAGACCATCCAAATGGAATAGAAGATCTGTCGATGTGCTGAGGCAAAGAAGGCCATAAGCCACATCTCTCTGATTGTGCCACTTAGAATTCTCTACAGCTGAAGTAGGCTTTGCTTCATTGCCCATTGTTACTCTGTAGAGGCCTTTCGACCTCAACAAAATCTCCATCTTCACCTTCCATTGAAAATAATTAAATGGATTCAAAAGAACATTCTGAGATGGATCCATGAGCAAACGGAGGTGCGCACCGAGGATTGGAATGTACCTGCAAAAACACAACCAAACAAATCTATGGAGAACGATTCAAACTATATATCTCTGCAATATGACAGTAGGAACTTTCAATCTTCTGTCACGCTCGGGTAGATCTCTTGAGCTAAACTCAAGAGTACAAGGAAATGGTCTGCATGAATTATGTAAAAAATGCTTTCTTATGGTGCGCTAATGGATGCAACTGTGATCCCCTTAAAAACCCTGATACCATGTGAAATAATATCACATGCTTATCATAAGATTGAATAATACTTCTCACACAAACTGCTAGTCCAGAATTGTCAGGAAAACTAAAAATCAGACTCAAAATTATGCACAATATTACACTGTATAGAATAAATGTACATCATCCAATCATGTACCATAAAATGGCTGCAAATATATAGATTTACATCAGAAAATCGAATAACTTTGGATGCATTGAATTAGTCACAAAAAGAAGGCTTATTAAACTAGCTAAAACCCCCAAGGTAGAAACATCTCTCTCCAACTCACTGAAGATGCTCATGAATTCGCTACAAATATTTTGGAATTTGAAGTTGACTGGAAATGGAAAAAGATATGAAAGCACTGCAAAAGCAGAATATGCACCCTTTCCATTATGGATATCTAGTAAAGCAGGAAGGGTGACCATGGATGTGCTCAAGTGGATAAGTATGGCACGTGGTGGACGTAGGAAGACAAATAAGTGGCCAAAGCATAGTAAAACTACCTAGGAAAGTAATAAAAAAGAATAATAATTATATCCTAAGTATGACTATGGGTTTTAAAGCTCTAACAAAGATTGAAAATGCTTCTACTAATATAAGGTTCTCTCTATACTAGTGGTCTTAGGATGACCACCAACTATGTAGCTCAGTCAAACATAGCTCTTCATAGGCTCGCTTGTTCCATCTCACTTGTACTCACTCGCTTGTTACTGATGGTCTTCATTTCCCCCCTATCAGGAGTAGTGTGAGGAGAGGAGAGTCTCATGGTGTCACAACTAGACACAAAACACATGAGTACTCTATGTCATGTTTCTCTTCTATCTTTAGAATACATGCATCTTAGAATTTGGCATTTTTGAATCCTGTGGCTTTCCAAAATCATTATGGCTCAGGATCTCTTGATCTGGATTACTTGAGAAAGGTTGTGAGTGTTTTTTGTCAAAGGGACAAGGATTTTAAACTTGAAGCTTGACATCATGTTCTCCCCTGTCAGGTACAAAGTAAGAAGCAATATAATAATTTGCTGCAAATTTCACTCTTGCAGGTTTCTTCAACTTCACACACCGATCTGAAGAATGGTTGCACTTACCGCAATGTCGACAAGGATGAAGATCAAAATAGTGATCTTTCATATGTCCAACTCTGTCACACTGTTGGCATATGGAACTCTGAATAGGTTGTACATTTGACATGATTTCATGGTTTTCTGGAAGCTGATAGGAATCATCTTCAAACAAGGGGTTATTCTGAACAAGCAATAGTTCTGAATGATGATTCATGTGTTGTGCATCTTCCTCTTTTGATTTCAAATTCTGCAATTGGTTTATTACATTTTGGAGTGTGTCTTTGTTGATTGTGATTGAGTCATCTACAACTGACTGTACTGGAGTATTCAAAAACTCTAATGTTTCTTTTGTATTAGACATAGTGACGACAATTTGAGGCCTCCTTGTGTAGGAAGGACCAAGTAGAGGGACTCAATTAGACTGAGGGATTCTTGCAAATCTTCCCTTTACAAGCAATGTTTCAGCAGATTCAAACTTGAAAGAGAAGGGGTGTTAGTCTTAGCCGAAAATGCACCCATATACAATTTACAATTCAACTTGAATTGAGTTTGGTACTATACACAAAACATAAATGCAAGTACAAAAAAAAATACTAGAACTTACAAACAAAACACAGTCTGCAAGTTACATTCTTGAATTATGTTGAATTGAGAATCTGCTACACCTAAATGATGTAGAACTTCTCTTCTTTTGGAGCAGTTGCAGCAATAACTGAAACTTGCTTGGATCCTTCAAGAAGGCACACAAAACTGGTCTTGAATCTTCTCTGCAAGCTCACTTTTGTCAATTATATGTGGGATAAATGATCGATAGAAAAGGGTTGTTAATCTAACATAGTGCATTTCAAGAATCTATGTGCACTATTCAAATCTATTCTCCAACACATAATAATTAAATTAAATCTTTTCAACATAATCTCCAAGCAATCTTTTGCAAGAAAGGAAGTCCAAATCTTCTCCACAAGCTCAATACTGTCAAGCCAACGATTTCTGCAAAATTTTGTGCAAGCTTTACTATAATGAACTCAATCTATGCAACACAATGCAGCCTTCTAGAGTCTTCTACAATCTCACTTCAATGTGCAAGAGACTCAAATATTTGAATAATGTAGTGATTTTCTAAGTAGATGTTTTAAGTCTCCAAAATAAAATAAATATGATGTAGGTCTGCAGCACAAATTTAATTATGGGTTTCAATGAGTTCATAGTCTCAAACTAGATTGCAGCAAACATCACTCAGCAACAATATTTCATAGTTTCAGCTCCCAAATGTGGTCGCAACATCTTTAAGTTCCATCTCCATGGTTAGAAACCAAGCTTCACTCTGCGCACTTGGAGAATTCCACTGACAAGTACTTGGGGAATCACATAGCCCACACAACACTTAGATAGAAGCACTTCAACACATATAGAAGAACTCTCCAAATCCATATCTCTATTGAGAGATGTTGCATGAACAATTTAAAATTAAAAAGATACCAGTACGTTGCAGCTCATGTAATTACGTTTGAAAAGTCTTAGCATACTTCAAGACAAATTTAACATTCTTCGTGATGGGAGTCTAGAGCACCAGTGATGGAGGAAAATGCTGCAATGTATAGCAATTTCAAAGATGGTATGCTACTTGTCTTAAAATGATGTTTCAACGCACAACAACAGTTTAACTTCACGGAGAGATTCAATGCAGATTCCACAAGCAGAGACTGTCATCACAATCTACATATAAAAGAGAGATTCAACCACAAGCTACAGGATTCGCCATAGGTCCTTCATGCACCCGCAATGCAACAAGGGGATCCCAAAGCTCTACTCTTCTCTACACAGCCTAAACGCAGAAGCAAGAGAATTAGAGTTTCCATTGCAATATTACTCTTGACACTCAAGTAATCTTCGATGCTCTTCAAGTTATTCCATTCAACTATGCAATAAAACTGAAGGTTCAACATATCCGAGAAGGAAGTCTGTCCTCATTCCATAAAGCGGTCTCAAGAATGTTCCATAATATAAGTCTGGATCTGAATCATCTGGACAAAAAAATTTGAAATCTCTGCATCTCCTTGATCATATTGTTGTTGAGCTTCCCAATTAAATCATCAAAGCGAATCCATCCATTCATTCTATCCATATCGGTCTCCTCATATCAATCAATGGATAAGTGGATAAATCAATTCATATTGGAGTGGTGTTCGTCGCCATGCACAAGAGGAAGAAAGTCACCGTTCAAACCACATTAATCCATTGATAGACGCACTCTGAGTCTACATGCAAGTCACAACTCATGATGTAGTTCCAAGACATAGATGAAGATGTCCTTTATGCCAATGACCTAGAAAATATGGCAGGATGGTATGGTTATTCATAAATCCTCTTGGAAGCTCCCAGGCACATAAATGATGAAAACGCTCAGTACGCTTTGCTTTCAGAAGCATATGAAACAGCGAACCTCTACTTGAACAAGGGTCATAATCGAGCTGCTTATGATTTCCAAAACTATACGAGTTCGGAGTTGTCATGGCATCTCACGCATATATGAGAGCATATATAAACAATGAAGAACCAGAATAGTATTTACAAATGAACGTATTTCACACAAACTTCAAAAATACAACGATTACAATAGAATCAAGAGTTCGTTGCTCTCTATTCACTAATGTTTTTAATGCCAACAACAATAAGCTCCCACAATGTTCAACGCAGTTGCAAATATTCACACACCATCAACACGGGTGCATGGATGGAGTCTACACTTCATGATGACAACGTGTCAGCAGTAAATGCTACAGGCTTCAACGTTCAATAGTAATCAGCAGCTCCACGATGATATCAAACTCCATGATGTATACTGGCATAATACTTCAAAGAATTTGTAGATCCTAGTCTTAATAAGATCGCAGCTTCAGTAGTCACAACTATGTAGTAAATACATATTCGACTCAGACATTAGAATTTCGCAGCGCTAAAGTCAAAGTCTCTAGGAACACGCTCAGTGAATGAGGTCGTAGTTTCTCCTTAACATGAGAAGTCGCAGTAGAACAATTTCATAACAAATATTATGAACCTCGTGAGAAAGTCTCAACAATCATCAAGGTTGCATGTCATACGCATTGTTATCACTCAGATTTTTCTCTTACTGCTAGAAAAAATTCCCAAGGTAACCTCAAACCAATCTTTAATATTGAAAACTGACATTTTCTATCCAAAGGGGCTTCCTTTATGAGTATGCTATCCAAAGTCACTATAACAACAACTCATGTCTTTTAAACATTTACCAGATCTTTAACTATAAAAAGGGTTATCAAAATTGGTTGAATCACGAAGAAAACCATTGGGCATGGAGTCAATACATACACATCTCAAAATTGTTCAGAGACTGGTGGTAGGATTAATTATGTATTATTTTTTGGAAGAAAGATTATCGACATTATTCAAATGTATGAATCAGAGCATATGATATGAATTCTAACTCATATAATTCATTCAAATATGAAGCAAGATGATGAAATGGTTTAAACAAGAAATACATTCACATAAGAGAAATTAACAGACTGAAGAAAAATGATAACATATGAATTGCTGTTCATAATAAATCTGTACTTCTGCTCTCATTAAAGTTTTCAAAAAATATTACATCACAGAGTTTTCTTTCTCTCGGGTCCAACAACAATTACATTGTAAAATTCAAAATTTATACAAGATGTTCTATGAGAAAACCCTAACTGATTTTCTGTTAAGAATATAAACTCAAAAAGAAGCTCCTAAATTTCAGGAATGGGTGCTCTACTATCGACTGTGTCTATAGTGTGTTGCTTCAATAGTGAATTTGTTCGATCTAGAGTGCTTATGCGGAAACTTGGGAAAATAATAAAAATACGCTGCAACCATGCTTCAAATCAAGATTTCTAGTTGTTTACTATTGATATAATATGTACTTAGTTTTCCTGATTTTTTCGACAATATTCCACTGCTCTTGGGTCGGGATTTCATAATCCATCATCTCTTTAATCATCACCTCCAATTCTATAATTTGTGTAAGATACATGTGGAAAATCGTTTTTAATCATCAAGAACTAGTCAAATATCTCGAAATCATCAGTTAAATTCTCAATTATAGCCTTTCCGGTCAATCCTTTGGTCAAATCTTTGAATTTTGAATGATCCATGTGGGCCTGAACTATTAAACTGTGATAGTTTTCTTGAGAAATCAATTTTCCATTGTCATCCCAAAAAGAGGGTAGACCATTCTAAAAGAGTTTCTGAAATAATTTTTTAAAACTTTGAACCTGGAGGAGCATGTGTTCTGCTTTACCTTGTACATCTCTAACATGATTATGCTTGCCAATAATTCTTCTTTCCCAAATAATAATCACAGGCTTGTCTTTAATTCCCATATTTTTCATATCTATTTGAGTCAAAGTATTTAAGAAACTAACTATATTTTGGGTTGCCTCTGAAATTCAATGTCTCATTTACCACTTTACCTCTTTGGAGAGTTGTGTTTGCGACAACAACTTCATCATTATAAAATTTAAATATGACCAAAATTTGGTGATTTCCACTGATAGCGCATCCCATATAAGGTGCTTAACTCCTTGCAAGTGAAGCTTACATGTTATTCTATCTTTCAATTCATCAACCTTTTTCTGTAACTTCTTTTTTTCATTCTAAGCTTTGTTCTTTTCCTCAATGTTTTGAATTAATTCTTGCTTGAGTTTCTGGTTTTCTCCTTTCAATTCTTCAATTTACACATCTTTCAAACTAATATGAGGCATGGCATTGGTCAATTTTTCTGTGGAAGATCTATCTATTTGCTTCTCTTTTGTAAATAAAGACTGATCCTTAGATACTTTCATTTCTTCAACCTAATTTGTACTTAGTACCGAAATCTATGACAATAATTCAGATTTTTCTTTTTCCCAAGTCTGTTTCTCATCTTGCAATTTCAACATTTTACCCTTCTAGTCCATCATTTCTTGATATACAACATCTTTTTCCTCTTGTAATGTTATCAGTTCGTAAGATTGTAAATGTTGAGCACTTGGAACTTTTAACTTTTTATTGAGCATTTGAATAGTATTATCTTTCTCATCGAAGAGTGTTTTGGTGCACTGGGTGTTTCCCGAATATGCCCCTACAGTCACAAGTTCGGATTGTATTCTCTTAATTTGGACCATATTTACTTTATTCTCCATTTTTTCTTGCCTTAGCTGACCCTCTAGCTTTCCTCTTATTGACTGCAGCTTAGAAATTTTCAAATTTGACTCTAACAAATCAGAATACAAGACATCTCATGTTTGTCTATGCAATTGGATTTTTTCTGGAATATCAATATCATCAAGTTTAAATTCCATCTCAGATACTTTCTCACCATTTACAACTGCAAATCTCAGAGTGTTTCTCTATGAATCCTTAACTGTGACAAGTGAAACCTTTTGATCTGTCAACTTCCTTACTTGTGGTAACAACTTTTGGGTTTCTTCTAAAGATTGTTTCTTTTTTTTGGCATATTGTGAAAGAAAATAAAATATGGATTTACATTGGGAACTGGTTCCAGATTCTTTTATTTCTTAAAAAGAATATTGTTGTATATTTACTGATGGTTATGAAAATAGAGTATTTTTTCTTGAAACAACTGGATCCTGCTCTTCCATACTGAAAGCTTCCTTATGATGTTCTATTTTAGTCTTTTTATTTGAAACTTCTCCATCAATTTCCATGTTGTCAACCTTTGAAATAGCTCTTTTATTAGTAACATCAGACTTGTCCGGTGTCTGAACCAACAATGCCAAATTATTTGTTTGCTCCTCATTTGTCTCCTTTAATTCCCCTTGGTTTTGTTCAAATTTCGATAAATTTGCTATTTTATATAACCCTTCCACTATCTGATGATCAAAAGCTATGTTCCTATTTTGTTGTCTCCTCTGAGATATAATTTTATGTGGATCATAATCAATTCTTTCAGCTTCTTGAAAATCGATGACCTTTAACAAATTTTACACTACAGACAGAGATGCTTTGTTTCTTATGATGAACAGGCCAAATTTAGGGGGAAACTTCACATTTGATGATTGTTTAAAAGCACCAAAATGCTCTTCTTCTTAATATAATTTTTTCCTGATTAATTCTAAGGAAAAAACCCTCTGTGTCAAGAAGGCTGGTAATTGGTATGGTCCTCCAGTAAAGCCATATACTCTAATAACATTATGCTCTTTGTACAAAAAACAATCACCCGTTCGACTTTCTGGTGTAGGCTGCAACCTTTTCTTCATATCTTCTAATACTCTGGGTAACTCGGTGTCGAAAATAATTCTATAAACTTCTAACATAATTGTATTGGTAAATTCAAACATATTGATCTGCTTTGCAAGATCAAAAGAGAACATTGTGCCAAGAAAATTCAATTCAGAAACATTTGAGCATAAGAACAAGTTCAAGAGATAAGACCGATATCTGAAATGTTTTAATTCATGGAAATTCACCAACTTAGTATGAATAGTATCAGCTAGGAACTCATCAAAATTAAAGAAACATGTTGGACTTTATTGTGACTTAGGTGAATTTATTTGCAGAAGGAAACCCAACATAACTTCGACGATTGACTTATCATTATCGAGACCTATAACTTGACTCAACAAGAACAAGACTAATTGGGCATTTTCCTGAAAGACATCAATATTCAGAGGAAAAGAGAGGTTTTCATGTGATTGATAATTTTTTAGAACTTGCGACATAATTTTTTTTTTTATCTTCTGGGCTTCAATTTCTATACAATTTGACTAGGGCTTCTTCACTAAATGACTCGGGGTTTTTGGGAAAAGTTTCAGGTAAACCTAAGATGTCACGAAGAGTTTGTGCATTGACTTGACACATGATTTTGGTTGTATTAGCATTTATAATCACCCTTACAATTTGTGAGTAGTTTTCCACACACCAACCAATGAATTTAGGAAAATGTAGGGTTTGTTCAATGCGGAAATAATATAAAAAGAGCTAAAAACATTCACTACATCCCTTCTCTGCGACTTAAACTCCATTAACTATTCTTTTGAATGTGAGATGCTACCTATAGACAAGACTGGGTCAAAAACGTCTCATTCTCTATCAACTATGACTTCTTCCTTTTCATCTATAGCTTCGTAGAGTAAAACAAATCCCTTAGATGAGGGAAATTTTGAGGTAAAAAATGGACCTCAAAACAAAAAATGTACTATCAAAATCAACTTTTAAAGAACCAATCACATTCTAGAGAATGACAACAACTATAATAGTTGAGGTGGCATTGGTTGAGTTAAAGATGCTTATTTGTCAAATTCTAAATAGTGAATGAAAACCCATAGTTAAACATATTAATGTTGTAAGTAGAATACTCATAATGAAAAGAGTACTCTTAGATTACTTTTGAATATAATATAAATGTATTAAAGTACTTAAAAAAAAGATACTTTTTATGTTTCAATATAAAATAAATAAATTACAAATATAAAAAAAGTAAATAAATTACAAATACCAAAAAAGTGAATGCTCTATTCAAAATCAAAACTATAAAATTACTTTTTAATATATAACATATATCTTTAAATAATAAATTATTAATATTAAAAAAAATTAAAATTTCTATTCAAAATCATATAAATAATTT
Organism: Larix kaempferi; assembly: GCA_027924585.1. Classification (NCBI taxonomy): domain Eukaryota; kingdom Viridiplantae; phylum Streptophyta; class Pinopsida; order Pinales; family Pinaceae; genus Larix; species Larix kaempferi. The sequence continues at coordinate 35,053,022 of BSBM01000074.1, read as the reverse complement.
ACACTATATAATATATAATTTTAAAATATTATTTAAATAAATTATAATATATAGATAAATTTACAATATAATGATAATGTATAATTTATAATAATTTACAATATATTGATGAAGTTTTAAAACCTTACTAAAAATTAGTACTATTCAACTAAAATCAAAATATGTATATAATATATAATTTAAAATTCTTTTAAACTTTAAAAACTTTATTGAATACGTACCATTCTACTTTAATGTTTGGCATAATTGATAGGATATTTAAGTTTTTAAAATCTGTGGGATTTAAACTTTTTAAACCTTATGTTATGGATACATGATTCTTATAAAAACGTAATCCATGAATATATTATTTTATTTTAGTATATGATATATAATTTTAAATCCATAAATATGTGATATAGGTGGAATACTTACTATTTATCTAATATATAATTTTAAATTTAAGAATATTAATATAAATTAGAAAAGTTGTATGATATACAAGATAATAATAAAAAAAGAAAACTAACTTTGTAAAAGATATAAATTAAAACAAATAAAAAATAATTGTACTGATTATTAAATGAATACATAAAATAAATACTTGGTTATCTAAATTATAGATATATAATATTAATATAGGTATATAAGTTAATTAAGTGTTTTATAACTAAAAATAGATTTAAATAATGTAGATATTTATGTAAATAGATTATTAGTATTTAAATAATGTTAATGTTTATATAAATAAATTATTTCAGTTTTAATAAATTTAAGTTAGATTTATATAATAGTTAGTCAACATGTTTTATAAATATTAAAATATAAGTTGGATTTATATGATTATATAAGTGATTTGTATTTTTAATGAATATAAGTTAAATTTATATAATTAATATATATTTTAAAAGAAATAACAATTTATTCATATAAATTTAATTTATGTTTAAAATTCAAAATTCAAAATTATATATATTATTATAATCATATTTTGAATATTGAATAAGTTATATTTCAAAATTTAGAATAATATACTTTATTTTATTTTATGAGTACATTACTTTTTACTTTATAAGCACATTCATCATATTATATTCAAAAGCAATTTATGTATTCAAGACTAATATTTTTAGTCTCATCAAAGAATAATTTTTTTATTGATTTTATTTTAGATATCTTTTCAATTTAACTTAATCATAGTTACATTGATTGTAGTGTAAAAGGTGAGTTGTGAATATACCTCCCCCACAAAATCCCTAATTTGTAATATTTTATTATATCACTTAAGAGGCCCATTTTATACCTCAAAATCCCCCTAATTGCAATTTGTTCCATGAAAATAGAAAATTTGATAAATGCAGAGTTTCGAGCTACCTATGGACGGAACATGTGGACAGGAATAGTTTAAAGTTGACCTCTGGACCGGGTTGACAAAGAAAACTGATACGTTGTCGGTAGTTCTCTCTCATACATGATCCAAATAACAAATACATTTTTTTAATTTTGCAACAAGTCTTTTATATAACCAAGGCCAAAGCGGTTTTGGGGCTCGCAATAAGAGGTTTAGTCCCAACAACTTTTGGTAGCGGACTTCACGAACACATGCCACGTGGTAGGCGGTATTTTTTCCTCTACAACCTTCAAGCTTTAACTGTCACGTTCCTTTCCCTTGTGAAACATCTTCATGTCATTGATCTATTTCAAACGCGATCTACACCGTTGATCTGACGTTTCTTTTCAAGTTTCGAATTTGGTATTTTCTGCTTTACCTTTAGCGCCTTCCGCCCTTTTCTCTCGGTCACATCCCAAAACCACATGGTCTATAGGTTACCTCCGCGCTAATTTTTTGTTGGCTGCTAGTCATAGCTCCTGATCCTATGCACTTTAAACTTAGCTTTGGCTTCCTTTATCAAACTTTTCCTTAAGCACTTTTACTTTTTAACTTTCGATCATGGTGCTTAGATATAGGATAAATTCCAATATTTAAACTATAGATTGATATGACTCATCCTCCTTCTATTTGGGCATTTATCTTCTTATTTTTCAACTTCAAATGGCATCAAAACCACAAAAAATCTTCAAAAAAATTGCATGTTAACATGCATTATAGGCTTTTCAGTAGCCTCAATCTCCCACATGAATTTATGGGTCAGAATTAGGGTTCCCAACAGATACTTCACCAATAGAATCACACCGATAATGAGAAACTGTCTGTCACACAGTTATTAAAATGTAGCAATCCACCATTGTGAGCATGGAGGCACATTCACTGACTAAGTTCAACGTAACAATCCATAGACATGAGAACTCCAATGAAGTGGTGAGACCACGCAATCTTGTTAGGAACCCATGTCAACCCTTCTCTTTACTTTGTTAGTATATTGTTGTTGGACGCATATGTTTTGTAATTCATCCTGTAGTATTTGTTGATCCATAGTTTGTATTAGCCCATGGTATTGACCCATAGTATTGGACGCATATGCTTTGTAAGTCGTCCCGTAGTATTATATGTCCCATGGTATTGGGCATAGACTTAGTATATAAGTGTGTGTTGATGCCAATGAAGGACTGTGAAGTTATTTGTATTGAGCTTGCTCTAAGGATGTTTCCCCCTCGAAGTGGCCTGCGATCAATAAAGCGATTCTGAGTTTTGTTATTTCCACTATCTCGTGTATTCTCATTAATTAATTGTTGTAGGTTCTTCACATCTAGTATCAGAGCACTTTCTTGGGCTCGTTGGGTAGAATTTCTGCCAATTTTTTTTTTTTGCATCCGTTGCAAGTTCGAATCTGGGAATAATCTCTATCCGCTTAACTGTGGGAAGTACTTGGGCATAAGCCCTAAAAATCATTGTGAGGAGTACCACAAGAACGCTAAAGTAGCTGGCCGATTGAGAGGACCTTCCAGCGAAAAGGGCAATGACCCCTACCTAATTGACTAGTTCCCACTCGTGAGGTAAACTGAGAGTTGTCGTTTGTGGCAAAGTGGTTATCAGTTTTACCTGAGCCATGGAGTGAGGGGTACTGCCCCAATACGCAAGTCATCAGACAACATTGGTGGCCGAGTGAAAACCCTGAATTGTCAGGAAGTCGAACATACCTGGGGTCCATATCTATTTTCAGCTGAACTGTTGCCAATCATTTCTGCGTCGTCTCAGATCCATTCCGAGCCGTTTCAGATCCATTCTGAAATCCGTTCCAGATACAACCATTTCAGATCCAACCATTTTTTATCCATTCGACATCGTTTCAGATCCATCTGTTGTTGATCCCTTCCGCACCGTTGCAGATCCAATTGTTCTGATCCCTTCCGCGTCGTTGCAGATCCATTTCTGAAGAAAAAAAAAACTATTTTTCGCCATATCTCCCTTGTTTTAACTCTGTTTCCCTTGAAACTTCCTAGACACCCCTGCAATCCCATTCTGCATATTTCATTCATGAGGACCCTACAATCCCATTCTGCATATTTCATTCCTAAGGACCTTATCCCCAATTCTACTTCCCAAAGCCATAAATCTCACATTTGTCTATTTTTAGGGTTTTCCATAACTTCTTCGATTTTTACCCACTTGCCTCCAAATTTTTCTCCCGTGTTCATTCCCTATTTCTGCTTCTTTGTCCCTCTCTAACAAATTTTCGCATTCTTTCACCTCGCTTCTGAAATCCTCATTTTCTGCTTCCTTGTCCATTCGAAAGTGTCCAAAACCTAGTCAAATCCCAATTACCCATCAAAGTTTTTCCCAAATCCAAATTTCCTTTTACTAAATAAGCTTATGTTTGTATTTTTCTACCCATCCCCCCCCCCAAAAAAAAAATTGCTGGTTATGGTTGTCACCCGTGCAGGAGCAAAAACCATGGAGGAAGCACTTGCAGCCATCCAAACCAAACTCCAGGATCTGGATGAAAAATTTCTCGGCCTCCATCTTGAGCATTTAGCCATGAAGAACAAACAACAGTCCGAGTCTTCATCAGACAATGGGTTCTCTTCTTCCAGCAATTTCCGTGGTCCGAAGCTTGATTTTCCTCGCTTCAATGATATTGATCCAACTGGATGGATCTATCATGCAGAACAGTATTTCAGTCTGCATAATACTTTTGATGTCAAAAAAGTTTCACTTACATCATTTCATTTGGAACAGGAAGCTCTTCAATGGTACCATTGGTACATCAAGGCTCATGAAGAGCCAAAATGACCAGATTTTTGCCATCTCATTTTGCAACGATTTGGTCCTCGTGCTTTTGATGACTTCATAGGAGCCCTCACCAAACTTCGACAAATTGGCATTGTGAGAGAGTATCAGACATAATTTGAGAAACTAGCCAATCACACAGAAGGATTGTCTGATGAATTCTACATTATCAGTGGTCTTAAGGATGAAATCCGCTCAGAGGTTAAAATGTTATGTCCCAACACAATGATGGAAGCCCTGCAGTTGGCTAAGTTGGAAGAAGACGAGATTGCATCCCAATAATGCTCCAAATCCACTTTTGTTCCCTTCCTAAATATGGGTTCTCAACGACCTCCCATCCCGCCAGCTCCTCGACCAACTCCTATCAAGCATTTGTTTGAAACAGAGATGCAGGCACGGAGAGAAAAAGGGCTTTGTTATAATTGTGATGAGAAATTCACTCGGGGACATAAATGTGTTCATCAAAGGCTCTATCTCTTGGATATGGAGTCTCTCCCTGCCTCTAAAATTGGTGAAGAAGCTCCAGATACAATGGATGATCAGGTCGACATTCAAGAGCTGCCTATTGACCCTCCATATTAGGACGACCAACCAGAGATATCTCTCCATGCTTTATCCGGCATCACCACCTCCCAAAAAATGCGGGTCAGGGGTTACTTCAAGAAGCTTCCTTTTACAATACTCATTGATTCTGGTAGCACTCATAACTTCATTGAACCTCGAATCGCCAAACAGGCTGATTGTTTTGTCCATCCTTGCTCCAACTTTGAAGTCATGGTTGCCAATGGGGACACCTTATTTTGCAAGGAGAAGTGTCACAATGTGCGTATCTCTCTGGAATATTATAACATGTGCTCTGACATGTTTTCCTTGTCCCTAGGTGGATGTGATGTGGTTTTGGGAGTTCAATGGTTACACACACTTGGCCCCATCTTATGGGATTTTGCTGAGCTTTGGATGCAGTTTTTAGTTAATGGGAAACAACACAAATTTACCGGATTACAACAAGGGTCTCTCTGCATCATCAGTTCACATCGCCTGGAAAAGATCATTAATAATAATTCACATGGTGTTATCGTTCAACTCCATTCCATTCAGATGCACCCATCAATGGTCTCCACTACTTCCTTGGATAGATATGCATGTGTCTTTGCTAAACCAGTGGGCTTGTCGCCTTCAAGAGAACTTTCCGGTAAGTATTTAGCTGCATCTACATCTTAGCAGGAAATGTTGGCTATTTTGCATGCAGTACAGAAGTGGAAGCCATACCTATTAGGGAATTATTTCTGCATCAAGACTGATCTCCAGAATCTGGAAAATTTTCTGGAACAATAGGTCTCCTCCCCAGAACACCTAAAATGGGTTATGCAACTCATGGGTTCTGCCTATGCGATCACTTACAAGAAGGGTAAGGACAATATGGTGGCAAATGCTCCTTCTCACACATTTGATGACCCAGTTTCTCTTACAACTATTTCTTTGCTTGTTCCAAATTGGTTACAATCTATTCAATAGGGTTATCTCTTCTATGAACTCCATGCTTCTTCATCGACAAGGCGCTCTGGGTTCCTCAAAACGTATGACCGAGAACAATGTAACTTCTTTTGGTAGGGAATGAAAATGACAATTCAACAGATGGTGGTTGACTGTGATACTTTCCAGGTCAACAAGGGTGAAACGACACTCCTTTCGGGACTGCTAGAACCCTTGCCCATCCTTACACAAATTTGGACAACTATTTCTATGGATTTCCTAGAATCTCTCCAGTGGTACAATAACACATCTAAAAGGACACCATATGAAGCAGTATATGGATAGGCACTGCCAGTTCTTCTTCCATACACCCTCAACAACTCCCCAGTTCAGGAAATTGACTCGGTTCTTCGAAACCGCGATCAGATTCTTCTCATTCTGCAGGACAATCTTCACATGGAAATAATTCGATTGAAACAACAAGCCTATCAGCACCATTCTGAGCGCACTTGTCACGCAGCTGATATGGTTCTTCTTCGTCTATAGCCTTCCAAGCAATCCTTCCTAAAACTCAAAAGGCATAAGTGCCCCGGAATGCAACCCGAGGATGCTACAGGGGAACCACTCCTTCAGATTCTGCATCAATTTCCACATCTAAAGCTTTGAGGACAAAGATTTTTCTAAAGGAGAGGGGATGTTAGGAACCCATGTCAACCCTTCTCTTTACTTTGTTAGTATATTGTTGTTGGATGCGTATTCTTTGTAATTCGTCCCATAGTATTTGTTGATCCATAGTTTGTATTGTTGGTTGTGGAGTCTGATCTCCAGATTCAGAGATATTATTATTTAGCCGTGTCTGTACCCCAAGTTTGGTTATGATCCCAGGGGGTTTGGGGGGGGTGTTGACAACTCCCCGGCTTGGGGGCGCGGGGGATAGCGGGCCCTCGAGAAAATGGGGGTTCAGGGGTGAAGCCCTCGAGGAAAATTTTTGGGGCTGTTTTCGCCACCAATTTTCGGGCCCATGGTTTTGGGTGACCCATGGTATTTTCCCATTGTATTTCCATTATAAAAGAAAGACATTGTAATACGGCTAGGGTTGATGTAATTAGGTATTATGCATTGTAAATATCTCTGAGATCGGAAGAGAGACTGTGAAGAGGAAGTGCAGTGGTTGTGCTACAGGTTGTATCCCTTCACTTTGCCGGGCGGTATAATAATATGGACTGGCAACTTTAGTGTGGACGTAGCCCAAGTTGGGTGAACCACGATATATCTGTGTCTCTCTTGTAATGTGTATGTGTGATTATATTTGCATTTCTGTTTATTGTTATTGCTTTGCGATCTTGTTTTTCTAACATGTATTAGCCCATGGTATTGACCCATAGTATTGGACGCATATGCTTTGTAAGTCATCCCGTAGTATTATATGTCCCATGGTATTGACCCATAGTATTGGGCATAGACTTACTATATAAGTGTGTGTTAAGGCCAATGAAGGACCGTGAAGTTATTTGTATTGAGCTTGCTCAAATGTGGTTTCCCCCTCGAAGTGGCCTGTGATCAATAAAGCGATTATGAGTTCTGTTATTTCTGCTATCTCGTGTATTCTCATTAATTAATCATTGCAGGTTCTCACAAATATCAATAGAGAGACATTCTACAATATAGTCCAACAAAATAAAGGTAGCAATATACATTCACTCTTTTCAAAAAATCAGTTCCACGGTTTCCAGTTCCACTCATTCTTCAATAGTTCTAAACAAAATGAGAGTCCACAGAAAGGAAATTAGGGTGTCTCGCTTGTCTCATTCTACAATATGGTCAAATGGTAAATTAAGTGCATGAAGCATTACTAGAAATATTAGGGTTTGTGTAGTATAATGCATAGAGAAGAAAATAGCATGCAGTGGATAGGTGTGACAGAGAAAACCAAAACGCCTGAATAGAGCATGGAATAACAGTTGGAAGGCATACTGTTAAGCAGAGAGTGGTAGACCGAATGTAGGATGCATGCATGTAGGCCTTCAACGGTTATGAAAGTAAAGGTGTTGGACATCTGAGATGCGGCCAACCCAAAGAAAATTCAAAAGCCAAAATTAGGGTGTTTGTAGCATACGGAGAATTGCCGGGAGTAGAATTATTGAAATTCAAAGGATGGCACTGGCATACTGGTGAGAAATTAATATTCTATACAATAATTAATTTCCAGGACTGAACATAATGCATGCAAACTTAAAAGGTCCCAGGAATAATTTTGAAGAGAAATGTTTTTGCAATATGGATTGGCAAGGACAAATGATAAAATGCTTAGCAGAGAGTAATTGCAAGTCTGAATAGACTAGAAATGCAGGGCTGAGTATAGGAAATATGATAATAAGTGTTATGTTACCACTGTAAGGTGCCATCTTGGGAACATAAACAATAATTCATAAATACATAAGAAATAGGTGTCAAAGCACACTATCTTCTCATTAATTAATGTACATATATACAATGACAAGTGACCCGTGGAGTTCAAATTCCAAGTGGTCTCTTGGATTCCCGATAACTCTTGGTATACCCTCAACAACTATTGATCTTCTTTGCACGTGAGTGGTGCACGCCAATACTAACACCAAGGATTAGGCTCAAACACTAACAAACAAGCCAAGAGAGATGGAGGAGGTTACTGACTTTGTTTTGTAATCATAAGTTGTCACGATCATGATGAGACCACCATGAGTCCTACAAGATTGTAATGTATGGAAAGAGGGAATTCTTTTCTCAGTAGGTGGCAGAGGAGATACTTGGTCAAAGAAACAAGTTGAAGGATTCATCAAATGAAACCATATAAATGAATCTTCATATCATGTGGAGGAAATGAAGGCATTCTCATGCCTTCGTTTATAAACAATAGTATCTAATGACTCATATGTATTTTGTTGAGAGATGTAAATGAAGATCAAGAGATGGGGAAACTATTTCTCATGAGAAATCTCTATTTTTTTTATATATACATGGATCTTTAACTGTAAAGGATTGGAGTGGGGAGAGTTATATCAGTAGAGGCAGAGATTAAAAAACAAGGTAGATAGACTATGGATCAAAGATGTTGTAAATTCTATTTTGTATTGTTGGTATTTTTAATAAAGAAATGATATTTTTCTTGTGTGATGTACTAATGTGACCTTATTTAATGGTGGCACATTCTGATTTGGAGGGCCCCCTTCTTACGCATGTGTAGCATCAAGTTTTTATGTGTTTTAGTATATGAACACCTTACGTTGATTTCAAATTATGCTTTCAACACTTCCATTTCTATTAATGCAATTAGTGGATATCCATGTACTGTGTAGAGTTGACAAATTAATGTTATTTTCCATTTGGAATATTAGAATTTTATTTATGTTCAATTGATGAAATTGGGTTGGATTAGTTGAAGTTTGCATCTTATATTTAGTTGAGGAGAGTAAACTAGACTAACCATAGTTTAAGAGACTCCTTGGTATTCATTTCCAGTAGCTTACATTCGGTTGGGGGAATTAAGTTAGATTAGATGCTTTACTCCTGCACATATTGTTCTTCTGCCTCAAAGCCTATTCATACCCTGGTTGATGATTTGATGATAGAGAATTGTGCATATAATTATCTTGACATTGTAACTGAAATCACACACAATCCACTCTCCCCATTTCTAGCATACCTTGAAGACACTTCCATGGTCCCCACAAAGCTTCTAAAATATGTCGTTAATATATTTCGTGCACCAAAATGGGCCTGCATGAGTCAAATTTCTCCCACAACACCTGTGATCGCAAACTCCACTATCCCGACAACTACTTACACCTTTCTCCCCGAGTTCTCCCAAACATTCCCCACCTCCTAACATGTGACAATTCCTTTTCCTACAGAATTTGCTTCATCGTCCCTTCAAACCAGTATATTGAACCCCTCTATTATCGACATTGTTGATGATCCCCCAAAAACCATTCACATGTCAAGAGTTCCTATTCATTAAGAAGTTCAATGGCAGCATCTGGCATCCCACAATATTGATGAAGGCCAAGAATCCTCAACTTATTTAGAGGCCACAATCAATTATCCATTGATACAATAGCTTCCTCCGCAAGTAGAACCCCCAAGTGATCCAGAACTAGAACAACCTGATTCACCCTAGCAATCGGAAGATATTCAGGAAATACCTCAACTGGAAGATATCACTATGAATGAATTATAGGATGAACAACAAGTAGAGATGCATGAACTTCTTCCACGTCCTCCAAAATTTGAACAGGTTTTCCTAAGAGACTAGTTTGTATAGTTCGCATAGGACCCAGATAATTTCCAAGTGATTCTTTATATTTTCCAAGTACATAAAGATATAACCCCGTTCATATCTAAATAAAACCAATATAATATCATCCACAATAGAATAGTCCACCATGAGGCAAACACTCAACAGAGATAACACTCAACACAGTTAATTGCAAGCATCCTACCCCTACGATATTTACCACCAGGTACCATAATTCAGGATTATACTTCATTTTCCACACAAAAGTTGTTCAAGAACATTCAAATCATAGCAGCAAAAGTAGCACGTTTCCTTGTTTAGGGAAAGGAAGAACATGGTAGCCTCAAGAAAGTGTATGACGGCGTATGCATCCTGTTGACGAATGCACTTGCTACTAAGGTGGAAGAACAAAAGGGTAGAGTTTCTACATAAGACACCATCACTATCCTTTGTGGCCCCAAGTATGCCAACACACACCCTCTGCACCAAAATAAATTTCAGTCGTTGCACCACAAGAGAACCTCCAGCTCCTTTGCACCTCATGGAAACAACTTGATATGGGGTACACAGAACTACAATAGAAATTCCTCAACATTTATAATCAAGGAAATGAACAACAGATACAATTGATGGCTCAAGTATCGAAAGTTAGCATAGAATTTACTAACATCCCCAACTAGCTACATGAAACAACCAAACAGAGTCAGGAAGTAGTGACTAGTGGATTCTTTGTGAGAGAAAGGTTAAATAATTGAACACTGAATCCCAGCTCCCAGCTAACCCTCTTGAATGTGAACACAAGTATAAAGAAGTGCAGCAAGTTGATAATGAGAAGTGTTAAAATTCAAGATGCTAAGACAGAAAATAGCAGCATTACATTCCATTTCACAATAATAGCATATACAGGATCACTGAAGAAACAACAAGCATAGCATAAACACAAGAGACAGAGATTTATCCTGGGAAACCCTCATGGGGTAGAAAACCCAGCAAAGCTTCCTCAATATAGATGACCAGCAATATACAAAGATGAAACCCTGAGACATGATCTCCTCCTCCACAATAGCAGACCTCTCCTCCACAAGTGCGTTATCCTCAAGTGAGTGAATGTGTATAATGAGGAACACACCTCCTCTATTTATACACTACTCTGATATGTATTTTACACAAGTACATGTAGGCTCGTATTTAACCATTAGGTTAAATACCCCATTATAACTGACTGGGCCGACCCCTCTAGGGTGGTCTAATAACCCTTTGACCCACATAACACATACAGGGCCGACCCCCACTAGGGAAGTCTAATAACCCAAGTTACCACATTCCGACGGAGGAATAAACATCTCCGGATATACAATAAGATCTTCACGGAGGAATGAATCATCTCCGGAATAATAAAGTACAAATATAATATTCTTTGAAGTTACAATATCTCAACACTCCTCCTTAACGAGAAGGATATTATAACAGCATCTGCATGAGCAAGGAGTCATCAACATCATACATGATACATCTATAAATCATTGGAAGCTTTCTCAACATCATCAGTAACTCAACCAGTTACTGGAATATCTTCAATACTGGAACATCAACATCTTCAGTACTGAGTCTTTATCTTCTGCAGCACTCAAAAAGCTACAGCAACATCAATATCTGAATCCTCACGATTGTCAGCATCGCCATCACACGATCATCAGCATCGTCATCACATTATCAACAGCATCGTCATCTCACGATCATCAGCATCGTCATATCATCTCGATCTACAGCATCTGGATCATCTCGATCTACAGCATCTGGATCATCACGATCTACAACATCTGGATCATCTCGATCTACAACATCTGGATCATCTCGATCTATAACATCTGGATCATCTCGATCTACAGCATCTGGATCATCATCTACAGCATCTGGATCATCTCGATCTACAACATCTGGATCATCTCGATCTACAGCATCTGGATCATCTCGATCTACACCATCTGGATCATCTCGATCTACAGCATCTGGATCATCACGATCTACAGCATCTGGATCATCTCGATCTACAACATCTGGATCATCTCGATCTACAACATCTGGATCATCTCGATCTACAGCATCTGGATCATCTCGATCTACAACATAAGAATCCTCAACCATACAAGTACATTAATCAATACATGTATCATCAAAAGTATGTATTCTCATCAATACATCTATCATCAAAACATGTATTCTTACTAATACATATATCATCAAAAAGCATGTATTCTCACTAATACATCTATCATCAAAAGCATGTATTCTCACTAATACATCTATCATCAAAAGCATGTATTCTCACTAATACATCTATCATCAAAAGCATGTATTCTCACTAATACATCTATCAATACAAGTATCCACACTGATACAAGTATACACAACAGCAGCATACCCTGCAACACACATGATCCAATTACGGGATGGTCAATCCCTCTCACTTTAGGACATAGGTCCAAGGATGATACAATCCTGATCCACTTATGGGATGATCAATCCCTCTCAATTTAAGACATCTCTCATGTCTATGGATGATGCAATCCAGATCAACTTACAGGATGATCAATCCTTATCCTTTTAAGACACCTCACCATGTCTAAGGATGATGCAATCCCGAATCAACTTACAGGATGATTAGTCCTTATCACTTTAAGACACCTTACCATGTCTAGGGACGATGCAATCCCAATCTACTTACAATATGATTAGTCCTTATCACTTTAAGACACCTCACCATGTCTAGGGATGATGCAATCCCAATCTACTTACAGGATGATTAGTCCTTATCAGTTTAAGACACCTCACCATGTCTAGGGACGATGCAATCCCAATCTACTTACAGGATGATTAGTCCTTATCACTTTAAGACACCTCACCATGTCTAGGGACGATGCAATCCCAATCTACTTACAGGATGATTAGTCCTTATCACTTTAAGACACTTCACCATGTCTAGGGACGATGCAATCCCAATCTACTTACAGGAGGATTAGTCCTTATCACTTTAAGACACCTCACCATGTCTAGGGACGATGCAATCCCAATCTACTTACAGGATGATTAGTCCTTATCACTTTAAGACAAGTCTCATGTCTAGGGACGATGCAATCCCATCACGTACATTTTGAACCCAGTTCATGGACGATGCAGTCCTCACGTACATTTTGAACCCAGTTCATGGACGATGCAGTCCTCACGTACATTTTGAACCCAGTTCATGGACGATGCAGTCCTCACGTACATTTTGAACCCAGTTCATGGACGATGCAGTCCTCACGTACATTTTTGAACCCAGTTCATGGACGATGCAGTCCTCACGTACATTTTGAACCCGAGTTCATGGACGATGCAGTCCTCACGTACATTTTGAACCCAGTTCATGGACGATGCAGTCCTCACGTACATTTTGAACCCAGTTCATGGACGATGCAGTCCTCACGTACATTTTGAACCCAGTTTCATGGACGATGCAGTCCTCACGTACATTTTGAACCCAGTTCATGGACGATGCAGTCCTCACGTACATTTTGAACCCAGTTCATGGACGATGCAGTCCTCACGTACATTTTGAACCCAGTTCATGGACGATGCAGTCCTCACGTACATTTTGAACCCGGTTCATGGACGATGCAGTCCTCACGTACATTTTGAACCCGGTTCATGGACGATGCAGTCCTCACGTACATTTTGAACCCAGTTCATGGACGATGCAGTCCTCACGTACATTTTGAACCCAGTTCATGGACGATGCAGTCCTCACGTACATTTTGAACCCAGTTCATGGACGATGCAGTCCTCACGTACATTTTGAACCCAGTTCATGGACGATGCAGTCCTCACGTACATTTTGAACCCAGTTCATGGACGATGCAGTCCTCACGTACATTTTGAACCCAGTTCATGGACGATGCAGGTCCTCACGTACATTTTGAACTAGTGGTTCCGGGATGATGCAATCCCCATCACTTTATTCTCGAAGACCATACGTCTACGGATCAATTCAGGGACCAAGGTCCGGGGATGATACAATCCCCACTTCTCGGAGACCTTACGTCTACGGCTCTCTTTAGGACTGAAAGTCCAGGGATGATCCAATCCCCTCAACTGTCCACTAAGGACTTCATTCTCGGAGACCTCACGTCTACGGCTCTCTTTAGGACTGAAAGTCCAGGGATGATCCAATCCCTTCAACTGTCCACTAAGGACTTCATTCTCGGAGACCTCACGTCTACGGCTCTCTTTAGGACTGAAAGTCCAGGGATGATCCAATCCCCTTAACTGTCCACTAAGGACTTCATTCTCGGAGACCTTACGTCTACGGCTCTCTTTAGGACTGAAAGTCCAGGGATGATCCAATCCCCTTAACTGTCCACTAAGGACTTCATTCTCGGAGACCTTACGTCTACGGCTCTCTTTAGGACTGAAAGTCCAGGGATGATCCCTTTTCTTTCTCGGAGACACCTGTCTACGGCTCACTTTAGAACAAGTGTTCAAGGATGATACAATCCCCACATGTATTCTCATCAATATACTATCGATCTTGGGAACCCATACAGAACCTGATTCACACTTCTTCTTTAATTGCACCATTAAGAGAATGGTCTTATCTAGCCACTTGGAGCAAACATCTCATCATGATTCTCTTCATCTTTCTAAGAGAATCTTCTAGCCACAAGCCGTTCTATATTTTGTTTGATTTGTAAATCTTCTTGTTGAACATCCATCACTTGTTCGGTGTTCATTATTCTTCATGATCTTTCCTACAAAACAAAATTAAGTACATGATTAGTAATCCTTCATAATCATGAAATCATGATAACCTATTATGCATACAGATATCATTTATATAGTTATGAAACTATCTTGACCAATACTTTGGCACAACACTTTCCCATATCCTGTATGCATACAGTGGCTATCTAGATGCCTTCCATCTCTACCAGAACATACTATCGAGAGTGTGCACAGCTCTTAGCATGTCAGCAAAGAGGTTTCATTCTAGACAAGCAACAATGGAATGTTTGTCCAACTTACCAATCATATGCATATTAGTAGTATAATGTTCAATGCTCTATGAATGTTTGCACTCAGCATGATATGTTCTAGGAATACAAATATGCATACAAGAAATATCATTTACTATTTCAAATAACAACTCAAATACTTATCTTTTATGTTTGTGTGGTTGCCTCCCGCTTGATCTTCTATATGTCCTTTGAACTTCTATTCATTCTGTACCACTGTGCATGCTCAAGTGTGCACTAGTGTCATCCTCATGATCTCATACACAAACATTCATTCATTAGTATATTCTCAAAACATTCTAATTCTAAATAATCTTGAATATGTATAGTCATGATCATTAGTATTCAGGGTTTCAAGTAAGTCTTCTTTTACTCATGCATATTCTTGTTTGATCATAGTACTCTTCTGGTTAATTAAATCATGCATAAACCCTTGATTACTAACTTTATGAATAAGCATAACCAATCATATCAAGTATACTTATATAAGGGATCCTAACACAAGGTAAGATTCATGGGAAACATACCTGGATTAGTATACCTACTTGGTTATGTACAACATACCTAAACAATCTCTTCAATGATTTAGAGATCCTGAGCTAGAACCTGCATGTCTCATAGGTTAAGCATAATATAACAAAGTCATACATACCTCGTAAGTAGAACAAAGATTATGGATGAGTCTTTGTCTTCATGTTTTCATGGTCATGGAACCTGATTTGTCTTTTGTGATGTACCTGTATCTTGTTAGCAGACAACATCAACCTCACACAACATCATAATGCATTAGTACAATCATAAGTGTCAACACCCTAACCAATGAATATCTTCTATCATGCATTCATAATTTTGTTAAGGTTATACGACAAATCTAAAATCAAAATTGTACTAACTGTAATAACCTGAAGACAAACATACCATAAACTTAATCATGGACAAATATCGAAACATACCTCAATGAGTCATACCTGTCGAGATCGCTTGTATTCTTCTTATGTAAGCCCTTATCCTCATCTCCCTCTGAGACAGGAACTTCTTCACTTATGCAGGTGACCAATCCATCTTCTTCTAGGATTAACCCAATCCACTTGATTTGCAAGAACTGGACCTTGATGAGCTGATCAAACTGGTATATTCAGAATTTGAAAACTGCAAAGTTTTACTCCTTAATTTTGCCTTTGAAACTTTCGGATTCACTGGACGTGACCCTGAACTGGGGTTTGATGAAGCCCACTCTTTTGCCCCATCAAAAGGTTTGATCCAAAGCTCTAAGCTTCTATTTTTCTGAGGAGCTTCCAGCCGTGGTCACAGATTTCAAAAATTCCCATTTTTACAGAAGCCCTAATTTTCCACTTTTCTGATCAAAGTCCCGAACTAGGGTCTAATCAAGCCCGGCCTTCTGCCCAACCAAAAATTCTGATCTTGGTCTCTAAATTTCTATTTTGATGAGTAGCATCCAGCCGTGGTCTCCGATTACAAAAATTCCAACTTTCTTCAAAGCCCTAAATTCCGGAAGCCATGAATGAAGGTACCAAAAAATAATTCTGTTTTGACAGAAATATGTACCTGATTGTTTCTGGTGTAACTCCGAAATTTTTGATCCACAGGGTCTGAAAAAGTTTTTTGAGATAGCCTGACCTGTTAGCTTTCCATCCTGACAGGTCTGACCTCAATTGGATGTTCTGAGAGAGAGTTATGCCAAATGTCGCAACGTGACCTGTTTTGGGAAAATACAGGAGAGCGAACTTGTACGGCGTGCCACGTGTCACTGTTTGACCTTCGGCCTCTGAAAAAGTTTTTTGAGATAGCTCGGCCTGTTATTTTTTCCATCTTGACAGGTCTAACCTCAATTGGATTCTCTGAGAGAGATTTTATGCCAAGTGTCGCAACATGACCTGTTTATGGGATAATACAGGAGAGCGAACTTGTACGGTGTGCCACGTGTCACTGATTCAACTTCGGCCCCTGAAAAAGTTTTCTGAGATAGTACAGTCTGTGTACTACCTGTCACTTTTCACGAAATTTCATTTGGAGCTTCCTAGCCCAAGTTATGACCTTTTTCCCAAGGTCACCTGATTTTGACTCAGATCTGGAAGAGGCAGAAACCCTATATTGTACAGATCATAAATCACAAAGTACAACGAATTAGAGGTTGTCCTTTGGACACAAGGTACCTGGATATTTTAGCTTCATCCTGTAACAATTTCAAATCCGAAACTTCTCCAAAACGGATTTATAGCGAAAGTGCTACGATGACTGGTTTTTGCTATGTAAAACCCTAACCTTCAAATTGTCGTAAGTAAAGCAAGTGTCTTTAGTGCCATACCTTGTGTTCCTTCAGGTTAGCTCTGATACCATGTTAAAATTCAAGATGCTAAGACAGAAAATAGCAGCATTACATTCCATTTCACAATAATAGCATATACAGGATCACTGAAGAAACAACAAGCATAGCATAAACACAAGAGACAGAGATTTATCCTGGGAAACCCTCATGGGGTAGAAAACCCAGCAAAGCTTCCTCAATATAGATGACCAGCAATATACAAAGATGAAACCCTGAGACATGATCTCCTCCTCCACAATAGCAGACCTCTCCTCCACAAGTGCGTTATCCTCAAGTGAGTGAATGTGTATAATGAGGAACACACCTCCTCTATTTATACACTACTCTGATATGTATTTTACACAAGTACATGTAGGCTCGTATTTAACCATTAGGTTAAATACCCCATTATAACTGACTGGGCCGACCCCTCTAGGGTGGTCTAATAACCCTTTGACCCACATAACACATACAGGGCCGACCCCCACTAGGGAAGTCTAATAACCCAAGTTACCACATTCCGACGGAGGAATAAACATCTCCGGATATACAATAAGATCTTCACGGAGGAATGAATCATCTCCGGAATAATAAAGTACAAATATAATATTCTTTGAAGTTACAATATCTCAACAAGAAGGCTACCCTTTATGGCAAAGTATACACCTCTAAGCAAACATTGCGAGATTTGAAGTCTAGAACCCAAGTCACATAGATAGACCTACAATAGTTACACCACTTTGCTGACATATAGACTCACTAGTTGCAGCAGCAAAATCCCACCCTCCTATAATAGATAAATCCTAGAACTTTTTTTCTAGCACCAATATTTTTTTTTACTAAATGGAGGAATAAGTTGGAAGTATTCAACAACCCTAGAAAGCATGCATTCACAAAAGTACCATATTTGGCTCCTTCGTTTGAAGAACCTGAAGTAGATGATGCACAAGTTTTAGGAATGCAGACAAGTTGAATTGAGGGAGAGTCAACACTTGTGGTCAGGTCCTAATGCCTCCTTCATTTTTGGAAAGGATCATGAAAGGTGGAAAGAAGTGTGGAGTAAATGAAAGGGAGTTGAGGAATCCCCTAACAGATTCAACAGTTTTGGAAACGCCCCCGCAAGTATAAAAATAATCATGAGGAAAGCGGAAAATAAGAAGCAACACAGGGAAAGAGAAGGAGAGAGAAACATAGAAGGGAGAAGATGCAGATCGAAGACTGAGCTACAACAAGAAAAGATTCGATGTATCTGGGTTTGGGTGATGTAATTGGGAAAAGGATTCTTTATTTTTTATGATGTCGCGACAAGTAATATCATAGTTTTTAGACCACGGATCCGTGAATTGGATGTAATGGAAGTCATCAACAATAATAATGAAGGAATCCCCCCCCTTAATTTTTCCATGTATGGATAAGCTTTATTGTGTTTATTGTTAAATGGATCGGTTGTGTGCTTGTTCTTTATCTGCTTATTATGGTTAATAGAATATTTTTGCGATAATATATTATGAATGTAGTTATAATATGAATAATAGTAACCCCCAAAGATGTATCCCTGTAGTTATCACCCCTTATCACACACATGTCTTAGGTATGCTTTGGGTGAGACCTTCTACTTCACGGATTGAAAATGCCAGTAGACTAAACTACAGTGGTGCCTTTTGTTGGCCCATGCACAAGCACTTGGTCTCTAATTTTGTTCCAATAGACATTACCTGCTTGGATGAAAATTTAAGTTACAGATTGATCACATGAGTTTAAAGTATTTGTTTGATCAGCCGAATCTAAGTGTCCGGCAGGCCAAGTGGTTAGAGTTCTTAAGTAAATTTGACCTTGAAATCAAGCATGTCAAGGGTAAGGAAAACAAAGTTGTTAATGCACTCAACAAAAATTTTCATGTAGCATCCATGCGCTTATGAAATGTTGACCTCAGGGAATGAGTCAGCAAAGTCTCAATTGAAGATGAGAAGTGCGTGCAAGTGACTGTAGGTTTTAAACAAGAAGAACTAGATTAGAAGTATGAGGGATATCAGTTGGAAGAAGATAGGAATCTTATTTTCCGAGGACGATTGTACATTATAGACAATGTCGAATTAAAGAATATAGTGATGGATGAAATACATCAGACAACCTAATCAGGTCTCCCAAGTTATCAGAAGACTTTGAAAGCAGAAAATAGTATTTTTTTCCATTAATGAAGAAAGATATAGTGTAGTACATAGTTAGATGCTAGAAGTGCCAACAAGCTAAGGTTGAGCACAACACCCAGCTGGATTACTACAGCTAGTTCCCATTCCTGAGTGGAAATGGGAAGAAATATCTATGGGATTTATTACAAGGCTTCCAATGACAACAAAGTAGTATGACTCAATCATGGTGGTGGTGGACAAGTTAGCCAAATCAGTTCACTTTATACTAGTCAAGTCCACACATAATATTGTTGATGTTGTGCACATTTTCCTGAAGGAAATTTCAAGTTGCATGGATTTCCTAAGGCTATAATCTCTAACAAAGATACGAAATTCACGTCAAATTTATGGAAGCTTAAGGGATTGTTCAAGGAGTTAGGAACTCAGCTCAATTTTAGTACAACATACCATCCTCAATTGATGGTCAGATACAAAGGGTAAACCAAGTGTTGGAAGATATGTTAAGGATGTATGTGATGGATAAGCCATCTAAATGGGAGGATTACATACATATGGTTCAATTGTCTTACAACAACGGTCGCCGGAAATCATTTGGGATGAGTCCATTTGGATCCATGTAGGACTCCAATTAGTGGGGAAAAATCGGTGAACAGAGTGGTTCTTGGGCCTAAAATGCTTAAGGAAATAGAGCAAGACATAGTTACAAATAGATAGAATTTGAAAGGAGTGTAGGACAGGAAGAAGATCTATGCAAATCTTAAAAAATGTGCATAGAGAATTTAGAGTCAGATACCATGTTTATTTGAAAGTAAATATAAAGAAGAGCTCTCTAAATCTTGGAGGATGTTCCAAGTTGGCACCGAGATATTGCGGGCCTTTTGAAGTCCTTGATAGGATAGGACTAGCTGCATATAGGATTTCATTTCCTGCGCATATGAAAGCTCATAATGTTTTCCATTTCTCATTGCTTAAAAAGTATTTACATGATCCTAATCACATTATTGATTGGAATGTGATTCAAGTGGAAATCGAGGGAGAGTTCCAATTTGAGCCTATGTTAATCCTAGGAAGGAAGGAGACTACGCTCTGAAAATGAGCCATCGAATGGGTAAAGGTGCATTGGAATCACTTTGGTCCATATGAGGCTACGTGGGAGATGGAGGATGCCATGAGATAGGCATACCCGTTTTTTTTCAACTCTAAAGAGCATTGAGGACAATGTTGTTTCAAGGGGGAGGGTATTTTAATGTTCCCAGTTTTGACCCATTAGCATATGCTATGTAAATGATGTAATGTTTTTTATTAATGTAAGGATCATGGTGAGGAGCTCAAGGCAAAGGCCCTACCATGGATATCCCAAGTATATATCAACAATTAAATACAGTTTAATAGTGGACCATGCATTGGTCAAGCATAATAACATTGTAAATGTGATGCACATATGCATGATATTAATAAAGAAAACCCATAGCTGATTGTGCAAGGAAACAAGATCAAGGGGCATGATTTTCCTAAGGTTAGGGAGGGAAGTATTATCACCTTAAAAGCCAAGTTTCCATAAGAGAACTTATAAACCATCAGCTACCAAGTTGACTCATGTGCCCTAATCATTTAATTATTCCAAGAGGGAGGTAGTTGAGATAGTTATTGTCTTGGGAAGGAATGCATGGGTCTGAGATTTCTTTTGTTAGTCACCCCATAGAACTGGGTTTGGGGATTGCTTATTGGGTAAGATATCATTCAAATTGAATTCATCCTTAATTTTTTTCAGCTTGGAAGTTGGTACAGTTAGTTAGTCAGTCAGTCAATCAGTTAGTCATTCAAGCATTTAGACACTCCCCTGGCTTAATCAACTTGACCTCTTGTCACTAGGGATCGGTCTATCATCTTTGTTTGGGGAGATCTAAGAGTGGTTATGGGTCTTAGTTCATGGTCATGACTAAAATTTGAATATGGACTCTGTGAGTGTTGTTGTTATGTATTTTCCCTTACCGTTCAGAGTATAGAGTGGTATTGATGATGAACCAGTTGTTAAACTTGTGCTTGTGCATCCAAAATTCGTGATTGTGTGTCAGTGATTGCAAGGCTATTTACAAACTATATAAGTGTGTCTAGCGGTGGTGAAGTTTTCATGTGACTCCTCTACACTACACCCAATTGTCTAAAGCATACCCAAGGCTTATTGAATCCTTCTTGAGTATTATTTTCACACCGGATATGTCTTCTCCTCATTGTTTATGTCATATTGAGCCTGGTTGTTTGTTAGTCATGTCATAATCTGTGTGTTCAATTAGACAGAGACTAGAGAGAATCCATGGAAGGTATTTGGGTGTGCACAACCAAAATTTGTAATCCTTAAGAAGACAAAACCTCTTGGCAAATGGCCTAGGGTTTGGGTGGTTTTTCTATGCACACATTGAATAGCACTTGGAGTAAAGTGACACCTGAGGGATTGGTAAGTAGTGAAGGGGTACCTTCTTGGTGTTTTGTGGGGTAGGTAATGTGGACCCTAAGGTAGTTGAGTCTACACAAGGTGCCTACAATTCTGATGGTAAAAAATATTTAACTGTTTATTTATTTCTTGAGTTGTCTAAACCTATGTGATGTTGACCAAGTCGTACTGAATGCAAGATTGGCATGGAGCACGAAACTGGTTTATGAGACTGGTGAAGGTAGTGACCTCTTGGAATATGACCAGGGTTTGGCTTATCTTTCTACACATACCCTGAATAGAACCTGGATGAAGGTGACACCTGAGGGACTATTGAGCAGTGAAGGGGGTACCTTCTTGGTGTTGTATGGGGTAGGTGTTGTGGACTCCAAATCTTGGTGTTGTGTGGGCAAAGTGTTGTCAACCCAAAATTGGCTAAGTCTGATAAAGGTATTTGGAACTCTTTGGTGAGTTCACTAGATTAACATTTCCTCTCTTCTACCTTGGAATCCTGTTAACCCAGTTGTGCATTGGCTTGGCTTGAGATTGAGTCCATGTGATTGTGGATAACTTATTAACTCAGTTTTGCACTGGCTTGGATATGGAATTGTGATTATTAACTGTGAATGAGCCTGAAATAGTTCCTATTCCTTAAGGAAATCATGCCCAACGCGGGGGTGGACTCTTAGCGGAAATAGTATATGCTCGATAGAGTGCCTAATGTTGGGTGGAACATTCATCTTGTGTAGTTAGTTACTTGGAGAAGCTACATTCAAGATAAGTGTCTACGTGATGTCTAATTGTTGTTATTTCAATTTCATTGTATGAATGTTGAACTGAAATGATGAAGATGCATGCTGTAATGGGTAGTCTTGATCATTACTTAGTTAGTAATAATCATGGTTCTGGATAACTAAGTGTTGAATATATGATATTGCACTTCACAAAATGCTCACATATAGATGTATGTTTTTTATATGAAGTCCCATTACGATATAGTGCTAACTTCGGAGGATGTTAGTGGTTGTTCATTAGAGATTAATGCCACGTAGTGGTTTTTATGCACGACGGTTGACTTGCAAAGGTTAAGGGTTGTCGCACGGTGGATTGCAATATGGTTAGGGTTAACGCATGTAGTGTATCTACATAATAGAGAAATTGATAAGCACATAATTATGCAATGTTTAAAATTAGTGTGTGTATTATTTTGCATAGACCGATGTATGATTCACATGGCACATCATACAGAGCAAGTAAAATGTAGGGCACAAAATGATGTAGAGTAATAAGCTTAACAAAAGAGACATAGATACATCAGTGAATCAAAGAAATAAAGAAACCCTTGCGGCCACTAAGGCTGCAAGGTATGTGACAAATGTCAACTACTTTATAAGTGGACTTAAAAGGTATAAAATGTGTTGCATTTGAAAAAATTTCCACCACAACCATGATATAATCATGTTGTACCACTGTCATTGGAAACCCTATAATGAAATCCATGGAAATTACTTCCCATTTCCATCTAGGTATGGGTAATGGCTAAGAAAAACATGTTGGGTGTTGATCCTCATCCTTGATCACTTGCTTCCATTTCATGCACTTAGATATATACTCAATAATGTCCTTTTTCATCCCTAGCCAAAAGTACTGCTTTATGTAGAAATCAATTTCTAATATCTTGGGTGACCATAACATGGCATTGCATGAATCTCCTCCATAATAGTCATTCTCAAATTCCCAACATTAGGGATATACAGTCTGCCATTAAAGGTAAGAATTCCTTCTTCTTCCCTATGGTAACCCTCATAATTTTTCTTAGCATTCGGATGCTGCAAGTGTTCCTTGACCTATTGATAATGTTCATCTTTAGTAACAGAATCAACGATCCTTTTCCTCGGGTCTGTTTTAAAAACACTAAGGGATTCCACATGGATTGTGTTCATCTTCCTGATGAGTGCATAAGCTACTTTTTCCCCTTTCCTTTTATGTGCTTGATCTCAAAAATCAAATTCACACAAGAACTCCAACCATCTAGATTGCCTAGCATTAAGTGTTGGTTGTTCAAACAAATACTTCAAATTGCAATGGTATGTTTTAAGCTTGAATTTCTTTCCCATCAGATAGTGTCTCCACACCTTCAACACATGCATTATGGAAGATGTTTATGGATAAGTATGTAAGTGTGGACACAAACTTACCTCCCTAATTTAGATAGTTTAAACTAGAACAAAACGGACAGAAACACACTTCTTTCTCTAAGTTCTCAAAACATGAATGCAATTGGATTGGAGGCTAACCTGTGATATGAAGGTTGTCCTAAATTTAGTCTTCTAACTTCCACTCCTATGTGATCTTGGTGAAACACCTGCTCAATATAAGAGAATAAAATATACAATTGCAATTACGTAGAACTTATGCATATAGCCAAGGAAGAGTGCAACAAAAAACATGAACAAGTTATCGTGGGAAACAAATGCATTTACTATATTAATAAATAATAAAGAGAGAGAGATATAACCAATATCCTTTGCATTGTAGGATTCCTCCCAAAGGTTCCTTTGCTTCAACTTGCTTGCCTTGATCCAAAAGAATGACTATCAAGGAATGTCCACAACACTATGGAACTATCCGAATTTCCCCAGCATTCGGATATCAAATCAAAGATTCCACCTACCCCCTCCATGAGATTGGTCTTGTATTTATAAGCTCAAAGGGATAGTTGGGAGATGAGAGAATGAGGGGATAAGGATAGAAAAGGATCCCAAAGGCTTAAGAATTCGGCTGAGATCCACCCAAATAGGAAGATATGACCATCCACAAGGGCTTGATTCTAGAAGCTCCTCAAATATTCTATTTTCCCTTTCATAAAGAGAGTGTCACACTCTGTATAAAATAAACATGAGACAGTGTCACACAATGTGATTATGAAACCTGCAACATCAGGGATTGTCGTAGATTGTCAGAAAGCAAGTTGTGACAACCTCTCAAATTGGGGTTTTTTAAGGGAAATTTCCTCATGAGTTTGATCTTTCAAACATGCTTCTGCATATTATTTAGGGATTATGGAAAAGGAAAAGGCACATTATCCATCATTATGGTGATGAAAAAAATTATGTATGACATGAGTGAGTTCTAGATCATGAGTAGCATAATTCCTCTCATGCTCCTTCAACTTCCAAGATTCATAACATACCACATGATTTTCTTGCATAAGAAATCATCTGATGCCCTGCTTGCATGTGCATGTGCATACCACGTAATATTTTTTTGGGTTTACAATTCTCATAATTGGCACACTGGTGAAAAGCTTCTTCAACCTTTGGAAGTTGTCTCCACATTTATGTGTCCATCCATGATCCGTAAACTGTGGTCCTTTGGTCCATAGTTTCACTAACACAAATTGTTGTTTGAAAGTTAATGAGTGTCGCGGTTTATTCCTCATTCTATAACCCTTGACTCAATTTGATATATCTCCTTCATGATTTTACTAGATCACATGTCATTACAGCAGGAAATAGAACCAACTTTTGAGTGGACAATAACAAATTACTACTCCCAAGATTCAATACCACATGAACTATGGTAAACATAATCCAATGAATATAATGTTAAAGTAAAAATAATGACCAGACGCATGATAGTTTAAATTAAATCAACTACTCGGGTATCAATAAATGGATTTCGTCATCGACACATTTCTTGGAACAATTGGCAAGGTAACATGCCAAAAATTATAGTGATGGAGGCAAGGAATAAACACCAATACTAGTAAATTTCATGCACAACAATATATTCAAAAAAAACATAGGCAAGAGGAATATAAATACCCACGCCCAAAGAAAAAAAAAGGGTCGACTAGACAACAATAGAGGAAATATAATCCCAACAATCTTTTAACTAAAGAATTTAGGGTTCCCCATAGTTATTCATATACATTTAGTAACTTTCCAAACCTCCCCAATGGATAAAAAACTAAAAAAATTAATTAGGCAATACAAAAAATGAATGGTGGATCTTGGAAGGACGTTAAGGCTCTTACCTCATAGAAGAAAACGTAATGCATTCAACTGACGATTAAATCATATAGCAAAATTATGAAAATGCACCACAATAACTAGGCATACAATATGATTTTACCTTGGAAACCCAAACTTAGGAAAACCATCATTTAATTGGATTTGGACAAGCACATTTTATTAAGTAGCACAAGCAAATACAAGATCTCTAGTTTACAATGAGGATTAGGAATCATTATGTTATTCACCGCAAAATAATCCCTCTCCTCTCGATTTCCATGAATAAAAAGAAGTCTGATCCAGTGGGGGGAGAAGATAGAAGTTCAGGCATCCCCGATGTTCCATCTGCTCAATCGCCCCTCATTTCCCAACATTTCAATTATTTTATTTTATTTGCATATTCTTTTCTTTTTTTATTCTTTTATTAGATCACCTTTGGAAAGAGGGTCTTTTAATATTTAACAATTTTTACATAAAGAAAACAGGTGTAATATCCTTTTCTTGCATGCATGCTAAGTCCTTACTGAAACATGATTTGAGCAAGATATCATGGGTCTTTCCATGCCAACGAACTAGTCTCCTCTCCATATTCACATTATCTCCAAACTGTTTTGCTTGTTTCTAGCCTTCCCATTACTAATTGTTCTCGTGTAAGTCTTATTTCGTATCACACCTCCCCATTAGCAGGATTTTGGTCCCCAACAAATACCAAGGATAATTGGGGGAACCTAACTTCAATCCGGTTCCTTTCATACTACCTATCCTTCCTTGGATATTCTCCTTTAAGACCTCTCTATCACATTTCTTGTCGTCCCATGCGAGTCACTCACTCCTTGTACAACAGTACCATGTCTTCCTCCAACACTTCTAGGGAATGTGGTGCAAACTCTTCAATAGTCGGAAAAACCTGAATTCCATCATCTTCATCCAGTATTGAAGGTTTGAACTACTTCAAATACTCCACATTCACCACAAAACTAATCCACATATAAGGCTGAAGTCATCCTTAAGGCATTGTCATTCACTCTCTCTGTGATGTTGAATGGTCCTTGCAATCACTCCTTCTGAATGTGAATCCATACCCTACCTCCAACATGAAACTTAGGATTCTCCCTATGGTGGTCATATGTCACCTTATATCATTGTCATATTTTATCCAATTTTTCCTGAACCTTTAGATGTATATGATTTATCATATCTTCGATTGTGCTTGCTTCTTTTCATCTCCTTGTAGTTCTACCTAATATTTATGTTGTTCATACTCAACGTCAAATGGTGAAGAAGGTAGATACCTAAATCAAGTATCAAATGGAGATTTATTGGTGTAGGAATGGAGTGCTCGGTTTTAGGAGTGTTGAATATATATTAGTTTCTCATCCCATGTCTTTGGTTGTCTACTATTGTACCATCTCAATACTTGCACTATTGTTCGGTTGACAACCTCTATTTGTCTATTCCTATGAGGGTGGAAAGTAGTGGAATACTTCATCTTGATATCCATTCTACCCCAAATAACTGACCATAAATTTCCCAAAAATATACTCTCTTGATCAAATATGATGGAGCTTGGCAATCCAAAATGCACCCACACATAACTAAATAATAATTTAGTTGCTTCACGTCTTGAGATTGTATTTTCACATGAAATAAGTACACACATTTTGTTGAAACGTTCCACAATGACAAGCAAGTAATCATGGCCTTTTAGTGTCACAGGAAATCCTTCAATGAAGTCCATAGAAATTCTCTCCCAAGGCCTACTCAGTACTAGAAATGGCATGTAAAAACCAAGATTATGGTTTCTTGGATTGATGGTGTTGTATAGGACACATCTTCTAATTAAATTTTCTACATGCTCCTACATCCTTGGCTAGTACACATGACACTACAAATTTTCCATTGTTTTTGTCACACTACATGCTTCTCACATCACTTGAAATCTTCTATCCCAGGGTATGCATATATTTTCCAACTTATATATAAACCCTTATTGAAGGTGGTACTCATTCCCATCCACTATGGTGACTTCCCTTTCCTTCAATTGCTTGTAAACTCCACTGAAGTCCTTTTCTTCTTCATAATATTCACTTAAGAGCTTATGTGTAAAAGGCTCAAGTTTCATTATCATTCCAACTATTGCAACCTTCTTCATTGGTGGTCGAGATAGCATGTTTGCCAGCTTATTTTTAGCTCCCTTCTTGTATTTAATCAGTAGATGAAATTTTTTCAAGAAACCCAACCTCTTATAACGCCTTACCTGCTACATATTGCTTTGGATTTGTAGGTATTGAATAGGTTGATGATATGTATGTATTATGGTCTCCTTTCCCAAGAGATAACGCTTCTACCTTTTAACCGATCAAACAATTGTGAACATCTCTTTCTCATAATTTGGTAATCAAGAACTGCTCCATGGAACAACTCCAAATGATAGCATACCATCCTCCCTCCTTGCATGAGTACTACTCCTAAGGCATACCCACCGGAATCCATCTCTAACTCATAAGGCTCTTGTAGATTTGGAATAAATTGGACTGGAGCATGATTGATCCTACTCTTTAAGTCTTCGAATGATCATTGTTGTGGCCTACCCCAAAAAAATTTCTTCCCCTTAGAGGTCATGGAGTGCAATGGTGCCACTATTGCTAATAAGTTTGCAATGAACTTCCACAAATATTGTGCTACTCCCATGAAGCTCTTAACCTATGTCATGCTAGTGGGAATAGGCCATTGGGTGATGGCCACAACCTTCTCTAGATCCACTCTCAATTTTCCTCCAACTATCATGTGCCCAAGATATTTTAAGGACGTCTTCCCAAACTCACATTTTTGCAAATTGGTTATGAATTGACTCTTCCTTAATGTTTAGAGTACCTACTCCACATGTGTGAGGTTCTCTTGCCACATATTGTTGAAGATTATTATATCATCGGGATATACGATTACAAACGAATCAATGAAATGACACAACACATCATTCATCAATCTCATGAAAGTGGCAAGTGCATTGCATAAACTGAAAGGCATCACTATCCATTCATACAAACCTTGTCTATTTTTGAATGTTCTCTTCCAAACGTCTTCTATTTTGACCCTCACTTGGTGGTATCCTGATTTGAGTTCCAACTTGGTGAATAATTTGGCATGTTGTAGCCAATCCAACAAGTCATCAATCATTGGTAAAGGATACCTATAATTGATGGTGATTTTGTTCAGGGCACAGTAGTCGATGCACATCCTATAGCTTTCATCCTTATTTGGCACCAAAATGATTGGTGATCCACATGGTGAGGTACTCACCCTTATGACTCCATGCTCCATCAACTACTATATCTACTTCTTTACTTCATCTGCTTCGATGACTAACTTCCTATACAACCCAATATTAGGTAATGGTGACTTTGGAAACACCTCAATCTCATGTTCAACCTTATGCTTGGGTGGAAACCCCCAAATCTCTTGGAATATTTCCTCATAGGATTCAATCAGTTGTTGTAGTTGATGACATTGTTGGTCACAATATACTTCCAAGGACGCCTTCATCTCCAACTTGATTCCTTTTCCTTATTGCTTCCCTTATCATATAAACAACAAGATTAATTTCTTTGTACTACCCATGATTCTCTTGTCAAAATGAGCATTGATCAAAGAAAGTTTGGATTTGTCCTTGTGTACATTTATGGCATATGGTTTTCCATCTTTGGCTAACCTATACTGGTTCACTATCCTCTTGAAAATGGAATCTCGTACATACAAGTATGGGCCCCCGAATATAACTTTGCATACATCCAATGGGACTACATCTAGAATCACCTCATGTTTGAAGTTCTGGTTAATGGAGAAATTTATTTTACATTGCTTGTTCACCTTCAATTCCACATCTCTCCTTACCCATCCCAGGGGATATGGTTACAAGTGATCTTTCATCTCCAACCTAAGTTCTTCAACTATTTGTGATGAGAATAAATTACACTATGACCTTGGATAAAAAAATATAATCCACCTTCCTCAGTTTCATGTGAATTTTAATGTATAAAAGTTAAATCATCTCCCTTTCCTCCTTGTGACAGCAACTGAGTAATGTCACATCCTTCTGTAGTTTAGTTAAACTAATATTCCTTTCTAGATATGATGTATTATCCACCATTTCCTTAGAATCCAATGCTATTAATTCTTTCTTCTTCTTTTTTTGGAAATGTTTCAATAGCTTCTTAGGGTGCAATTTCCAGTATTCCTCCTTGGTGTGGCCATCTCAATCACAACCCTTGTAATGCTTGATGGGGGGTGTACTTTCCAGTGTTGCTACCATAATCTTCTTTTCATTCCACTTTTTTTTTCTTCTTCTTATGTTGTTCGTTTGGTTCTGATTGCTTATGTGCACTTGGTGGCTGCTTCCACTTGTCCCCCTCAAGGTATTGTGCTTGCAAGTTGGCTTTGTCAATGGTATTTGACTTGAATAATAATAATTGGTATTGAATATGGGGTAGCAATGCACCCAAATATTTGATCATCATGTCTAGAATTTTGAGGGATACCCCTCGCTGAATGGCATTCTTCCTGAACTCTATCGTGAAATCCTGCATTGACTACCATTGCCTCTATCTGAAATAGTGTCATGCAATCTATTGGTGCTTGACATAACTGATTAGGTAGAATTGGTCTTTGAGCATGTCCTTAAAAACCTCCCAATCAGTTGTCAATGGTTGGTACTCCAATGCTCATCCTGTAGCATCACTCTCCCACCATGCCAACACATGGCCTTCAAGCTTCAATCTAGAAAAATAAATCCTTTGTATTCTTGTGACTTCATGCACATTGAAGTACACCTCCATTTGTTGTATCATATGGTTTAATATCCACCTTTTCCACCACACAAAAAGGAATCCAAGACACGTCATAGATACATTCTCCTATCTATGTCTCAAGATTGTGACCACTCCCTAAGTCCCTAGCTTCATCACATTCTAAGTCCTTTGCATTATGAACTATTAATTTCATTATCATGTTAATCAACGAAGCTATGTTTCTTTCTATTTGGGAAAACCTAGCTTCAAATCCTTCTCCTCCATGCCCTTCCATCATATTATCTACTTAGCTAGTCTTCTAACTACTTGCAACCCTGTCACTAATCCAATTATCTTGTCATGATACCCTCCGCGAGTATTTTCCATGTAATTATTGTGAGAGATATCGAATCTAGGCTATAATACCTTTATGATCTATAAACGGTGGTCCTAAGATCTACAATTTCACCAACGCAAATCCTTGTTTGAAATTTCATGAGTGTCAAGGTTTACTCCTTGGTCTATAAACCTTGACTCAATTTGATGTATCTTGTTGGAGGATCCTAGTCGACGATTCAACTAGGTCCTCCACCAAGTATGGTCGGCCCAAAGCCGTCAGTCGGTTAGTCAACCGACTGGGTAGTTGTAACTGAATAACTGTATGTAATCTATGTGAATAGGTTGTAGAGCCGACGACAGAATATATCTCTGCAATAATATTGTACTCTACTTTGGTCTCATTAATATAAATCTTGTTGTTGTTGTCCCACTTAATCTCTTATATGGTTGTATGATGTGTGTATCCATGTGACTCTTTCTCTATATTAGTATAATGTACTTCTAGTAACCGATACAATCCCCTAGACTACAACATTGGTTCTGTTTCTGGTAGTACACATCATTAAGAAATGAGAAATATGCATAAATGCTAACATAGAGAGAAATCTGAGAGTGGTGGGACAAGAAAGTAGCAAACTATATTCAAAATTATGCACGATGGAACAAGTTGACTTTAGCACAGGCAAGGAAGAAATTATTCACTAAGGCCCATGAGAAATTTATAGAGACTATTCCTAGTGAGATAAAAAAATTCCTGGCCGCTATCCATGACCAGATTGGATTCCCACAGTGAAAATTTGTTGATGCAAAATATCCTTAACGGGGGAAGAACAAATTTGTACGAATGGTTCGAGAAAATATGTTAAGACTATTGTGAAGAACAAGTGTTAACACCCAAAAAGTGCTCACTAGCTCATTTCCTTATTCACATGACCCATTTGTCCACTTTTCCACCATTTGAGCCTCTAAAGCCATCAAAAGGACACCAAAAGACCATAATACACCCCTTTTTCCCCTCAAAATGAATATTTTTCATCAAAAAACATAAAAAACCCTCAAAAAGGGTTCAGAATTCCCCAAAATATTAAAAGGGAATAAAAATATTCAAAATATTCAAAAAAGAAAAAAGGAGGGAAAAAGGTACCTAAACCATGTTGGTCAATACCATTGGTTTCCTCAAAACCATAATGGTATTCCCCACCACCAAAAACTATAAAAAGGTGGTAGGGGCTCCTCACTTTCCATCCATCCATCATCCTATCCTCACACTGTCAAAATATCTCATGAGACTTTTGGCCATTTTCAACATCTTGGAGAAGAGACCATTGGAGCTTAGGATGAATTGTTGGAGTTGCTCAACAAATCCTCACCATTTGAGGTATCTTAATACAAAATATCTATTCTTTTATTTCTTGTTCTTTCCATGAATTGTTTTTAAATTTATTTGTTATATGCACATGTTAGTTTAGATTTAGATTTAATTCATAATCGTTTTTGCTTTCTATATTGAAACTACCATTGTTGATAGGTGCCCATTTGCACAAAGCTTGGTTGCAAAACCAAGCCAACAGTTTTTGGCGACTCCGCTGGCTTTGAATTCTTAGATCTCAGTTTTTTGCTTTAGATCTTAGTTTTTGTTAGTTTTAATCATTTTAATTCATAGATCTGCCATCTTAGACAGCAGATCCATTGTTGTTCTAGATCTTGGCCCTTTCTATTGCCATTAACAACCTGAAATCTCCATTTTCGGGTTCGTTTTTCGACGTTCGTTTTCAGCTTTCACCTCGCGGCTTTTCGCTCGACAGTCGCGCGGCTCATCGCGACCTCGCGGCTTTTTTCCGCGCGGTGTGCCGCGGCTTCCCGGCCATTTTACGCGCTGCACATCGCGGCCATTCGCCGCGCTGCACATCGCGACTGTGTGACCGAAACCCGCACTGCACATCACAGCTTCGCGGCCGAAACCCACGCTGCACATCGCTGCTGTTTCCCCAAAACCCGCGATGCAGTTATTTTGAATTTGGCCAATTTTTTGAATTTTTGAATTTTTTTTTTTGCTGTATTTTTTTCCCATTTAGCATATTTTACAGCATTAGTTTTTCTGCATTTTTACAGCCATACTAAATCTTTTTCTATTTATATATGCTCCATTAAAAAGTCTTTTTAAAAATTTTCAGTAATTGAAAGAAATATTTTTTATGCATTTTATTTAGATCAAAGGTTTTACTGCTTATTTGCTCAATACTTTGCCTAAGCAATTTTTTAAGAGATCCATTCTTGAAATATTTATGTTATTTGCTTCCCTTTAAATTATTTCAAAGATCCATTATTTTTTAATAGTTTTTTCAAGCATTTACATTTCAAAAAACGCCTTTATTTTTTGCAAAACTGGAAGCGTCTTTTCTTTAATTTGTAATCAATCGCCCAAGCGAGGCAAATCAATTTCAGTTTAAATATCACACTTGCACCCACTCTTCCACATAATTTAAACTGAGCCTTAAAATTTACCTTAACTCAACAAAATTTTAACCCCACTTGGGGAGCACTTAAAAGAATCTTGTAGTTAGGTAGAATTGAGGGGATAGGTGTACCAATAACACCCCTCAATTATTTACATTTGAGACATAGTGGTTGTCTTTAGGGTCCAAAAATCCCTTATAATTTTGACACGGTTATCAACCAATTTATTGGGAAGGCCTCTCCCTTATGAGGGTTGAAGTAGCCAGACTGGTTTTGGAAGTCTGAGTGGAATACCGCAATCCATTCAGTAACCGAAGGATACCTTTCGAAGTTCTTGGTGTACACCCGAATGGGGGTACAATGGCTATAGAACCAAACTGCAAATTCACCCAACCAAACGTGTCATGAACGGGGTATCCTAGTTGCCACTCTTTAGGGTTGTCTACCCGGTGTCCCTCCTGGTAGGGGGATATCTAGCCGTTGATTCAACACCCTATATTGTCTGACTTGGATTTCATCACCTTGCAGAGAATATCATTTGTTGACTCACAATACTTCTAGTTAGGTGTTTGCATGATACAATACCCACCTTTGGTCTAATAACACCACTTTTTTCTAAGAACTGTTTGACTTTTGGTATTCTGACCAATTTTGTTGCATCCCTCCACTTATTATAGCACGAATGCTATAATAAGTGCTTTTTGAGGTTGATTGTTGGCCTAAGAGCCTTTATTTTTTCACTCCCCTATTGCACTCATTGTTGCACTAGGGTTTCAAGTTTTTTACATCACCACCTTACACTGAAATTTTTAAATATTTCTCACCATTGAGAATTTAAGACGATCTCGTCGTCTTCATGGTCAACCCCCTTAGTTCAGTACACTTGACTCTACACGTCATAGACGTAGAGCCTTATCCCTTGACTTGACACGTCATCGGCCAAGCACACAGTCATCCAATTCTGACATGGCTCACTTCACATCTGATTCTAAGGCTGAATCCGAAAACCCTACAGAAATATCACCAACCAACCCCATGGCTGGATCACAATACGACCCATTTTTCACCAGTACTATTGGAGATACATCCACAAACCCTTCTACTACTGTTCCACCCATGGTAACAAAAACCCCTTTAGGCATGCCTAATATAGGGTCCACTCCACCTTTAGGTACACACAACACAGGACTACCTCCTATTATTGGTATGCCCAACATAGGAATCACACCCCCTCTCATTACCACAACCCAGATCCTAGGAATTCCTGGCACTATTCCTAACACCTCTGCAACTCATGTTGCACTTGGGAGCGCTGGCCCATCCCACACCACAACGATTGGAGGACACATACCTTCAATACCTAGCATACCCTTAGCGGCTACTAGACCACTACATAATACCACCATTAACAGTTATGTCCCAGTCACTATGCCACACCCATCTGCTAGTTTACCATACATGGCTAGTCTGAACCTACCAGACCTAACCAGGTTAACCAACGATCCTATCAGGAACAACCCTACATGGCCACCCATGCCTACAAAGCTCCCCTCGGACATCCCCAAGTTTGAAGGAAAACTTGGGGAGGATCCCCAAAACCACATAATGTCATTTCACCTATGGTGTTCATCTAACTCCATAGTGGATGACTCCATTAGACTAAGACTGTTACAACGAATGTTCACTGGCTCTGCAGCCAAGTGGTACATCGAACAACCACATGGGACCCACCATACATTTACATCCCTCGCCTCCACTTTCCTTCAGTTTTTCCAGCTACCTGTACGCTATGATGTAGGAGTTGAAATACTGTTGTCTTGCAGACAAAACACAGCTACCCACATCACCGACCATATCCATGAGTGGCGCAAGCTTTGTAGCCTGTGCAAGATAAAACTAGATGACCATATATTTTTGGACTGGTTTCTTATACCACTCCTACCCCTCATAGCCAAATACGTAGCTTCCGAATGACCCCGGTCAGAAGAAGAAGCTATCTTAAAAGCTCAACAATTGGACCTGATTTATGCCCAGTCAGGCTATCTCTACACCATCATACCAGATGCCCCACGAGGTGATTCTTCACGCAGTGACGCTCCGGGGGCATCACATGCCGCTGATGGTATTATCGGCCAAGTCACGACACAAAATAAACCTTTTATCATGGTGAGCACCATAAATACCCCATACCTTTCTAGGGCTACATCTAATTCTGGAGCGACGACTTCGTACGCTCCAATGAATTAGACTCATCACACTCATGGACCCTCTTGTCCACAACATTGTTATGGGCAAGCGCCATCGACATATGTACCACCCACATACTATAACCAACCGGCCACCCAGAACCCAATTAATTTACCGACCCAACGAATGTATTACCCACAACAAGCTCCACCAGCTAACCCAACACTTCCAATAGCTCAGGGTTACCAACAACCCCAACAGGAAACTGGACCACCTCCAGCCCCACCAGCTTATTATCCACCGCAACCTACTCCCGCACCTGCGGCACCCCAAAATTCTCCTACTACTCAAGGGCAAGTGTACACACAACACAATCAGCCCCAACACCAAAACAACCAACGCAACCAAGGCGGACAACAAAACCGTGGAAGAGGACGTAACCGCGACAACAACCAACAACACAATCAAGGTCCACCACCACCCAATCCTCCAAATAATAACAACGCTGCTCCCTCAAACCAGAATCCCGATCGTCATCCCAAGCAGGCAAAAAACAATAACCTAAGAACAAACCATCCATGTTCTATATGTGGAGTCTATGGACACTACACTCACAACTGCCCCCATTTAGAGAAAGCACGTAAGCTTTGGGCTGATGATGCCCAATGCCAGGGCCACGCTGGACAGCCAGCTCCACTTAATCAACCGCCACCAATGATATTGCAAAACCCATTGCCAAACCAGGGAGTAGCAAATGCTCGCCCAATGGATCCCCCACAAGGATCTGCTGCACCTCATTAGCAAATCACCTATGCCGCAACTGATTATCAGCATATGGATTTAGGCACACACTATTTATTAATGATGTCATCCAATGACATTAACCTCCAGACTCGCAGGAATCAGTACGGCCCACCCCCAGAAACTCCTCCCACTGACGCATCCACCTTCGTTCCACTAGATCAACCACTACGCATACCAAATATGCCGTTGGACGGAGGACCTAAAATCCCTTGCATCCCTTTGCAAAGGATTAACAACAATCCTAATGCTCGCACAACATCCAATTATAACGTCGTGGAAGATTTAGCACAATCCCCCGCTGCTATGTCTGCTTTATAGGTACTGAAAACATGCCCTGCACAATGAAAACTACTACTATCCACCATCGGAGGAGTAGACCCTGACGATACACACATGACGGCTTTTGACTTAGACCAAGCCGAACCTCGATTGCCATCAAATTTGGCCTTCCAAGTATCACTAAACATTCAAAACCTTGTTGTGCATTGATGCATCATCGATGAAGGAGCTTCAACCTACGTTATGTCCACTCTTGTGTGGTAGAAACGTGGCTCCCCCGCTTTACAACCATCCACCACAGCATTACGAGCTTACGACGGGGCGCTCAGCTCAACCACAAGGCCTCTTAGCGAACGTACCCGTAGAACTAGGCAGCAAATTAGTTCTCATCGACATTGAAGTGATCAATGACCAGCTCGACTACAACCTCCTTCTTGGACGTAGCTATATGTACAAAATGAAAGTAGTGGCTTCATCTGTTTTACGCCTCATGATGTTCCCACATGAAGGACGCGTTATCAAGATTGATCAACTCACATATTATGATCCTAACGCCCCTGTAGCCCCTCAAAATGTGCTACCAATGATTGAACAAACCGTTCAAACTGCACCGACATCATTTGTCCTCGTCAATTGGTCCTGGAATCTACACCAAGTCACCTATGACTTCCACATTTCCATCGATCCCACCACCTTTACCGATTACAAAAACATCCGATTTGTGCACCCTGTCGCACACCACACAGCAGCCCTCGTCACTACCACAAACACCCACAGTGCCTACTCATATTGGAACAACGCCAATTCATACTATCCTGTTTCTTGTTCCCATTTTTCGGAGTTGTCAATTCGCCAGTAATGGCTACACTCAACCTTCCTGGTTTAACATTAGGGATACTTGTATGGTTACTTACCTACTCCGAGCCCCCCACCGACTCCGACTATTATTTTACAACCGGTACAAACCTATCCCTACTACCAACCACCCACCTCCTCCTGTCACTCATCTGCAAAACAGACCACCCCCAATAGTGACTACAACATCAACATCCAATTATACTCCCCCACCACTTCAAAACACTGGGGGCAGAGGTCCACAAACCTACACCACTGGACCCACAACTCGCACCCCCCCAGCGACCCCCAAGTTAGCGAAGAATCCCCCAACAATCTGCATACCCCCCCAAGTGCTCTTTGTGCAATGACATAGGCCATGCCAACCCATTAATGTCCACAGTTAGCAAGCACTTCAAGAACACATGAATATGTTGGATGACGACACCAACGTTCCAGTAGTCAAACTAGAACTCCCCCCTCAACCTCGTGATAAATCATTGCGCACAAGCCCATCCTTGTGCAATATGCGGAATCTACGACCATTATTCACATCACTGCCCCGATCTCCCAGATTACAGAGCATCACTGTACGAGTTGAATAACGTCGACCTAGAGATATCCCATCTTCTCATTGAGGAAATTCATCCCCCACCATCTTTCTCCTCGGAAGAAATTAACACCATTTACACGATTTCCACTGGATACCCCTCTGTCCAGTCGGCCCCTTCCATTGATCCCTTTGACACGCATGTTCAACCCCTTTCAAATCGACGAGGAAACCACATGTCCACAACATGGGGAAGGCCCAAAACCTTGCCTACTCATCATCATCGTGATTCTCGTCGGAGATACTGGGGGCATCCACCCCACAAGAGGAATCCCCCATCATCATATCATCACTTTAGTATGCCACCACGGCCCACAGCCTCATGGTATACCCCCCCGCCAGTAGTTGCTCAATGCCCTATTGATCCCTCTCTAAGACAACATCCGCACCACATTGACACCTCTGAGTTAGGGGGCATAATAGATTACCTCAACCCTGGGATAGGGGGCATGATCAATAATTTTGAACCTTCCCCATCACATCTATCTCAGTATTCCAATGATCCCATTGTTCAAACCAGCACATATGTGATCCACAATCACAAACCCCAATGCACATAGCATGGGGGTAGGTCATTAACCCTGATGACTTTTTCACATGCGTGATCTCAACCATTTTTGAGGTCACATATCACTTGTATCTTTGATTTGATTGATACACCTAGTATTCTTCCCCTGCGGGTCATCATTTTCCCCACCACTGCATCCCTTGCTTGGTGGGCTCACCTTTATTTGTAGCCATTTTTTAACCTAATTTATTTCCTTTGACCATTCTGGAGTCCTTATGACCTCTGTTTTTTCACACCATTTGCACTGCCAGATTCATATTTCCGTGCCCGTGATGATGCTTGAGATCATTTCTCACTCTCACCTCCAGATTTTTTGGGCATCTTTTACATGCCCCCTCGTTGCCATCATTTTGTGTGCCACATCGGTCGTCGTCCATTTTTGACGAGTCTTATAACGCCTGGATTCAGTTTTCCGCACTCATGATGATGCATGAGATCATTTCTCGCTATCATGCCCAGATTTTTCGGGCATGTTTTACATGCCCCCCTCAATCGCCTCGTTTTTGCATGCCACATCTGTCCGTCATCCGTTTTTGACGAGTCTTATATCGCCGGATTCAGTTTTTCGTGCTCGTGATGATGCTTGAGATCATTTCTCACTTTCACCCGCATATTTTTGGAAGTTTTATTTCCATGCCCCTCGTCGCCTTGGTTGCATGCCACATTGGTCGTTGCCCATTTTTGACAATCTTTATGTCACCGGATTCAATTTTCCGCACTCATGATGATCCAGTGTAGACCATTTATCGCTATCATCAAAACCTTTTGTTCGGAATAATTTTATCCCTTTTTCGGGCCGAGCAATTCTTTTACGAAAAAGGCACTTAGGGAGTTTCTGTTAAGCTCTTTTCTGACTCCTAAAACAATGAAAAGATCGTCGAGCAACCTTGCTTCCTTTCATGCTCGCTAAATGTATCTAATAGGGGTGTCTACCTGGTATAAGTTTACCCCTTTTCTGGACCTTGTAGACTAATTTATGAAAAATGAATACTCTAGTCACATCGGCTAGAAGAGTTCTCCATTTGCATCATTTTATGCTTTTTCAGGCTCCTTGGAGACTAACTTACGAAAAAGAACACCAATGGAGTCCACTTACCGCTTTCAAACTCTCTAAACATGAAAGCGACCATGAGAAATCACCATAGTGACCATGAGAAATCACCATCCTGGGCTCGTATAAATCCACAGGACGGTACTCCACCAGTACTGCAGAGTCTTCTTATCATTTTTAGACTCCTTAAAAACGAAAGCACTCATGAGCACGAACAGTCCTGGCTCACAAAATCCACAGGACAGTACCATTTCAGAGAACACTTTTATCCCTTCTTGAGCTCATTAAAACAACGAATAAGGACCCAATGGTGGCTTCTCGGCGCCACAACAGATCATGTCTACTCATATGGAAGCTTCCCCATTTTGGTCACCTTTGTTCAGAGTATTCTGCAGTATGTCACCCTAAGAGTCCCTCTACAGCATCCATCCAGCTTGTCTTCCCAGAGTCACTCCAATCTACAATACATACCTTTCATCCCTTATAGCTATGATGCCCGCACCTACAAGTCAGTTTCCTACGCTGCCAGGTCAACCATGTCATCATGCTCTAAACAAAGGAAGTTTGAGTCCACCCACTCTATGACCCCCAGTTAATTTCCCATCCCCACAAGTATGTCAGTCTTACCATCAGTACTACCACACTTCAGTTCTACACCTTCGCGCTCCCTATCAAGGAAACATCATTGCCTTGTTAGTTGCATGGTCTCCCTCTGTCAATGGACAACCAAATTTAATTCCAGAAGATAGACCTAGAGGTCCCTGTGTCTTGGACTCATCACCATTTATGATGAGTGCCCTACGAATCATTTCGAGAAGAGTCCTCAATGCCTCTCCAAATGGTTGTTTCTCACATGCTTGACTTCAAAC
The DNA here is from genome assembly GCA_027924585.1 of Larix kaempferi. Lineage (NCBI taxonomy): Eukaryota > Viridiplantae > Streptophyta > Pinopsida > Pinales > Pinaceae > Larix > Larix kaempferi. The sequence continues at coordinate 35,012,352 of BSBM01000074.1, read as the reverse complement.
ACCTTCATCGCATCGTTGAGACTCGCACAGGTGTATTGGTCCTTTTAGTTATTTGCCGAGGACCCCGGATACCACATGACTCTTCCACATTTGAGAGCCCTACTTATGGAAACAACCAGTTACATTTTCCTATAGATATCCGGGGTTGCGCATGGCGACAGTATTCAGATGTACCCCAGTTTTCATACTCCCTCAAGTATAGAGTTACATATACTCCTCAAAGTTGATTCACAGTCATTGAGTCCCCACAGATGTTGGACATCTTCAGATTCAACAGTTCATCAACCCTTCTGAGACCTTGTTCAGAACGGTTGTCGCTTTATTCCAGTGTATCAGTTATTGAGATCAGTCATGTTATGATCATGAGTACATCCCAAAATAGTGTCCCCTTTGGACCATTATGATGTACCAACAAATTTTTTATGTATTATTCAGGTCCCCCTTCCTGGGACTAATTGTTATGTTATATGTCTTGATACGAGCATGGGTATGCCCACCTCATCCATTATCAGAGCTTATTCCTCATTCATATTGAGGCCATGTAATATTTTATTGTTTTTGCAACTTCCAAGGGCTGTTGATCTAGTCTCCAACCGGTCTCTTCTCTTCCCAAACCCTAGGAAAAAGACAAAAGAACTATGATGTCTATCGGCCATACGATGAGCTCCTGCCCTCACACATCAGGGGGCAATATGTTAACACCCAAAAAGTGCTCACTAGCTCATTTCCTTATTCACATGACCCATTTGTCCACTTTTCCACCATTTGAACCTCTAAAGCCATCAAAAGGTCACCAAAAGACCATAATACACCCCTTTTTCCTCTCAAAATGAATATTTTTCCCTAAAAGCATAAAAAACCCTCAAAAAGGGTTCAGAATTCCCAAAAATAATTCAAAATATTCAAAAAATGAAAAAGGAGGGAAAAAGGTACCTAAACCATGTTGGTCAATACCATTGGTTTCCTCAAAACCATAATGGTATTCCCACCACACCAAAAACTATAAAAAGGTGGTTAGGGGGCTCCTCAACTTTCCCAATCCATCCATCATCCTATCCTCATATTATCAAAATCTCTCATGAGACTTTTGGCCATTTTCAGCCATCATTGGAGAAGAGACCATTGGAGCTTGGAGCTACTCACCCTTGGAGTTGCTCAACGCAAATCCTCACCATTTGAGGGTATCTTAATACAAAAGATCTATTCTTTTATTTATTGTTCTTTCCATGAATCGTTTTTAAATTTATTTGTTATATGCACATGTTAGTTTAGATTTAGATTTAATTCATAATCGTTTTTTTCTTTCTATATTGAAACTGCTATCACATTGTTGATAGGTGCCCATTGCACAAAGCTTGGTTGCAAAACCAAGCCAAAAACAAGCTATCGAGGATAGAGTATCTGCCGATAAAATACGATGTAATTTTTATACTGATCCTCCATGAGAGTTTCTTCTGCTACGTACCTAGCCTTCTATGTAATTTTTTGATCGAGAACGACGTCGAATACATCATCGAACCTTGGACACCCTTAGAATAGCACGCAATGATGCATTGGGAAAAGAAACAAAAAGAGTGGGGATGTTTTCATGAGCGAAATACAATGGGAATACTTTTTAAACAAATGACGACCATTGCTAACCTCACATCTGTCGGTCAATAAGAGTCGGGTCTGAAAATGGGAAGGGTTGTTGAAGATGTGTTCTGAATAAAGAATATGGAGGCTAGTCGACGAAAAAATGAAGACCAGTAAAAATTTGAGGTCTGTTGCGATGATAATAAATGTCTAGTCGTCCCATAAGCAAATAACAGATATCCAAGACTGGAGAGAGAAAAAAGATACAGACAACAACAACAATTGACGGATATTGCCAGCCTATTACATCATAAGAGAGGCTTGAAGAATTCAGAGGAGATGGTCAATGCGGCCCAAAATTCCTACTTGAGTCCGAGGGAAAGTCGACCAATTCAAGAAGAAGGTGGTGAGGCACCGACCATCAAATATCGGTCAAACATAATGGTGTTGACCCGCCTAGAAAATGTGCATCACAATTCCAGATGTCGCAACTCCCATCATTTATGTTCCTATGATCATGATGACTAGACAGACTATTAAACAGATAGTCAAGCGCGACATGGGATTATGACCAGGAGACACTAGCATTTGAACTAACTAGACACTAGCCATTTGGAACCGACTAGAACAATGTGGTAGAATCACAGACATATTGATGATCCAGCAACCAGAGCGAGGTATTGGGATTACCTTCACTCTGGATTTCGAGAGACACTCTTTCAATTTATTTTACTCGGAACACATCGACGGTACCCTCCCTCCATGAAGCATTATTAATAGAACCTTCCAACTTGTCGGAGTCCCAACCTAATAAAGAGGAGTCTGTAGAGGAAATATGTTTGTCTTGGAAGCAGTTGCATTCATATGAAGTCACTAGTAGTCAGCTAATAGTAAGTTATTTCAATAATCAGTCTGTAAGTACAAAATCTCATAAGAGTAGCAATATGGTTGTACGTTCTTCCAGTTAATACTCCTATTTTTGAAGGAGATGGATATCCTAAAAAGAAATTGGTTTGTGTTGTGAATATTTGTTGGCAAGCTAACCTAATTGATCATGGAAAAATCAACAAAATTGCATAATTTGCAGGAGGGCTCAAAAGCCGTGCACTCATGTGGTATATGATTTTTTGGGAAGAAGGTCCAAAAACAATGAAGCAGATCAAAGATGCCTTTCTATACCACTTCAAGGTTGATGATTCAAAGCATTTGGTAGGCCACCACCTGAAGCAGATTAAACAAAGAGTGGGAGAATCTGTTCGAGAATATGATAAAATATTTAAAGATATCCTAAGCCAAATGCTCGCCAAAATAGACCATGTTGTAGTCATTCAATTTTTTGCCAATGGCCTAGATGAAAGAATCAAAACTTCATTATTGATGAAAGAATACACATCCTATGAATATGCCCTGAATAAAGCATTAAGAAATGAATCAAACTCAAATCATTCGAGTCACACCATCAACAAAGTTTGACACAATGATCTATGGCACAGTAAATGCTCTAATGAAGGTCACACTAAGGACACTTGTCATTGTTGGTTGTGGAGCCAAATATTCCAGTCTCATGGATGATATTGTCTCATCTGTGTACCCCAGAAAATTTTTTGGGCCTGTTTTCGCCCACAGTTTACGGGCCCATGGTTTTGGGTAACCTGTGGTATTTTTCCATTGTATTTCCCTTATAAAAGAAAGACATTGTAGTACGTCTAGGGTTGATGTATTAGGTCTTATGCATTGTAAAGATTTCTGAGATCAAGAAGAGAGACTGTGAGACAGTGAAGAGAAAGTACAGCGGTTGTGCTGTAGGTTGTATCCCTTCACTTTGCTGGACAGTATAATAATAAGGACTGGCAATTTCAATGTGTACGTAGCCCATCTTGGGTGAACCACGATATATTGGTGTCTCTCTTGTAATGTGTTTGTGTGATTATATTTGCATTTATGTTTATTGTTATTGCTCTGCGATCCTATTTTTCTAACAATTGGTATCAGAGCCTAAGGTCTATTTGGCAGATAAACCCGCAGGAAACTAGGGTTTCTGCTTCGAGTGGGAGCAATGGCAGAAGAAGGAAAGTTTAAGGTCGAGAAGTTTAATGGCCAAAACTACTAGTTATGGAAAATGCAAGTGGAGGACTATCTATACCAGACGGATCTATTCCTGTTGTTGGGAGGAAGAGCAAAGTAGTGGGCGGCCATGAAGGACGAAGAATGGGAGGTTCTTGACCGAAAGGCACTGGGAACAATACGGTTGTCCCTGGCTTCGTCGATGACTTTCAATATCTCAAAAGAAAAGACAACGAAGGGTTTGATTAGCCCATTGGGTAAGCTATATGAAAAACCCTCGGCTTCCAACAAGGTATTTCTAATGAAGCGATTATTTAATATGAAGATGTCTGAAGGTGGATCTGTTGCTGATCATTTTAATGATTAATACGGTTACAAATCAACTAAGATTTTTTAAGTGTGAAATTTGATGATGAGGTTAGGGATCTTCTAATCTTGTGTTCATTGCCATAAAGCTGGAATAGCTTGGTCATGGCTGAAAGTAACTTTTTCTCTGGTTCAAACAGCTTGATATTTGATGATGTTGTTAGTGTTATTCTTCGCAAGGAAATGCGAAGAAAATGCACAGGTGAGACATCAAGTAATGCATTGACCATGGAGAGCAGGGGAAGAAAAAAGGAGAGAGGAAAGAGCCAAGGTAATCATTGCAAGTCTAAAACGGGAAGATCCAAGTCCAAACTGAGAAAAATAGAGTGATGGACCTATGGAAAGAAAGGACATCTGAAGAAAGACTGCAGATCTCTAAAGAAGAAAGGAGATGGACAGAAGGAAACTACCCAAGAATCAAATGTAGAAGGTGATGTGTTATAAGATGCTTTGATTCTTGCATTAGATAATACAAGTGATTATTGGGTAGTAGATTCAGGGGCTTCATGTCATGCTACACCCCATAGGAAATATTTTCATGATTATGTTCCAGGCGATTTTGGACATGTTTTATTGGGTGATGATGAGCCATGTAAAATTGTTGGAATGGGTAAGGTATGGATAAAATTTAAGAATTGAACTGATTGGCTGTTGAAAGATGTTAGGCATATTCTTGCTATGAAAAGAAATCTGATCTCAATAGGGCAGTTGGGAGATGGTGGCTATCTATCTACGTTTGGAGAAACGTGGTGGAAGATCACTAAAGGATCAATGGTGATAGAAAAAGGAGACAAGGTAGGTACGTTGTATTTATGTCCTCATAATACTGACCATTCTATCTCTTTAGCTTCCACAGGAACAGATACAACATTGTGGCATCATAGGCTTGGCCAAATGAGTGAGAAGGGGATGCAGATTCTCCACTCAAGGAAGTTGCTGCCAGATTTGAAGTAGGTAAGTTTGGAATTCTGTGAGAACTGTGTTTATGGAAAATAGAAGAGAGTCATATTTCTTAGGGTTGGGAAACAGAAGAAGAATGAAAAGTTAGAGCTTGTGCATACAGATGTATGGGGACCGGATCAGGTACAATCTCTTGGTGGCTCTCATTATTATGTTACATTTATTGATGATGCAACTAGGAAAACTTGGGTTTATTGCATTAGACAGAAATATGATGTGTTTGCTACTTTTAAGAAGTGGAAAGCTTTGGTTGAGAATGAGATAGGAAAAAGATTGAAGTGTCTCAGATCTGATAATGGAGGTGAGTATTGCGGTAAGGAGTTTGATAGTTACTATTCATACCATGGGATTCGTAGAGAGAAGACAGTCCCATGAACACCACAAGAAAATGGCGTGTCAGAAAGGATGAATAGAACTATCATGGAGCGTGCAAGGTGTATGAGATTGCATGCAGGGTTGTCCTGACAGTTTTGGGTAGATGTTGTAAATACTGTTGTTTATTTAATAAACAGAGGGCCTTCAAGTGCTTTGGATGGTGGTATTCCAGAGGAGGAATGGACAGATAAAAAGGTAAACTACTCATTTTTTAGAACGTTTGGTTGTGAAGCATTTGTCCATATTGATAAAGAAAATAGAACAAATCTTGGAGCTAAATCCAAGAAATGTACCTTTATTGGATATGGGGTTGATGATTTTGGTTATCGCTTATGGGATTATGAAAATAACAAAATTATTAGGAGTAGAGATGTGATATTCAATGAAAAGGTCATGTATAAAGATCAGTTGCAGGGAAAGAAATAGGAAAAGGAAAAGACAGAGTACACAGTACTTGATGAAATTGAAGAAAATGAAGTTCCCAAGGTGCATGAAAATCAAGAACAACAGCAAGTACCTGAAACTGCAAGAAGATCTACCAGTTTAAGTAGACTCCATGAACGATACTCTCCTTCAATGTATTATTTATTGATGACTAATGCTGGTGAACCAGAATGTTATGAAGAAGCAATGCAGGTTGAAACTAGAAAGAAGTGGGAGCAAGGCATGAATGAGGAGATGGACTCATTGGTAGGAAACCAGACTTGGGATTTGGTTCAGTTTCCTGCTGGTAAAAGAGCATTGCAGAACAAATGGATTTATAGGTTGAAGGAAGAAGAAGGAGGTAAGAAGTGGTACAAGTCCAGACTTGTTGTAAAGGGTTTTGCACAGAAGAAAGGTATAGACTTTGATGAAATATTTTCTCTTGTTGTTAAAATGACTTCAATTAGAACTATTTTAAGTCTAGTGGAAGTAGGAGATTTGTATCTTGAACAGTTAGATGTAAAAACAGCTTTTCTCCATGGGGATTTGGAGGAAGAGATATATATATGCAGCAGCCACAAGGGTATGAGGTCAAAGGGAAGGAGGATTTGGTATGCAGGTTGAAGAAGAGCTTGTATGGCTTGAAGCAAGCTCCAAGGAAGTGGTATTTAAAATTTGACAGGTTTATGACAGAACAAGGTTATAGTAGATGTCATTCTGACCATTGTGTTTATTTCAAGAAGCTAGACAATGCAAGATATATTATCTTATTATTGTATGTGGATGACATGCTTGTTGTAGGGTATAACATGCAGGATATAAATGTACTCAAAAGAAAGCTAGCTAATTCATTTGTGATGAAGGATTTGGGTGCTACAAAGCAAATCCTTGGTATGAGAATAATGAGAGATAGGAAAAATCACAAATTGACATTGTCTCAGAGTTAGTACAAACAAAAGGTGTTGGAGAGGTTCAGAATGTAGAATGCAAAACCAGTTAGTACACCTTTGGCCATCCATTTCAAACTAAGTAAGGAAATGTGTCCCAAGACACATGAGATAGATTACATGTCCAAGATTCCCTATCAATCAACAGTTGGCAGCTTGATGTATGCCATGGTGTGCACAAGACTAGATATTGCACAAGCAGTGGGAGTTGTTAGCAGATATATGAACAATACAGGTAAAGAACATTGGAAGGAAGTATAGTGGATTCTCAAGTATTTGAGAGGTACTACCACTCAAGAATTATGTTTTGGAGGTTCAAACACTGTTCTACATGGATATGTTGATGCAGATATGGCAGGTGATAAGGATAGCAGGAGGAGCACCATAGGGTATGTGTTTACTATAGGTGGTGTTAAGTCAGTAAATTGTTTCTTCAATTTTGGTTTGACTTCTCCAATTTTGTTTTGATTTTCATTTCATTTGAAGTAGCTTTTTGTTTTAAGTCACATTATTTGCTTCCTTTAGGAAAATTTTGGTTGTTAGGTAATTTTTTTGAACTTGGTTTTTATATTTTTGTTTTAATTTTTTATCCTTTGCATTTTAATGGGGTTAAAGAAAAAGTCATTTTATCAAAGAATTAATTCAAAAATGTTTATTATGAACATACCAAGGCATGATCACCCCTCAAGCAACTTTAAATTTTCCTACAAAATGTCAAAAAGCTGAAAAGTAGCGAAAAAATAGCACTAAAGATATTCTTGTAGCGCTGGAGTGAAAAATTACAAAGGGCACGCTACAAGAATATCGTGGCCTTCACTTCTTCGGATTTTTAAGCAAAAATTCGGCATTTTCTTAAATGTTGAATGACTAATCATTTATTGTGAAGTGTTTACTACGTGTTGGTTAAAGAATTATCATAAAAACAGGTGCTTCTACATTGTGAGGGAATCGTGGTCATCATGAACACAATCAAGCGTTGGACTCCCTATGTTACAGAAACAGAGCTTCTGAAGCAGTTTGAGGACATTGGTCCTCATGGAACAAAAGTTATTGTTTACAACTTTTGGCTTATTGATGATGGCATCCTAGAGCTGGATTTTGACACAGATAAGGAGGATATAAGATTGTGAGGTGGACTTAAGCCAGGCAGATCCACGATTTCACAAAATGAATTGATTCAGTCACATATTTCTTACCGTCATTTATATTCATTATATGCATATGCATCTATTCTTTATCTAGAGTAGCTGCAATTTTCAGATCATTCTAAGGGGAAAGAGTTTCAAGTTTATGGTTCTTTGTGATGGCTGTCAACGATGAGAAACGGCTGCAGGAGAAGTCTGATATGGCAATAAAGGAATGCTACAGTGTGAGAGACATGGATGAAGCTGCTCTGTGTATGGATGAGCTCAACTCCCCATGGTTTCACTAAGATATGGTGTCACAGTGGGTTACAGTTTCCTTTGATAGGAATGATAAAAGCTACTATTTTACCATGGGAGATTGAACTTAAAGGCTCATACTACAGACTTTGGAATTGCTTCTGCTGTTTTATCCAGGAATGTTATTATGAGAATTTCAGCAGCCCTAGGGCAGCAGAGATCTCTGGCACATGGATTTGATAAAATACTTGATAGATTACTGGCATGCTTGCAAGTCACCAGAATTGCAAAGATACAGCTTACACAGCACTTCATTAGCTGATACTTGGAGAAAGAGAAAAATGCTTTTCAACAGGGTATTTGGCACATAATTCTGCTCTATTTTTTCCTGTTTTGAGTGATTGAAGTCAAATGCATACCACAAGATGATGGAGAGGAATTTTTGAAAACCAAAGGAGGTTTTTGTTCCTAAGATACCCATATACAAAAACCTCTCTCAGTTTTGCAACAGCTATCAAGGATCGAAAGATTTAGTTTAATCTTTGCAACCTATTTTCCAGGGATTTTAAATATTTAATATTTTCCTGTTTTAGTGTTCATTTTGCGGGGCCGATTCTGATTGATTAGAGATGAATTTTGAAAAACCAAGAGAAATTTTTGTCCATCACAGACCCATTAACAAAAACCACTCTCAGTTTTTACACAGGTGTCACCAATTGAGAGATATGGAAGCTTCTTTGACACCTATTTTCCAGAAATTCACCATATTTGCCAGGAATCCGATTTGCTATTTTTAGTCAATTAGTTGAGTTAGTTAATTAATGTAACTGCTGGGTAGTTTCAATTTCGACCTAATGAAAGGGAAATAGAACCACTTCTTTGTAAATATAAAAGAGGTATAGAGGGACGGAGGAGGGGGTTCTGATTTTTGGGGAGCATCAGGAGGTCTGCAGACTGTGTTGCATCTTCAGACTTGTTCAGAGATAAGTACTGTGACTCTTATAAGCATTTGCTGATGAAATAATGAGATATATGACTTTTTCCCCTTTAGTTTGTCTGTGTTGGCTTTGTTATTGAGCTTGTTTAGCTTCTTAAATGATAAATTCATTGCTAGTTAATGTGTATTTTCTGGTAATGCTTATCCTTTATGTATGAACCTCAGCATAGTCTTTCAGTTGTATCTTATGTGATATGTTATGCATCTTTATCAATTTATGTTTATGATTTAGTTATTACTTTTCTTTTGAATGTATTCCCTGACTGTGCCCAAAGCTTACAACCATTAAAATCATACCAAAAAACCCTAAACTTTGTTTTATTTATTGAGTTTTACTCTTGAGATTGTGTTGGCTTGTTTCTCTGGCCTTAGAAACAATTTCTGGCACAAACAGGTGGAATAGCAGTAAGTTGGATTTAGAGACTGCAAAAGGTTGTTGCACTTTCAACAACGGAAGAAGAGTATGTTGTTGTTACAGAGGTTGGTAAAGAGATGGTTTGGTTGCAGAGGTTTATGGAGGAATTGGGTAAGAAGCAGAAGGATAGCAGGTTGTATAGTGACATCCAGAGTGACATTCATCTTGCAAATAACTCAGCATTCCATTCCAGGACTAAACATATACAGCTCAAGTACCATTTCATATGCTTTGTTCTGGAAGATGAACTGTTGAAGTTGGAAAAGATACATACTAGCGAGAATCCTGCAGACATGTTCACAAAGGTAGTGACCAGAGAGAAACTGAGTTCCTGCTCGGTTTCAGTTGGCCTTCTAGCATGAAGGTGAATACGAGAAATTTGCCGAGTCGAAGTCCAGCAAGTGCAGCAGCGGTGGAGTTGTTGTGATCAGTCTCCAAGTGGGAGATTGTTGGTTGTGGAGCGAGATCTTCAAGTTTCATAGATGATATTGTCTCAACTGTGTACCCCAAAGGACTGTACACTCATTTTCACCAATAGTTTACGAGCCCATGGTTTTGGGTAACCCGTTCTATTTTCCCATTGTATTTCCCTTATAAAAGAAAGACATTGTAGTACGGCTAGGGTTGATGTATTAGGTATTATGCATTGTAAATATCTCTGAGATCAAGAAGAGAGACTGTGAGACAGTGAAGAGGAAGTGCAGCGGTTGTGCTGTAGGTTGTATCCCTTCACTTTGCTGGATGGTATAATAATAAGGACTAGAAATTTCAATGTGGATGTAGCCCATCTTGGGTGAACCACGATATATTGGTGTCTCTCTTGTAATGTGTTTGTGTGATTATATTTGCATTTCTGTTTATTGTTATTGCTCTGTGATCCTATTTTTCTAACAATCATTACGATGATATTAGAACCTATCACAATAATTATAACTTTCAGCAAAGAGAAATGAGAATCCCGGAATAAAGGCTGAATATCTTTCCTAAAGAAAGGAAGCCAGAAAATGTCCAGACAATGCAAATGACTTATTTTTGTGATATATGTGAAATATTTGAGCCTTGTACGACTACATAATTCCCATATAATGCTGATAACATCAATCCAAAGTGGTGTAGAATTTTTCAGATGACACAAGACTCGACTACAGAGTGCATAAATAATTTAAAAGTTGAATCAAATCACCACACAGTCTATCAGACACAGATAGTCAATCAACGAGGAAGGGACAATCGCAATACTGACCATCGCAATATCAACCATCGCAATTACGGAAAAAATCAACAAGGAGGATATAATGGTCGATGCAGAAACTACAATAATCAGGCATATCAATCATTTGGTTGGACTCGACCATGTTGTTATGTATGTTTTAGTGAAGCACATTTGAGTCTCGACTATTCATGGAAGGAAAGGACCGACTTAAAATTTTGTACAAAGTGTGGAGTTGGGGAGCACAATCTTGAAGAGTGCCCATCATGTTAGACGCCCTTAATTAAAGAAAATAAATTCATTTTATCGTGTGTCTCTAATAAAAATGAAGCATGTAGCACTAAAAATATGCATATAATTACTCAAAAAGGCACAAAGACTGGGGGGATAACCCTCATGTCACTCAACTACAAATAAAGGGGAAAATTATCCTAACCCGATAAAGAAAAAAGATATATTCCAAAATGCCTCCGAAATATTCTCACAAATAGCATCTGACAAGAAAATCAAAGTAAAATGCTTAATGACTTACTTCATCTATTAACAAAAGAAGAAGTTGTGGAAAGGTTAATCGAATTAATGCATCTTATAAAAAATAATGGCCAAAATGAAAAAAATACCAAAATGCTATGCAGTATGAACCATAAAGACAAAGTCGATATGGACCCTCTTGTTGATCTAGAAATTGACAAATTTCATATTTCACAAGTCGTCCTCGACTTTGGATCACAAGCAAACATCATGACTAGATCAATATGGGAAAGCATTGGTCGACCACGACTTGAAGAATCAAGGATATATCTCAAATTAGCTGACCATGGACTGATTGAACCCATTGGCATGTGGTGAAATGTCAAAACTTCAATCATGGGCATCAACACCCATATCGACTTCAAAATCATTGATCCAAGAGAAGGGGCCAAATCTTTTCCAGCACTAGTCGGACGACCGTGGGGATGAAAAATGAAAGCTTCCATTTTATTGGAAAAGGAATGAATTAAACTTAAAGGAGATGGGAAAAAAGTAATTGTACCTATCATTCCATCCCAAGGGAAACCCTGAGCGGAACCTGATGATCATGATGAATACATTCGATGTCTGTATCAAATATTCCAGAAAACTGAATATTTTGTCGAACCAAATAATCTGGGATAACTACGATTGGGGAGTCCTCTGTCTATTGGGTATAATTCCGATTCAGAATTATATGACTGGAAAATTGAAAACTATGAAGCACAAGCTCGTGACTATTGGTCTGTTGAATTCATACCTAGAAAAAGAGCATGACAATGTTTTACTCTATCTGTCGTTCCAAAAATATTTGAAAATAAAATCAGAGAATATACGACTATAATTCCAACGAAGAAGGAACCGAGGAGTATTCCACCACTACGATATAAAGAATGAGAATCATTGACTGCTCATATTGAACAAGTATATAAAAATTTCGGTGACCAAGGTCGACTACAGACTTTGGTTGAAACATTCACTAGACAAGCAGCAAGATGGTGGGATACACATCAATCTTGTCTGCAAAATTGGACCACTGCTTCTACAAATTTTATTGAACGGTTTGGAGGGAAAAATCTCACAGCACAAATTATAATACCTAAATTTATGCAAGGCCAAGACCCGGTTCCCCATATCATCAATTTATGTGAAAGTGAATGGAAACGAGCTGGATACCGAGATGAAAGAATATACCCTCATATTTTTCCAACTATGCTCGAAGATCTACCTAAAAAATGGTACAAAATGGAAGAAGATCAAGGAGACACATTCAACTGGCCAAAACTTAAATAAAATTTCATCGCAGATTGTTCTTTCATCCCATAATAATAAAACATACGAGAAGCATTCAACCAAATTAAAAAATTTATTCAACCAACGGACGATATTACTATGTTGAACATGACAGAACAACCTCGGTCAACCAACAATAATCTTACAGCAAGAAAAATATGTCGATCGACATGAATTGAGCTTGAAAACGATAAAACACTAGGAAAGAGTTTTCAATGGAAAAGACAACATCCTCAAGTTCAAAAGCATGTAAAGACATTGATGAACATCAGTACATAAGGAAAATAAGAACTAGAACCAGTGACTGCAAGTGACTTTCCCTATGATTTTACAGAATTTAAAGAAGGGGAGTGAAATATTAATGAACAAAGAGCACCGGAATGGATGGTCGCGGAAATCAAACTAAAATAAGTCGACATATCGAACGACGACCGACCAAAGTTGGAAAAATTTGGAGATTATTGGTCTGATCAGCAAATAGCCAACATTACCAACTTAATGAAAGAATATCAATATTTAAAAGGACTAGTCCAAGAAATGGGAGAAATGAGGATTGAAATAAAGCTAGATGCCAAGCTGGTCAAGAAAAGGCCGTATAAGTTGGCACACAAATATAAGGATATAGTCAAAAAGGAGATTGAGAATATGCTCACTACAGGAATCATCTATCTAGTTAATCAATTTGAATGGGCTAGTCCCATGGTCATCCAACCAAAGAAGCATGACCCTAAAAAATTAAGAATATGTGCCGACTTCAAAGGATTGAATAAAGTCACATTATCCGATCCATTCCCCACACCTTTCGCCGACGAAATTATTAGTGAAGTTGCAGGACACAAATGCTATTCTTTCACTGATGGATTTTCCTGATACAAACAAGTTCCTATTGCAAAGGAATACCAGCACAAAATGACATTTGTTTGTGAATTTGGATCATTCGCCTATAAATTTATGCCATTTGGACTAAAGAATGCACCAGCGGTATTTTCCAGGATAGTGGTAAAAGCATTTCAAGAATACATATATAAAACTATGGAAGTTTACTTCGACAACTGGACAATATATTCACTATTAAAATACCATATCCAGTATCTTTGACTGATGCTATAATGCTTCTGTCAAATCCAACTATCACTGAACATTAAAAAGTGCATCTTTGCAACCCCAATTGGTATATTACTTGGACATATTGTATGTAAAGAAGGGATCAATTTCGATTATGCAAAGATTAAATTCATTCTCGACTAGAAACCTATGGTGAATCCAAACCAATTTCGCATACTTCTTGGTCAGAAGGGATATTACCGAAAATTTATCAGGCACTACTCTGATATGACATATCCGTTGGAGGAATTACTCAAAGAAAATCAAGACTTTAGATGGTCGGAAGAATGGCGGCAGAGTCATTTGAGCGACTTAAAAGAAAACTCGTCGAGGCACCAATCTTGAGATTCTCGAATTGGTCGATTCGGTTCCATGTTCATATCGACACATCATGAATTACAGTTGGCGCAATTCTTACCTAGCCAATAGAATACGGAATGGACCGCCCGAATGCATATGCTAATAAAAAATTAAACAAGGCTGCGAGAAACTATTATACTACAGAATGAGAAGATCTAAGCATGGTTTTTGCACTCCAGAAATACCCGCATTACCTTCTAGATAATCCATTTAAATTTTATGCATATCATCAAGCTCTCAATTATCTAGTCAATAAACCCCTCCACCATGGTCGGCTATGCAAATGGTTACTCTTGTTCCAGGAGTTTGATTTTGAAATAATTGTCTGACCTCAGAAAAATAATGTCGGACCCGACCACTTCTCATGGGTTGAAATAGGAGAAGATCCCGATGGTATCGATGAAGAATTCCACGAATCCCATTTATTTCGTGTTGAATTCATCCCGACAGAAATGCGGGACATAGCAAAATTCATTGAGCGAGGTCAATCTCCTGCAGGAATGCCAGAAAAGAAAAGAAAGGCACTTGCGATGAAAGTTGCACCTTATACTTTAATAAATGGATTTTTGTATAAGCTTGGAACTAGCAATGTACTGATACGATTAGTACTAGAGTATGAGCACCAAGATATTATTGAGGAAGATCATAGTGGACCTACTGGAGGGCATTATCACGTCGACACGACTGCGTGAAAAATTCTACAGTCTGGTCTATGGTGGCTGACATTGCATAAAGACTGCAGAAATCAAGTAAATAAATGCAACAAATGCCAAAGACTAGGACAATAAATATCAATCCTAGTCTAAAATTTGAAATATGGACAATCGACTTCATTGGACCATTTCCAGTACCTAGTCGACGAATGAGATCTAGATACATTATCACAGTAGTAGAATATGTTAGTAAATGGGCGGAAGATGAAGATATCGAAGCATGTTCCATTGAATTAGCTACAAAATTCATATATTAGAATATCATCACAAGGTTTGGTTTCCCCCTCACTTCCTTGAGTGTTCCCCATCACTTCTCATGTTATATGAGAATTTCGACACCCCTTTAATGGTAGCTACCCTCCACTCCATGATATATGATCATTTTGAGAAATCTTGATGTTCCAAGACTGGGAGTTGTCATTATGTTCCTTTCCACCAATCACGTTCTGGAAGCTCCCATTCCCATGGTCGACTAATTTGCAAGGTGGAGCGAACGTGGAAAGTATAGCGGACCAAGTAGATGTTTTCTTGGATGTTTTTATTCTCTGAAACAACAATCGAATGTCTTATTTGTCATCTACAAGATTGCAAAGTCGTCAGATGTTGTTTAGTACCAGACTCCAAGCATAGATGTTGTTCAATACCATATCATGATGTCAGCTAGTTATCCATACATGAGAATATTTCTAGTGATAACTTATTAGTCCAATTCCAGCCACTGTAGTAATCTGTATTAGTCCAGATTCATCAATTGTATACACTTAGTTTGCAATTAAAAGTAGTAGCGACTCTCAATTTTTTTTAATCTAGCTTTAATTTACTTTCTTGATCTCTTCGAGACGAAGAATCACTTTGTAAATGGGGGAGATGTTGGAGGATCCTAGTTGACAAGTCAACTAGGTACTCCACCGACTATGGTAGGCCCAAAGCCGTCGTTCGGTTAGTCGAGCGACTAGGTAGTTGTAACTAAATAACTGTATGTAATCCATATAAATAGGATGTAGAGCCAACACCAGAATATATCTCTACATTGATATTGTACTCTGCTTTGGTCTCATTAATATAAATTTTGTTGTTGTTGTCCCACTTACTTTCTTATATGGTTGTATGATGTGTGTATGCATGTGAATCTTTCTCTATATTAGTATAATTTACTACCGGTAACCGATGCAAGCCCCTAGACTACAACATATCTCTTTCATGAGTTTACTAGAGCACCTTCCATTACAGCAAGCAATAAACCGAATTTTGGGTGGCCAATAATAGATTACTACTCCCAAGCTTCAATCCCACACGTATTATGGTAAACAAAATCCAATGAATATAATGTCAAAGTAATAATAATGACTAGACCAATGGAAATTTTAATTAAATCAACTATTCAGGTATCAATAAGGGGATTTTTTCATCAACACATTTCTTGGAACAATTGGCAAGGTGGAACGCCCAAAATTATAGTGACGGAGACAAGGATTGAACACCAATATTGGTAAATTGCATGTATAGTAATATATTCAACATAAACTCAGCCAAGAGGAATATAAAGACCCGGTCCCGGATAAAAAAAAATGATTCGACTAGGCAACAATAGAGGAAATACAATCCCAATGGTCTTTCAACTAAATAATTTAGGGTTTCCCATAGTTATTCATATACATTTAGTAACTTTCCATACCTCCCCAATGGATGAAAAACAAAATCCATTAATTCAACAATATATAGAATCAATGGTGGATCTTGAAAGGTTGTTAAGGATCCTACCTCATTGAAGAAAACGTAATGCATTCAGCCAACCATTAAATCATACAACCAAATCATGAAAACCCACCACCAGAAATAGGCATCCAACATGATTTTACCCTGGAAAACCAAACTTGGGGAAACCAACATTTAATTGGCTTCGGCTAGGCACATTTTATTAAGCAGCACAAGCATATATAGTCTCTTTGGTTTACAATGAGGATTAGGCGTAATTCTATTGTTCACTTCCAAATAACCCCTCTCCTCTCGATTTCCATGAATAAAAAGAAGTTTCATCTAGTAGGGGAAGTAGTTGGAAGGTTGAGTGTCCCCAACATTTCAACTGCTCAATCACCCCTCATTTCCCAATGTTCCAATTATTTTATTTTATTTGCATCTTCCTTTCTTTTTTTCTTCATTTATTACATATCACCTTTGGAGAGGTTATTTTAATATTTAGCAATTTTTACATAAGGAAAACATGAGTAATATCCTTTTCTTGCATGCATGCTAAGTCCTTCCTGAACCGGGATTTGATCACACTGTCACAGGGACCTTCATGCCAATGAACTAGTCTCCTCTCCATAGTAATCTAATATCTTGCATAAGTTGTGTGTCTCTAGTCACCTTATTTCTAATAGAAACATCCTGTGGAATGCCTCTTAATTTTCTAAGGTTTCCTTCTTCACCAATGTACTCAAAGATCTTATTGTAGTATTAAAGCTTCACTATGCGTGCTTCCAACCAATCCATCCCAATGAGAACATCATAAGAACCTAGTGGCAGAATGTTCAAATCTTCCCTTATAAATATCCCATTCATTTCTAGTGGGAAACTCTTCACTAGTTCACTGACTTTCCTCTTGGTTCCACTGGATAGTTGAACCAACCATGATCTACCATACTTTATTTAATTAAAATCACAAATCTCAACCATTCTAGGAGTGATGTAACTATGAGTAGATCCAGGTTCAGTTAAAAAAAAGATGGATTCCTGGGAAATCTTACCTTCAAATTCAACCATAGTTAATTGATGGGCTGCTTGCTTGTCCTCTAATGCTACATAAATATGGGAACATTCTTTGCTACTTGGCCCACAATTTCATCCTCTTGGACGTATTAAACCTACTTCACACTCCCATTTCAATGTGGGCAGTCTCTAAGACTATGGTCTTCTCCACGTCCCCAACATTTAAGCAGGTCCTCTCTAATCTCTTGGCTTGTCTCCCAACATCCTATCTATTCTATCCATACCCTATGGTGGTTGTATTTGTCGGTTTCTCAAATGGGGAGGATTGAAACCCTTTTTCATTTGGTCAAACGTCTCCTTCTTCTTGTCCTTCCATGCCTTTTGGAATTATATCCTGCTTTTATTTTTCTCATAATAGTACTTGGTTGTAACATACCCTCTTTACTGGAAAAAAAACAAAAACAAAAAAAAACATTTTATGCTTAAAACATTATGTTAACTTTTATTGTAAAGTTTTATATTGGACAAGTGTCCAAGGATGACTGTAATTTGCACAATATTTTATTATTTAATAAATAAAATAGGAGACAAACACCTAAGGGGACTGTTGAAAGAGTGGTTACTGACCCACTAGGTGGAATGGAATCTGGGGTAGAAGGAAATGGACAAGTGGCAGCATCATGATGCAACTAACTAGCTGTTGGTATGGGACAACTCCCTTAAAATGTGGTCATAGTGCCCTGGAAAGTGGGACTGGAGCTTGAGGCTCATTTATTCCAAACTGACCACTAAAGACCTAGGCAGTCTATATAATAGCCATCAAATTATGAACTGAGGTTCATCACTTTCCCTGACAAGGAAATTTACCTTGGGGTTTTGCTGTGTTTGCACCCAAGAGATTTGATGAGGGGATATGCTAAGTTTTTTATCATGTTGTGAGTCTGCCAAACTCTATTGAGTTCAGGAGTTTGATGTTGAGTGCTGAAGGCATGTTTTTACAGGAGTTTGATGCTAAGTGCTGAAGGGATGTTTTTACAAGAGTTTGATGCTGAGTGCTGAAGGCATATTTGAGTACCTTGTTTCTATACAGATTCCATCTACTTAGTGGCTCAGTAAGCAGGCTCGGGGCTCCACAAGATGCCAGCATTTGGCTGCTTCTTCTGGCATAGGTTGGGAGGAACAGGCCTCCTTGGGTGTTTGTCGGCCCTATCTTCATTTACAGGTTCCATTATCTTTTCTAATTTCAAACATTTAAAGTTTCTAACTGCAAATAAGTTTACTGTTTTATTTTATAAGTTTATTTAAACAAATGCATTTATTTCAGTTTCTGAGTAAGTTAAGATTCTGTATATGAATGATTATGATTGAATAAAATAGTTCTCTGCATTTTTCCCCATGCAAGTGGATCTGCATCGTACTCTAGTACAAAGATTAGATTAAGTTAGATAGATAATTGATAGGCAAATAGCCATATGAATGAGAAGATCAAATTGTTATATTTTCTTAAGTTTCTGCTTACTATTAAATTTATGTATAGATATATCAGTGTTTTTCCTTATCATTTTCTTTACAGATAATTGTTTCAGAATCCACTGTTTTTCTTTACACAATATTTGTTGTCGGACAATCCACTCAAGCGAACGCGAGCCGGATCTCCCTAGCTCAATGTGAGTCTAGAACAAATA
This sequence comes from Larix kaempferi, assembly GCA_027924585.1. Classification (NCBI taxonomy): domain Eukaryota; kingdom Viridiplantae; phylum Streptophyta; class Pinopsida; order Pinales; family Pinaceae; genus Larix; species Larix kaempferi. Next base: position 34,993,264 of record BSBM01000074.1, on the reverse strand, counting down.
GAACAGACTACAAGTGCATTTCCTAGATCTACTTAAGGACCAAGTATTAGATGTATTACCTTTTTACTACGCAATCCTTTCTCCCGAACGTTGATCCATGTCCCATGGTCGTCAGATCCAAGCTGCAAGACCTATCAAGACAAGAAACAAGAGAAACCAGTAAAAGACATCTATACAATAAGCAATCTAAGTAAACAGTTAAGCAGGTAAACTACACAATATCATTGCACATAAGAACAATATTGGTGGAAAGCATTTGTATTACTGCAAATAGAGGAGTACATGATAGAGATATAGAACTACAACCAAGACTTAACGTAGTAGCCCTTCTCCGACCAAGCCAATTACCATAACCTTCCAAGGAAGTATGAGTTCTCTAATGGGTGAATGGAGGTGTCTTGAGAGATTTCACCAGCATGTAGATACCATAGTCTTCCTCCCTTTGGGATGGGAGTGAGCTTCACTTAAATAGGACTGAGTGGATAGGGTATGGATAGGATAGGTTGAGAGATGGTAGGAGAGAGATAGGGGATCCTCCCAAAGAGTTAGCGGTCGAGTACCAACTCCCCTAGAGGTCAAGGATAAGCCCCTAAATGAGCAAGTTTCGAGAAGGATCTCGAATAAGATATTTTTTCCCATTAACAGAGCTCATCGCACCCTGCAGTGGAGCAAGATGCGACGTCGCATGTTGCTAGTGTGCAACCTGTGACGACCTCTCAAAATATTGTAGAACTGAGTGCAAACCCTCCCAGGATGATTACTTAGTCCAGGTATCTTCAGGGATGTATACACTGAATCTGATGATGAGTAGATTTTGGGTGTAACAGAATGCCACCCAAAGCATGAAGTTGTTAAAGATAGACAGGTGAAGTGCTTTGATAGAATTAATGGCAATAGACTCGTCGGACGAAGGACACTGCTGCAGTACAACTGACTCTGAATTGACAATCTCATATGAAGTACAACATTGCTGCCGACCAATACATTGCAGATCCATGGTAGTAATGACCGACTGAACACAATCATGGCTACTAGACATAAGCATAGATCCATGAAGAGATGATAACACAGCCACAACCAATACAAAAGTGGATCCTTGTGATATAACTCAATACAAACTCTATCGCAACCTGGGTAAAACATGACTCCCCAAGGTCTTCAAGCTGAACCCGCAATGATACGAATCTATCCATGTGATTACAAATGTCTTGATGTCGAACATGGTAGAAACCACTTGATTAGCGGTCATTGATGCAAACCGTTAACAAGTGCGAAGGAGATCACCATTGATGTCGATGATTCCCAAGGTATCACAGTACATATCATCAAGCGTGAATAAATGGGTTGAAGTTGAACGCAAGATGAAATCTTTCAATCAAGAGTCAATGATGTAAACTCATGTTGAAAGCGAGGTAACCTGCCATTGAGGCATGCAGGGCCAAGGTACTTTATTGGTTTCTAGATCCAATCCTCGGATGATGAGTTGAAGTCGACAAGGATGAATCCGTCGAAGGAGGGCCATGATGAATCCCCCATCAATCGACACGAAACACGACAAAGATGTATAGGGTAGATCGGATGGTACAGTAACATGCAAGACTGACTCAGAGTAGACCAACGTGATGGCAAGTGTACTGACTGCAAATGATAGATGATAGACGTGTTCTTGAACATGGGCATGGAATGCTTGATAGTATTGACACAATGAGAATGACGCAAACTTATAATGCAACTGATGATGGAAGCTTTCTCTGAATGACTCAGAAAGTAAGCAGGGACTCATAGACAAACAGATGATCCAAGTATTGTATGCAAATGCAGATGAGTGCCATGTTCAAGAACGACTATATACTGCCACTAAGGTACGTAGCACAAACACTTTCCTTTTTCCCCATCATGAACGATGAGTGCCTCATGTGTTTTTTTACGAGCTTGATGAGGGTAAACAGATGCTCGGTATAGCTGATCTCATAGATGAGTCCAATCCCAAATATTTTCCGAACCTGGGATAGGAGGGGTTCGTCCCATGATGATCCCTTCAATGTGAAAATTTTAACGAGTCCATAGAAGGTAAACTCGGTTGTCATTTCATGTTTAGAGAGTCTGAAAAGAACTAAAGGAGACTCCAATGGTCCTTTTTCGTAAAGTTAGCCTCATCGCCCGAAAAAGGGTAAAACAACACGGGAGAGGACTCTTCCAGTCATGATTGGTTGGAGTATACCTTTTTCGTAATTAGTGCCTCCTGGTCCGAAAAAGGGGTAAATTATCACCAGAAAGACGACCATTCAAATACTTTGACAAGCGTGAACGCATCAAGTTTGCTTGGCAATATTTTACTATTTAGGGAGTCTAAAAAGAGCTTAAAAGGACTCCATGAACAACTTTGTCATGGTTGATGACTGAGTACGACAAAGGAAAAAGTAAACTCGGCACAGTTCTTTTTCCGTAAATAGTCTAGCGAGGTCGGATAAAGTGATAAACCTATACTCGTTAGACACACCTTTTTAACTCAAATTTTTAATGAGCACGAGAATGGTATCAAAAGCACTCAGAATCTTTTTCATGTTTGATCCAGAGCACGAAAAAGTTAAAACTAAGCTCAAACCACTTTTCATGTTTCAACCAGAGCACGAAAAAAGTGAAAAAGTAAGCTCAAATACAATCTTACTGTTTTTAACGAGCTCGAAGATATGTTGGAAGAATGCTCATGATGTCTGTTTCATTTTTTAACGAGCTTGTAACAGAAAAATGAACTATGCTCAAGATAATTTTCATGGTTTAATGAGATCGAAACCTAAAAAAGGAAAGTATGCTCGAAATGTTTCCAATGGTGGATTTCTTCCCGTCATGAAATCCAAAGGTTGGTTGATGCCCCCAGCATGATTGTTAGAAGTAAGTGACTTAGCTCCAACGTGGTGTGGAGAGGCGATTGAGTTGACTTCAACGTAACTTCCAGAGGTTGAAGACATGCCCCCAAGCTTCATTTCATCCGCCTAAGGCATAGGCGGGTGAAAAGAAGGTTCAGGTACTAATTCTATGAGGAGACTCGACTCAAAAGGATATGTTTCATTTTTTAACAAGCTTGACACAAGATTAGAACTCTGCTCATGGGAACCTATTTCATTTTTTAACAAGATTGACATAGAAAGGGAACTATGCTCATAGGTTAAGGCCCATTGACGGGTTCCTTCCCAACATGATGCCCAGAGGTTGGTAAAGCCCCCAGCATGATTGCTAGTGGCTTAACATGGTGGTGTTCCGTCAACATGATTATTGATGGTACGACATGTGGCATGCCCCCCATGCTTCATTTCGTCTGAAAATGTTGCTTGCTAACCCAACTACCAACTTGGCTACTAATATGAAAATGTTCACCAAGGGGGGGGGAACGAGAATCAGATGAAATGAAGGTTCATGTTCTAACTCTAGCGAGAGACTCGAACTAATGGGAGGGAGATCTATTTCATTTTTACACAAGCTTGAAATAGCCAATAACTATGCTTGAGGGGGCCCATCTTATTTTTTAACGAGCTTGAAATGGAATAAAACTATGCTCGAGGGGGTGGTTTCATTTTTATGCAAGCTTGAAACCAAAGGTAAACTATGCTTAGAGGGGTCTATTTCATTTTTTAACGAGTTTGAAACATAACATAAACCGTGCTCATACCCCCCATCCTCAAGGGGAAGAAACCACTAAAACATGTGGAACATTTAGGGAAGTCTGATGACTAGGAGTCATATGATGAGTGGGTGTCACGAAGGAAAGATGATCAATGGTCACAATATGCCCATGATGAGGAAAATACATCACTCAAAAGAGCGTGGACACTACAGCTTTCATAGCATAGACATAATCATGTCCAGGGAGCATATTGAAATCTAAAGGACCTTGGACAACAATGACATCAACATAAACAGTTTTACCTCTCAACGTGACAGGTAACTGCAGGAGAATCCCTAAAGGTCTGGTAGGCCTTCGATTAAAGGCCAAAATCTGGTCAATTACTGGCACAAGCTAAGGAGAACCTATAGCTTGCCAAGCAGTTGAGGATAAAATACTAACGGAAGCTCCCTCATCAACTATCGTACAAAATATTTCTTTATCGAAAACTCCTACAGATATTTGAAAGGAATACTCGAAGGAAGACGAGATTCTGTTAGACCATTCCAATCAAAGGAAATGACCTCAGTACTTGGGGGGGGGTCCTGTAGAAATGGACAGGGTTCCCCCCTGCCTAGGACATTCTGAACTGACTAGGAAAACATCAACGGTTTCCAATTCACTCTCACTTGGAATATAAGAATGAGATGAAGATTGTGTCATGGTGATTGCTTCAGTCTAGACTTTCTCCAATGAAAGAGCGGGATCAAGTGGAGATGACATCGACTCGATCACTTCACTCTCGGAAAGAAGAGTGGGATCGATTTCAGATGGAACTAAATCGATCACTTGGTCAACCAGTGGGGGGTTTAGGGACAACTTACTATCGCTTGTTGGAAGCACCTGTTGAGAACTACTAATATCTTTCAACGACCGTGAAGCTTCATCCATGCTTGGACAAAGGAAATTACGGTGCATATACTTGCATATCAAACAGGGATATAGGACTTTACCCTTCCAAACCTTCACCAACAGGTCACTGGTTGAGGGAGTGTCATCAACATGATGGTCAGAGGTTGACGATACAAGTGGTTTTGGGTTTTTAGACCACACTTCTGACACACAGGAAAGACCGGGACAATTTTTGAGAAGGTGATCACCCTTACAAAGTTTGCAAGGGAACTTTGGCTTACGAGGTGTGCTCATAGAATGAGCGCCATTAGAGGAAAATGGTTGGTGCTTGGTCTCTTTCTTATCTTTCTTCTTCTTAATCTTCCCTTTCTTCTTCTTCACACTCAGCTTCTTACTAACATTAGAGTTTTCAGTAGGAGAAGACGAAGAGATGGAAGCCGATTCAAATTTTGAAGGAGAAGGAGAAGGGTAATCATGAGATTGATGCTCATGCGGTGAAGGACCTAGGTTCGAGACAATTCGTGCACTTGGTGTAACTGCATTGGAGAATAACCATACTGGTAATCCTATCGTCAATCCAGGAAGACTCAACGTAGCCATAAAGGGAGGACCAACAGTTCCACAAGGCGGAATAACAAATGGCATACCCTGGAAAGGGGCCTCTTGGTTGGTAGTCCCGGAAGAGTTCCATATCTAAGCTTCCTAAGAGTCTCTAAAGTACCACACAAATCAAACACTACTCAAGTCTAAAAGAAAAAAGCAAACTGTGTGAATAGGAGTGGATTCAAAGTCTGGAACCTCACAGGATTATCAAGGCATCGCAAACCGCTATATACTGCAAGGTCCAACAATATGACGTGAAAAGGAGGATTGGGACTGTACCCTTTCCTGCATACCCGATTACCTCGACAGTACGTGCGTGCTAATCTCCCCGAGTGTTGTTCTCAGTGTATTGCTTTGCCAAGACGACCAAATGGTTAACTTAGTTGGTTTCAAGATTCCTATGCATGTCTCCCGATATACGCAAAGTACGTGGGAGCTCGAATTCGTAGTGGTGCTGTCTAATGCACAACCGTTGGGCAAGAGACCTTCCGATATACTACCGAGTACGTGATACACCCTTCGATATATGCCAAGTATGGATTATGGTACTTGGTGGGTACGTAAAGGAGCTCGATATACCAATAAGTACGTGGAAGACTACAATACCCCTGGGATACAGTGCTGGAAAATAATGACAGCTGCCACGCTTAAAGACGTCGGAACACGTCTCTAACTTACACACAGTTACTAAATGATTTTAACCTAAGCTAGCGTTAATTTTATCTTGTACGGTTAGGTGGATGCATGAGGTGAGTACATAAATGTAAACATAATGCAATCCTCAACTACATGATAATGCACATTTTCCTTTCCTTTTTCAATGAAAACTACTTAAGGTAAGAAGAGATTTTTCTTTCTTTCAAACCAAAAGTACTTAAGTAGTAGCGAAAAGAAGAATTCCTCCCTAGAGTGAAATAAACCTAACTTTCTGCAATAATCAGTTAAAAAGCACAAATAAAATGAAAGATGCAACCAATCTTAACAATGTGTAAGACAAAATGATGAAGCACTTTTCAATTTTCAAATGCATGTACCAAAAATGAAATTTGATAACTCAATGCTTTTCATATCTATATACAGAAAGTGAGAAGATATCTACAGCACTCTAATCTTTCAGAAATTCCCAAAGAAAAATGGCAAGCACCCAAACAACTCAAAGGAACTCAAGAGAGGCTCAAAATCTACCAAATGTAATAATTATAAATCATTTCCTATCTTTTTACACTTGAAAAAGACACATCTAAGCTATGGAAAGAAGGATTTCAAAAATGTTTCTAGTCAAATGCAAGACAAAGGAAAGCACTTAACGGTCTTATCTAACTCAAATGCATACAAATCTGAAACGAATCTTTCTTCTTCTTATGAGTGTGAGGCCAAGAATTTCAAATGATCAAATTAAAGCAAGAAGAATACTTATGTTTTCCAATTTCATGAATATAGCAAAAGAGTGACAAAATCAAGATTTTCTTTGAACTAAAGTGGAGACAAAGAATCAATCTTTCCCAAAAATGATTAAATAGCTCAGCATGTAAGAGAAACAAGATGCATAACCCAAGAAAGAGAGGCTCAAAAAGACATGGATATCCCACACTTTTCAAGTCTTTAAAACAAGTCAATCACACCAAACCAAAAAAGATCTCAAAACCTTGAGATGGGTCAAAACGACTAAAGGATGCGTGATTCATGGCCCCTCCATTTCGATTTTTTTTTCAAAAATAGAACCCATTTCACTTAAAAATGCAAGAAAAACACTAGTTTTGACTCAAAGGGGCGAAACATGAATCTCAAAAGACCCAAAAACCAATACAAATAAGCCAAACAAAACACACAAATCAAAGATGGGATCTCTGGCTGGATCTTGCAGCGCAGAGAGAGTTCATACATCAGACCAAGGTTCAAACTGTCAAATGAGGGAAGGGATGCCTGTATGCCAACTTTTGATAGATCGGTGCACTCTACCCTTACACACAGTGCGACCTCGTAGTTTACCTTCACGGGAGGTATGACGATGTCGAAATATACCAATGTAAAGGAAGCGACGGGTGACTAACAGGTGAAGAACAGAGACTCAGAATGACACAGTGTCACTCTGTTTCTACTGCCCAGGTGCGACATGTTCAGATATCCACATCATCTTTTTCAGGACCTTGCATGCAATTAGGGTTTGCATTCAAATTCTAGGGTTTGCATGCATCCCAGTCACCATGTGATGCCTCCAGCACCTTACCCACCTTATTCTAGCACCCAGGAGCCACTTAAGAGTTTTATCCCTCCTAGTCAGGAAGGTGCCCACTTCTCACCTACTTCCAGAGAAGGGCACACTTCTTCACCTACCACTGCAGTTCCACTTCAGTTTCACTCAGTTAACTCCGATTCTCCTTGATTTGAGGCTAGTTTCACTCCCAACTGATTGTTTCACTTCGTTGGACCTCCAGATTGACTAGATGACTTGTTCTGACTTCAGTTAAGCCTCCCATGCACCCTCCACTGAGTCTCCTTCCCTATATCAGTGCTACACACTTCAGTTACACATGACACACTCAGTTAGACTCATCTTGACACCTAGATGACTGGTTCTTGTGCATTGATGACCACCACTGATTGATGATGAGAAATCCTAGTTGGAGTCAAGCTACTCCATTCAGTAATTCAAATGACCTTATTAGTCAATTCGAATTGCTCACTCACATTGTCAGATTGTATTGTAATTATTCACCCTCATTGGGATATTGAGCACTAATGCATGCTTTGCACAGTTTTACACCATTTTTTTGAGTTTCATCTATTGTGATTAATTTACTTGTTCATTAGATCTGCTGTGACTAATTTTACATGGTATCAGAGCCATGGCGGGGACAAGACTTCTTTTCTGTAGGTGTTCTACATGAAGATTGAGTGAATTGCTCACCAATATATTTCAGCAGCGGCATGCAAAATCTCATGTGCATTCGCTCATGTGCATGCAAGGCTAAAAACATAGTGTTTGTTTGTGTGTGATTCGCAGGTTTCTTACTTACTCCATGTGAATTCACTAATGCAAAGATGGAGACTTCTTCTTCACAAAATATTCTTACTCCATTCAACTATGATGAATGGAAACAAAAGATGATTGCATTCTTGAAGAGACAATGTCTTTTTGATATGTGCATCGATAATACAAGATATTTTGATTCTGATGAAGAGGAGAATGATTGGCTCAATGATTGTGACAGAGCTTTTGGAGCAATGTGTCTTGCTATGTCTCCTTGTATGCACTACCTCAGTAATACTGCTGAAAATCCAAGTGATCTATGGGTCCAACTTGACAGAGAATTTGGAAAGCGGGAAGAAGAGGATCATGCTAGCCTTTTGGAGAACAAGCCCAGTGAGATCTCCTTATGTGTTCTTTTCGATCATGTCTTGGCCTCAACAATTGTTCAAGATGAAGAAGAAACTGTAGATTCAAAACTCACTCTCTCAATGTCTTCTATTTCAAATTCTGAGCAAGATAAACCAGCTCATACTCTAGATTCCGAAGAGGTTCTTGAATCCTCTCCTTCACATGAGTTTTCCAGCATGCAGAATAATGATCTACTTGAAGTTTTGGAGGTAAAATTTGATTTTGGAGGTGAAGCATTCGTTTTCCTTGATTGCATGCCTCCTATAGACTTATGTTCTATCATTTGCAAAGTTTCTCAGATTTTTAATGAAGATGAAGAGCACTACCATTCGCTTGAGTTCAATTCTCATGCACTTTTTGTTGATTTTGGTTTTGATCTCACCCTTGTTGGTTCAAAGGAGATCTCAAGAAACCATTCACCTATTTTTGGAGCTGATTTAACTTATATTGATAAGAAGTTCAAGTTTCAAGATCTATTTTATCCGATTGGAGCTATTCCTACCTCACTTGGTTCGAATCACAGGTTCCAGGATCATCCTTATATTTTCAGATTTGTTCTCACCATTTTCGGTATGAAGAGAAAGTTCTTAAAGTCTCCACATTCTCTTGCATCCACTGATGGAGAATTCAAGCACATGTTTTTGGAGCATGATCCTTTTACTCCCAAGAGTAAGATACCTCCAGACATATCTACTTGATTTTGGAGTAGTTAAATCTTTTTGTGTGCTACAGTCTATTTTGAGGGGGGGTATTTTTCCCATGAGGTTTTCTCCATTTCCTCGGTTTATGGACTGTTATTAGTTTGGATTATTATTGTATTGGGGTGACCTTTGGTCTCAGTTACCAGGGCCCTATCATTTATTTTTTGCACATCATAGTCTAGCTTGAGGGGGGGTGTTCGGATATCCACGTCATCTTTTTCAGGACCTTGCATGCAATTAGGGTTTGCATGCATTTTGCATGCAGCCCAGTCACCATGTGATGCCTCCAGCACCTTACCCACCTTATTCTAGCACTCGAGAGCCACTTACTTCATATTTTTATCCCTCCTAGTCAAGAAGGCACCCACTTCTCACCTACTTCCAGAGAAGGGCACAATTCTTCACCTACCACTGCAGTTCCACTTCAGTTTCACTCAATTAGCTCTGATTCTCCTTGATTTGAGGCTAGTTTCACTCTCGACTGACTGTTTCACTCCGTTGGACCTCCATATTGACTAGATGGCTTGTTCTGATTTCAGTTAAGCCTCCCATGTGCCCTCCACTGAGTCTCCTTCCCTATATCAGTGCTACACACTTCAGTTACACATGACACACTCAGTTAGACTCATCTTGACACCTGGATGACTGGTTCTTGTGCATTGATGACCACCACTGATTGATGATGAGGACTCCTAGTTGGAGTCAAGCTACTCCATTCAGTGATTCGAATGACCTTCTTAGTCAATTCGAATTTCTCACCCACATTGTCAGATTGTATTGTAATTATTCACCCTCATTGGGATATTGAGCACTAATGCATGCTTTGCATAGTTTTACACCATTTTTCTGAGTTTCATCTATTGTGATTAATTTACTTGTTCATTATATCTATTGTGACTAATTTTACACGACAGGCGAGGTTTAGATTCAAAAATGAATCATATCTCTCAACAATGAACCATAAACAGGCTTGAAAATGAGTTGTATAAACTCAGAGGAAGAAAATCATAATCTTGAATGTGAAGATCTGATAGTGAAATCAATCCTAAGAAGTAAATGGAAAAAATGATAAAAGAGGCTTGTGTCAAGAAATCAACTAAAAATGACTCTCATATTAATGACCACTAAACAAGACAAACACTACTCCCCAATATGGTCTCCAGATTTGTTGTCGGACAATCCACTCGAGCGGATGCGAGCCAAATCTCCCTAGCTCAATGTGAGTCTAGAACAAATAGAACAGACTACAAATGCATTTCCTAGATCTACTTAAGGACCAAGTACTAGATGTCTTACCTTTTTACTACGCAATCCTTTCTCCCGAATGTTGATCCACGTCCCACGGTCGTCAGATCCAAGCTGCAAGACAAGGAACAAGAGAAACCAATAAAAGACAGTTAAGCAGGTAAACTACACAATATCATTGCACATAAGAACAATATTGGTGGAAAGCATTTGTATTACTGCAAATAGAGGAGTACATGATAGAGATATAGAACTACAACCAAGACTTAACGCAATAGCCCTTCTCCGACCAAGCCAATTACCATAATAACCTTCCAAGGAAGTATGATTTCTCCAATGGGTGAATGGAGGTGTCTTGAGAGATTTCACCAGCATGTAGATACCATAGTCTTCCTCCCTTTGCGATGGGAGTGAGCTTCACTTATATAGGACTAAGTGGATAGGGTATGGATAGGATAGGTTGAGAGATAGTAGAAGAGAGATAGGAGATCCTCCCAAAGAGTTAGGGGTCGAGTACTAGCTCCCCCAGAGGTCAAGGATAAGCCCCTAAATGAGTAAGTTTCGAGAAGGATCTCGAATAAGCTATTTTTTTCCATTAACAGAGCTCATCGCACCCTGCAGTGGAGCAAGATGCGATGTCGCATGTTGCTAGTGTGCAACCTGTGACAACCTCTCAAAAGATTGTAGAACTGAGTGCAAACCCTCCCAGTATGAATACTTAGTCCAGGTATCTTCAAGGATGTATACACTGAATCTGATGATGAGTAGATTTTGGGTGTAATAGTATTGTTTTCTTCATTTCTATAAATAAGTATCTTTTGTCTTGAAATAAATAGTCTTCCTTTCTAAAGTATAAGAATTATTTTCTGTATTATAGTATTTAAAATATATATATATATATATATATATATATATATATATATCATAACAGTTAATAAGTACAAATTCTTCATGCACAAAGTTTTCATTACTGCTATTTATTTATTCATTATAGCAAATAATCTTCTTGTTATACAAGCAGAGTCTTATTTTTTAAACCTAGGGTTTTTTAACATTTCACATTCAAACCAAACCTTCATCTATTAAGTTTTCATTGGACGATAGCAACAAAAACATTAAGAGTATTAATACATTCTAGACAGAACCTAGTTGTTGATGTATATGTAACTTCGGAATGTATTTCATCTATGTATTTCATATATATTTATTGTACCCTTATTAGAGATGTGTTATTCCTATATAAGGAAGTGTCGTCATGTGGATTGACAAGTGTCGCAAGTGTGTGTACTTGCCGATGGGTTATTAGACCACCATGTGTGGGGTCGGCCCTGAAATATATATTATATTGTGGATGTACCTATCTAGACAAGTCGGCCCCATAAGGTCACTGGGAAAACAGGTTAGTATAAATAGAGATCAGGAGATCTCTATTTAGATCATTCAGAAAGTTATATCTCTCTCACTCAGAAAGTGGCGCACTAGTGAGGAGGAGGATCATCTGCTACTAGGAGACTATCTCAAGTGTATTTTGGTTGTACTTTGGTTTAGCCATTGCTCTCTCTATCTCTGAGGAAGTTGTGGGGTTTTTCACCTTAGGGTTTTCCCCACGGAAACTCTGTGTCTCTTGTCTCTCATGCTTTTGATTCTTGTGATGCTTGTGATGCTTATTGTGATTGCTATGCATTGATATATTGTATATGTTATTCTCTCAGTAAAGATCCAAGAGTATTGTGAATTAATGCTCAAAATTTAACATGGTATCAGAGTTAACCTGAGAAGAAGACATTTTGCAGTGATGAAAACTTGAGTTTCTTGTTTATTTGGTTTCTCTTCACATATTTTGGAAAAGCAGTATAGTAGATTGACTCTACTCATCAAGGAGAATATATCTGTCCAATCAGAATTCAATTCTGAGCATTTTCAGATTTGGCCCTAAAAATTAGGGTTTCCACAAAAATAGGAATTTCTGAACTCTAAATACATAGCTGGAAGCGCCTTGGAAAAATCGAAGTTTAGAGCTTTGGATTGAGATTTTTGGCTGGGTAGATCTCTGAGAAACTGAAACCCTAATTCAGGGCTCTCCTAGTGAATCCGGGAGGACAAAAAGGCAAATCTGAAGGGTAAAGCTTTGCTGATCTCAAATTCTGAATACACCAGGCTGGTCATCTCATCAAGGCGCATCTTTCTATCCTTTCAGAAAATTGAAATTCACATTTTGAATTTTTAGGGTTTTTCCGACAAACCCTAATCCGAGACCAGATCCAGTTTTCAGCATTTCAAGTGGTAAGACATAAATATTTTCTATTTCCATTTGAAGTACTCTTTAAGATGTCTCACCACACCACGCTTGAGGATAAGCTTGAAGGAGCTGATAACTTCCGAGCTTGGAAGTATAGGATTGGGTTAATCCTAGAAGAGAATGAGTTGGACTCATATGTAAAAGAAGACATCCCTATCCGAGAGGATGAAGAGGCTAAGGTATTGCATAAGAAAAACTTGGTCAAGGCAAAGAGAATCATTGCTGACTCTATCAAAGACCATCTCATACCCCATGTGTCTTCTCTAAAGACACCCAAGGATATGTTTGACTCTTTTCCCAAGCTATTTGAAGGGAAGAACATAAGTCGGAAGATGAACATGCGGAACCAATTGAAAGGAGTAAAGTTTTAGAATGGAGAAACCATTCAATCTTATTTTTCAAGGGTCTCCCAGATCAAGGAACAACTAGAAGCAGTGGATGAAATGGTGGAGAATGGTGAAGTGGTGATGACCACTCTAAATGGCCTACCCAGGTCATGGGATTCCTTTATTCAAGGAATTTGTGCAAGGAAGAAGTTGATCTCCTTCAACAGATTGCGGGAAGAATGCTCTCAAGAAGAAGCTAGGCTTTTGGCCCGAGAAGAAAAGATGGGAAATGAAGATCAAGCTCTCATAGCACATGTTAGGAAAGGCAAGTACAAGAAGGAATCATCTCATAACAGGAGATTCTCACACCACCATTATCATAAAGATAAGAAAGATCTCAGATGCTTCAATTGCAATGAGAAGGGACACTTTGCTTCAGATTGTCCCAAGAAGAAGAAAGACAACAACAACAACTTCAATAAGAAGAAGAAGAATAACAAAAGAAGATATCATGCTCATGCTGCTGAAGATGATGAACCCCCAAAGAAGAAGGCTAGGGCAGAAAATGATAGTGATGATGACTCATCAAGTGAAGAAGAATATGTTCTAATTTCTGTTCTCACAGGTACTATCTCCCATGGTTGTAATGATTGGTTGATTGACAGTGGGGCTTCCAAACACATGACTGGGTTTAAGGAATCTTTTGTGAATCTATCTGAACATGAATCACCCCATAAGGTGAAACTTGGGGATGATTATCAATACCCAATCAAAGGAAGTGGTGAAGCCTTCTACAACCTAGATTCTGGAAAATCTTTGAAGATGAAAGAAGTCCTTTATGTACCTGGACTCAAGAAGAACTTACTCTCCATCTCTGCATTGGATGCAAAAGGTATGATGGTTGCATTTGTGGATGGTCAAGTCCTAATGTGGCCAAAGGGAAAGAACATAGATGATGCAGTAGTGATTGGAGAGCAAGAGGGAGGTTTGTATAAACTGAAGGGACAACCTGAACATGCCATGGTACATGAATCCACGGAGCGAAGTGAACTTTGGCATAGAAGACTTGCTCATGTGCACTATAGGGCACTTCCAATTGCAAGCAAGGCTGTAGAGGGTCTTCCTGAAATCAAGACCAAACATGAAGGTGTTTGCAAAGGATGTGCAAAAGGTAAGAACATTAAGAAGGCTTTCCCAAGCAGTGAAAGCAAGGCAAAAGACATCTTGGAAATCATCCAGTCAGATGTATGTGGTCCTATGTCATCCAGTTCTATGAGTGGATATGTTTACTATGTCTCATTTATTGATGACTTCTCCAGGAAGACTTGGGTATACTTCTTGAAGAACAAAGATGAGGTGTTTGATAAATTCAAGGAATTCAAAACCTTAATGGAGAATCAAAATGACAAGAAGATCAAAAAATTCAGATCCGACAATGGTGGAGAATTCACCTCAGGTGACTTCAAAAAGCTTTGTAGTGATTCAAGGATTAAGAGGAAGTTGACTGCTCCTTATAATCCTCAACAAAATAGAGTTGCAGAAAGGAAGAACAGAACAATCATGGAAGAAGCAAGGGCAATGCTGCATGACCAGGATCTACCTATGCATCTATGGGAAGAAGCAGCTAGAACAACTGTATATGTGCAGAACAGAACACCCCACAAGATATTGGACAACAAGACACCAGAAGAGGTCTTTTCTGGTAAGAAACCTGAAGTCAACCATCTCAGAATATTTGGTTGTCCAGTATACACTCATGTCCCAAAGGAAAATAGGAATAAACTAGATCCTTTAGGAAAGAAGGGTATTTTTGTGGGTTACAGTGAAAGCTCGAAGGCTTACAGAATATACTTTCCAGGGTTCAAGAAGATTGATGTCAGCAGGGATGTAACATTTGATGAAAACTCAGCATTCATCAAATCAAGGAAGGCACCTATCGAAGTTTATGAAGAACCTAAGGAAACTAGATTTCAAGACACTACCATGACTGAAGCAGTTCCAGAAGTTGTTCGTGAGTTTGAAGATCTGCAAGAACCTGTAGATCCACTCCATGAGGATAACTCTCACAAGAGGAAACCTGCATGGGCTAGAGAGCTCATTCAAGATGCAGAAATATTTGGCATTCCAGAAGAAGAACACAGAGCAAAGAAGAGAACCAGATCACATACCAGCTATGTTGCTTTACTTTGTGACATTATGAACAAAGAACCTTCCAGTTATGAAGAAGAAGCGGAAAAGAAAGAATGGAAGGATGCCATGGTTGAGGAATACCAATCAATAATGAAGAATGATGTTTGGGATGTTGTACCAAGACCTAAAGAGAAGTCTGTTGTGACTTCTAAATGGATCTACAAAATCAAGCATGCTGCAGATGGCAGTGTAGAGAAATACAAAGCAAGATTCGTAGCTCGTGGCTTCTCTCAGAAAGAGGGAATAGATTATGAAGAAACTTTTTCACCTGTAGCTAGGTATACTTCCATCGGAACAGTACTTTCCCTGGTTGCAGCAATGAAATGGAAAATACACCAGATGGATGTCAAGACTGCTTACTTGAATGGTGTAGTTGAAGAGGAAGTATATGTGGAGCAGCCACTCGGTTTTGAAATACATGACAGGGAGTCATATGTGTGCAGATTGAAGAAAGCCTTGTATGGCTTGAAGCAAGCTCCCAGAACTTGGTATGGTAGGATGGACAGTTTCCTATCTAGTTTGGGCTTTACCAAGATTAAAGCGGATTCCAACCTTTACTACAAGGTTGAGGAAGGGAATCCTGTGATTCTACTCCTATATGTGGATGACTTATTTGTAACAGGAGATGACAGATTGATTGCAGATACTAAGAGGAAGCTTGTTGCTGAGTTCGATATGAAAGATTTGGGAATGATGCATTATTTCCTAGGTATGGAAGTGTGGCAGAGTGTAGGTGGGATCTTCCTTGGTCAAGGGAAGTACACAGTAGATATCCTGAAGAGATTCGGGATGATGGATTGCAAGGCCATGGCCACACCTATGGAATCGAATCTGAATCTTCTATGTGATGCTTCATCTGAGCCGGTTGATGTCTCTATGTATCGTCAAATGATTGGGTCCTTGATGTACTTGACAAACACGAGACTAGATATTTGCTTTGCGGTGAACACATTGAGTCAGTTCCTGACAGATCTGAGGAGTGTTCATCTAGTTGTTGTAAAGCATGTTCTGAGGTACCAGAAGGGTATAGTGGATTATGGGCTCAAGTATGATGCGAATCAAAAGTTTAACCTGCAAGGTTATGTTGATTCAGATTGGGATGGTAGTGTTGTAGATAGGAAGAGCACATCTGGGTGCTGCTTCAGTATGGGATCAGGTGTGATCTCTTGGTTTAGCAGGAAGTAGTCCTGCGTAGCACTGAGTACAGCTAAGGCAGAGTATGTTGCAGCCTGTTCAGCTAGTTGTGAGGCAGTATGGCTACGGAATCTACCGTCTGAGTTATTTGATCTCCCATTGGAGGCTACTGGTATATTCTGCGATAACCAGAGCTGTGTGAAGCTGTCTGAGAACCCAGTGTTTCATGACAGGTCGAAACACATAGAGATCAAATATCACTATATCAGGGATATGGTGCAGAGAGGAGCTGTGAAGCTCCTGTACGTTGCGACGGACGAGCATATTGCAGATGTGCTGACGAAGCCACTAGCCAGGGTGAAGTTCGAGTACTTCAGGGAGAGGCTTGGTGTTCTTCAGATTGATGACACTTCGAGGAAGAAGTGATGGACACATTTGTTGAAGCCATTCCAATCATGTTGGAAGGAGCATCCTTCACATGGCTATGGATGTAAGCGCTGGATGATGAGCATCAGGATGATGTTCTGGTTTTTGCTTTGTATGATCAGTTGGATCATTTATATATATATGTATGTATGCATCATGTTGGATGCTGGATATGATCAGTTGGATCATTTATATGTATGTATGCATTATGTTGGATGTTGGATATGATCAGTTGGATCATTTATATGTATGTACGCATCATGTTGGATGCTGGATATGATCGGTTGGATCATGTGTATGTATTTTTTATATGCATCCTGTTGGATGCTTGGACCATGTATCTGTATATGTATCAGCTGGATACATTGTATGATCAGGTAGATCATGTATGGTGATATGTATCATGTATCATGTATTTGTATTAGGTGGATACATTGTATGATCAGGTGGATCATGTATGTTGATATGTATCAGGTAGATACTTGGTATGCATCGGGAAGATGCATTGTATGATCAGGATGATCATGGATGATGAGCTTCAGGATGTTTCTCCATATGACATGCAGCAGGATGTTGCAGTGATGATGATCAGGATGATCATGTGTACATTAGGATGATGTATGGTGAGTATCAGGTTGATACTATGTGGCCGTGGAACAGGTTGTGCAGATAAGCATGTAATTTGTGCCCTAGGAGATTTGCAGATAGTCTTTCGAGGTTTTTCCTACGGCATGTAATTTGTACCCTGGGATATATGGCAAATGCTCTTTCGAGATTTTTCTTGGGAGGACATATAATTTGTGCCCTGGGAGATCTATAGATAGTCTTTCGAGGTTTTTCCTATGGCATGTAATTTGTGCCCTGGGATATCTGGCAGATGCTCTTTCGAGGTTTTGTCCTATGGCATGTAATTTGTGCCCTGGGAGATCCGATAGGTTGAGCCGTGTGCTCGTAATCAATCCCGGGATGCTCTTTCGAGGTTTTTCCATGACCACATGTAATTTGTGCCTTGGGAGATCTGATAGGTTGAGCCTTGTGCTCGTAATCAGTCCTGGGATGCTCTTTCGAGGTTTTGTGGTGACCACATGTAATTTGTGCCCTGGGAGATCCGATAGGTTGAGCCTTGTGCTCGTAATCAGTCCTGGGATTCTCTTTCGAGGTTTTGTGGTGGGGTCACATGTAATAAGTCCTGGATATCTGGACAGGATGAAAAAGGCCTCAGATGCTCTTTAGGGTTCTTGCTATTCAAGAGACTCTTTTAAGGTTTTGTGACGCACGTAATAAGTCCTGAGATTTCCACAGTATGGCCAGTGATGATGAAGACCTACAAGTGGTGGGCCTACATCCCGTATGAAAAATGAATGGCTCTGTAGAACTTCCTATGACGAGTAGAGTCAGAGATTGGTTGAGATAGCAACAGCAGTGACGATGATGATGACGATGCATCAATGACGATGATCCCGAGAAGAAGACTTGTCTAGAAGATCTGTGTCGAGAAATACCTTCCTAGTTAAGAGGGAGTGTTGATGTATATGTAACTTCGGAATGTATTTCATCTATGTATTTCATATATATTTATTGTACCCTTATTAGAGATGTGTTATTCCTCTATAAGGAAGTGTCGTCATGTGGATTGACAAGTGTTGCAAGTGTGTGTACTTGCCGATGGGTTATTAGACCACCATGTGTGGGGTCAGCCCTGAAATATATATTATATTGTGGATGTACCTAGCTAGACAAGTCGGCCCCATAAGGTCACTAGGAAAACAGGTAAGTATAAATAGAGATCAGGAGATCTCTATTTAGATCATTCAGAAAGTTATATCTCTCTCACTCAAAAAGTGGCGCACTAGTGAGGAGGAGGATCATCTGCTACTAGGAGACTATCTCAAGTGTATTTTGGTTGTACTTTGGTTGAGCCATTGCTCTCTCTATCTCTGAGGAAGTTGTGGGGTTTTTCACCTTAGGGTTTTCCGCACGGAAACTCTGTGTCTCTTGTCTCTCATGCTTTTGATTCTTGTGATGCTTGTGATGCTTATTGTGATTGTTATGCATTGATATACTGTATATGTTATTCTCTCAGTAAAGATCCAAGAGTATTGTGAATTAATGCTCAAAATTTAACACTAGTTATGGCTTCAAACATCACAAACAGCTGAAAATTTAAGCTTAAACATTATCATTTTTCACAACAGATCTTCAAACTTAAAACTTCATTTCTTTTCATAGTATCATCAACTCTCGGCACACGGCCAATAATTTTTAATTGTCATAAACATAAATTTAAAAATATCATTTCCCTTGCCATCAACCTAAGTACACAAACATTCATTCATTTATGTAGATTGAATTTGTAAACATTCAAACTCAAACTTCTCTTTTATCATCTTATCAGTTGGAAAATGTTAAACAAAAGTAACATTACGAGTTCGATTCCAATATCATAACCTCCTTACAAAAGCAAAAACCTTTTTTCATTGACTTATCCAAACTATAGATTAATGTTAAACATTCTAACATAGATTCAAACCCGATCCCTCTAAGTTCTAACAGAACGAAAACTCAGTTGTTATAAAATCCACGGATTACACACAGGCTGGAACTTTGCTCTAAATCAAACACATTTACCATTAATTCATTAACAACATATTATTTGTATTATCCAAGACAGTGAATAGGAAAAAATCTCCCCACGGCTGTGCTATTCATACATTACAGTTTGTACATTGAAAATCAAATGTCACAGAGCTCACATGCCTTTGGGTCAAGGTTTTATCCTTCCCCGGCATTTAACATTTCACAAGCCTTTTCGATGAAAGACAAATCCTCAGAGAAAACAAAACACGAAGTCTTGGAACATTACACATGAATGCCAACACTCCATCTAACCAGAGATACAAGGTAACCTCCAAGGCTTACCGGTATAAATAGCAGCAACCATCTAACAAAAACCCAAACTGGTGAAGCCATCGATGAAGGGACCTGCAATGTTGATTAAGTTGTGGTCAAAACGAGATTTAAAAGGATTCATAACTAGCAAAATAACATTTGATACATTATCAAAATAGTATGGAAGTTGCAGGGTTAAAGTCGAAGACATTACCTTTTTATGTTATCACCAGAGTAGAACGCTAGACTTGTGCAACTGCAACTATTACTCCAGAGTCAAATGCTATGAAAGAAGGAAAACAACTCTGATTTCACTATCTTGAATAGTTATGGAAAGCTGAGGTCTGTATCAACTACCTCGAGGACTTGGCCATTCACTTTGAACTTTAAAATCAAAGCCGATACTGTAAACCTATTTAAGAATCCAGTTTTTAAACCTCTCGTCGGGTCGTGGTTTCAAGATGGGGAAAACTCTTCACAGACACCTGCTACCAAACCCTGAAGGCTCTCGGCCTATCGGCCATCCTTCAGAACCATTACACCAAATGACCAGGAAGAAAATAACTTCACAAAACATATTGGAGAGTAGGGTTCGAATCAAAGAACCGAAACCCTGGCTGGATCAACGGTTGAGATCACCGTAGGGTTTCTCGTAAACCCAGGCATTTATTCAAGCTTTAATTGTCACCATCATTACCGTGGCCAACAAGGATTACAACTCAACAAATATTCAAACAAAATACTTACAACTCATCATGATGGACGAGATTATGACCATACCTCCACGTGACCAGCACCACATAGATGTCCACAAAGACAATCCATTGTCTCGGCAATATTGTTAATAAATGCAGAAGGGACAGCTATGACTACCAGCACGAAAATCTTTGTAACATTAACTCTTTCCCACTTGTATTGTAGTGAAATAATAGTATGAATTCACAACCCTGTTATGGACATAACCCTTGGGGTTAGAACAACGTGGTATTTAGTTCCGTTGCTAGGATCTCCTTGGTATATAAAAGAATCACGATTGCACACACATACATTTCACTATATAAAAGTTTTGAACTTAGTACCCTAAGAAAATTATAATATCACGTGGAATTATAATCGAATGGTAGTATATAGTTCCTAGGGAAATATTAAATCAATTGTACATAGAACTTCTAAGTTAGCCTTGAGATAAGAAATACACATATATTTCTAGTTTAGCATAGAATTAGAATGAAAATCACATATATTCCTGAGCATAGAATGAAGTCATGATCGATACAAATATTCTCTAGATTCGAATGCAAATTTATGGTATACATTTAAATAAGACGCACTAATTGTATTAGCAATCATATCTAGATATCGCTTATCTTGATAAGATCCGCATTCCTCTAGAACTCAGAATAAATATACAAAGGTAAGATTTCTCTCTTTGCGATTTTAGATAAATACTTGTACAAGGAATTAAAGAGCTAGTATAGGTTTAAGGTTTAGTCTTTAACCAAAGTTTCTCACCCGGTAGAGTGCTCAATGTTTTATCTCTTAAAACATTATTGCAAAGGAGATTACTAAAAACTTTTCGATCACTTGTCGTAAACTTTATCCCTTACCTGTAAACTGCCACAAGTACGAATTCACATGCTTTAACACGAATGCTAAGTAAGCGTCGAGGCGTCCATAGGACCCCTTCATCATCAACAAAAGTATATTAGTTAAAGATAGTAAAAAAAATCAATCATTGCACTAAACATTAGAAGGTTGTAAAAGTATAGCTGTGTTTAAACAATATCAAAAGCATAGATTTAAAACATCTAGTCACAAACTTTGCATCGTAAAAACCAACATGGTAATTAATACAGCAGGACAAATTTTATGCAATTATCAATTCCACATTGTTAGAATAGGAATTTATTGTTATGTCGAAAAATTTTAAATTTTTGTGATTTTTGGGATGTTACATGTGGTATCAGAGCACGGTTTAAACTCTAGGCCTGATTAGGCTCACGCGCGCAGCACATAAAAAGAAAATCAGAAAAATTGTTTTACAGACTTTTTATTTTAATTTTGTTGTTGTACAGAACAGTTTGATAATTGTTTTACATGTATGTCGCTACCAGAGGAATTAGCAGAGGATAAATCTCCTCATAATGAACCTAGTGTTAATGAAAATCCTGAAGGGATATATGTCGAATTAAATAATAATTCTTCTGAATTTTTGCATACCAAAAAAGACTTAAAGTCTGATATAAAAATAGTTAAGGAAGAAAATGAACGTATTCTGAAGGCGCAAGATGCATTAAATCAGATTTTGATGGAGAATTATCATAATGAGGAAAGAGGCAGGAAATCAGAGGTGATATCTGATTCTGTTATAATGACACACAAACATAAGAACAAGAAATAAAAGAACGATAAAAGTACTAATTACTGTTCCTCTGAATCAAGTCAAAGCAACTATCACTCTAATCAGGACAACAGTGATAGTGATTACTGTTCGACAAAGAGAAAGCATAAGCACCATGAGAAGATTACTGGAGAATTTAAAAAGATTAAGCCACCAACTTTTAATGGCGAAAGTGAGAAGGGTGAGACAGCAGAAGCTTGGCTCTCTGGGATGAAGAAGTACTTCAATATTTATGATTACTCTTCTCAGTTAAAATCCAAGATGGCTATTTACAATCTGATAGGGAAGGAAAATATCTGGTGGCAGGATCTTAAAAGAATTAAGAGTATAAAGGAAAGATACGTAACTTGGAGTACATTTAAAAAGTTATTCAAGAATTTTTTTTTGTCAGAACAGTATTATGAAGATAAATCAAAAGATTTTTATGATCTGAAATTGGGTACTATGAACATGAAGGAATTGTGCAGCAAGTTCCTTAGTTTGCTGAGGTATGTACCTTACATGGTCGAAGAGAAGCCTAAGGTGCAAATGTTTCTCAGTTGTTTACCTTTCAACATAAAAGACAGAATCGAGTATGACAACCCTACAACCTTGGAGGAAGCTATGAGGAAAGCCAATTTCTGTTTCAATCAAAACAGAAAAAGGGAAGGAATAACTGGTTGGAAGAGCAGTAAGACTAATTAGTTTGATCATAAAAAGAAAAAATTTAATCATAATTCTGGAAGTTTTAAGAAAAATTTTAATAACAGAAATTTTCCAAGTCATAATAATTACAGGAATAATGCATCTCAGAACTTTACTGCTGCAAGGAACGTACCTAACAATAATAATCACAACAATAACAATAATAACAATAACAGGTATGCTGAACAGAAAGGACCTATGAAGTGCTATGACTGCGGTGGACCACATAAGAGAGAAGATTTTCCACGCAACAAAAGGACAGTCAACAATATTCACACTACGCAAGCAGAACCTACAGTTGGAGATATCGCAAGAGAAATTCCAAGAATAAATGCAGCGCTGGAAAATCGCCAAGCTGAACATCAAACATCCATGGTCGAAATTGAAGGTATGATACAAAACAAATCTATTCCCATTCTGATAGATCCAGGTGCAAATTTGAGTTATATTTCACCTACTTCAGTAAACCGTTACAAGTTAAAAGTAGAGAAATTTGATAATGCATGGTTAGTTCAGCTTGCAACAGGTACTAAAAAAAAAGTTACAGATTTTGTCAAAGATTATGAAGTATTTATAAGTCAGTTGAAAACGCAAATTAATCTGAATGTTTTACCCTTAGGATCATATGACTTGTTGATTGGTATGGAATGGCTTGAAAAGCATAGAGTTTTACTGAATTGTTATGAAAAATATTTTACCTATTTAAATAATGAAGATAACATTGAAACAGTAAAAGGAAGTCATAGGAAGATTTTAGTAAGATAGATTTCTGCTCTACAAGTAAAGAGAGCTGCCATAAAAGGTTGTAACATGTTTGTTGTTAATGTTATTAATGACGAGTGTTCATCTAAAGAAGACAAGTTAAAACTAGAGGTTATTCCCATCCTTAGGGAATTTTCTGACGTATTCCCGGAAGAAATTCCAGAATTACCTCCGAAAAGAGAACTTGATTTCACCATTGAGTTAGTACCCAGTGTGGTACCAAACTCAAAGGCTCCCTACAAGATGAATATTCTGGAGTTAAATGAGTTAAAATCTCAGCTAAAAGAATTAATAGATAAAAAATACATAAGGCCAAGTGTGTCTCCTTGTGGAGCACCAGTAATTTTTGTTAAAAAGAAAGATGATACCATGCGATTGTGCATCGATTACCATCAGCTTAATAAAATGAAAATTAAGAACCGATATCCCTTACCCTGCATAGATGATCTATTTGATCAAGTACGCGGAGCAGAGATATTCACTAAAATTGATTTAAGGTCGGGGTATCATCAGGTTAGAATAAAAGACGAAGACATATTCAAAACTACATTCAGAACTCGGTATGGACACTACGAGTTCATAGTTATGCCTTTTGGGTTGACTAATGCACTGGCAGTTTTCATGTGTTTGATGAACAACGTTCTGCATAAATATTTGGATAAGTTCGTAGTGGTATTCATTGATGATATTATGATTTACTCAAAAACTAAAGAAGAGCATGATGAACATTTAAAAATAATTCTACAAGTCTTAAGAGAACATCAGTTATATGCTAAGTTCAGTAAGTGTGATTTTTACAAGGATAAAATTCAGTATTTGGGTCATATAATTTCGAAATATGGTATTTATGTTGATCCAGACAAGATAAAAGCGATTAATGAGTGGCCTGTCCCTAAGGATGTAACTGATGTACGGTCATTCATGGGAATAACAGGTTATTATAGAAATTTTATTGAAGAGTTCTCTAGAATTGCTAACCCCATCACTTCCTTGCAGAAGAAAGGGAAGAAATTCGTATGGGATCAAAAGTGTCAAGAAAGCTTTAATAAGTTAAAAGAATTATTAACTATTGCACCCATCTTAAAAATTGTTGATCCCAATAGGGATTTCGTCGTATGCACTGATGCATGCAACGATGGACTTGGAGGGGTCTTAAGTCAGGAAGGTCATGCCATTGCTTTTGAGTCCAGGAAATTAAAAATCCATGAAAAGAATTATGCAACTTACGATCTTGAGTTGACAGCCGTAATACACGCACTTAAAATGTGGCGCCATCATCTGATCGAGAGAAAATTCATTCTAATGACTGATAATAAAGGTTTAAAGTATTTATTGGATCAAACAAATCTTAACGCAAGGAAAGCTAGGTGGTTATCTTTCCTTAGCAAGTACGATTTTGAGATTCATCACATTACTGGTAAAGAAAATAAAGTTGCTGATGCCTTGAGTAGAAATGCCAGATTGATTTTTGTGGCAGCAATCAGTACTTTTAAGACTGATCTGGAAAATCAAATTAGAGAAGGAATTAATCAAGATAAGAATTATCAAGATTTGCATGCTAAAGTGGCTGAAAATGTATCTCAAAATTTAATTACAGATTTCAGCATTAACAAAAAAGGCTTAATGACTTATAAAAACAAAATCTATGTACCAAATGAATCGAAAGTTAAGCTGTTGACTTTTTATGAAGTTCATAAAAGTCCTTATTCAGAACATCCAGGTTATCAGAAAATTATAACTATGTTGAGAAAGGATTATTTTTGGCCCAACATGAAAAATGAAGTGGCTGAGTACATAGCTAGATGTTTTGATTGTCATACAATTAAGGCTGAACATCAACATCCAACTGGACTATTGCAGCCATTTCCAATTCTAGAATGGAAATGGGAGATTATAAGTATTGATTTTATCACTAGTTTGCGTAGAAATCAGAAGCAAAATGACTCAATTATGGTTGTTGTTGATAAACTTAGTAAAGCTGCTCATTTTATTCTTGTTAAAACTACTTTCAAGGCTTCTAACATTGCAGACATTTTTATGAAGAAAATCTTCCGCTTACATGGAATTCCGAAGGTAATCATTTCTGATCGACACTCTAAGTTTACTGGAAATTTTTGGACAACATTGTTTAAAGGTTTAAACACTAAGTTAAATTTTAGTACTGCTTTTCACCCACAAACTGATGGACAGAATGAAAGGGTGAATAAAATTTTAGAAGATATGTTAAGACTGTATGTGAAAGATCAGCCCTCTAAATGGGAGGATTATCTACACTTAGCTGAATTTGCATACAATAATCATTTTCAAGCATCTACTAAGTTAAGTCCATTTGAAATTTTATATGGAAGGAAATGCAGCACTCCTATTTCTTGGGATAATCCTGTAGACATATTAATGTTAGGACCAGATTTGTTGAAAGAAATGGAGCTAACTGTGAAACAGGTACAAAGCAACTTAAAAGTTGCACAAGATAGGCAAAAAAGTCATGCAAATCTGAAACGCACTGAAAGAGAATTTCAGGTTGGAGACCATGTTTTTGTAAAGGTAAAACCCAAGAAAATTTCCTTAAAACTTGGGAGTTGTGCTAAACTAGCACCAAGGTACTGTGGTCCATTCGAAGTCCTATCAAAGATTGGACCGGTTGCTTATCGGTTAGCATTGCTGTCAAATTTAAAAATTCATAACGTTTTTCACGTATCAGTTTTAAAAAAGTATGTGCACGATGCTACTCATGTGCTGAATTGGAATGACATACAGGTGGAACCCGAAGGAGATTTTCAGGTGGAACCGGACTGTATTCTCGACCGAAGGGAAATTATGCTTCAGAATCGCACCATAGGGCAAGTAAAGGTGCAATGGAAGCACCTTAGTCCTGTTGAAGCTACTTGGGAACTGGAAAGTAATATACAGGCAGCATATCCAGTTATGTTCCATGAGGAACTTGATGATGAATAAGCAACATCGAGGATGATGTTGAGCTTAAGTGGAGGTGTTTGTAACATACCCTCTTTACTGGAAAAAAAAATGTTGAAAACATTATGTTAACTTTTATTGTAAAGTTTTATATTGGACAAGTGTCCAAGGATGACTGTGATTTGCACAATATTTTATTATTTAATAAATAAAATAGGAGACAAACACCTAAGGGGACTGCTGAAAGAGTGGTTATTGACCCACTAGGTGGAATGGAATCTGGGGTAGAAGGAAATGGACAAGTGGCAGCATCATGATGCAACTAACTAGCTGCTGGTATGGGACAACTCCCTTAAAATGTGGTCATAGTGCCCTAGAAAGTGGGACTGGAGCTTGAGGCTCATTTATTCCAAACTGACCACTAAAGACCTAGGCAGTCTATATAATAGCCATCAAATTATGAACTGAGGTTCATCACTTTTCCTGACGAGGAAATTTACCTTGGGGTTTTGCTGTGTTTGCACCCAAGAGATTTGATGAGGGGATATGCTAAGTTTTTTATCATGTTGTAAGTCTACCAAACTCTATTGAGTTAAGGAGTTTGATGCTGAGTGCTAAAGGCATGTTTTTACAGGAGTTTGATGCTGAGTGTTGAAGGCATGTTTTTACAGGAGTTTGATGCTGAGTGTTGAAGGCATATTTGAGTGCCTTGTTTCTACACAGATTCCATCTACTTAGTGGCTCAGTAAGCAGGTTCGGGGGTCCACAAGAAGCCAGCAGTTGGTTGCTTCTTCTGATATAGGTTGGGAGGAACATGCCTCCTTGGGTGTTTGTCGGCCCTATCTTCATTTATAGGTTCCATTATCTTTTCTAATTTCAAACATTTAAAGTTTCTAACTGCAAATAAGTTTACTGTTTTATTTTATAAGTTTATTTAAACAAATGCATTTATTTCAGTTTATGAGTAAGTTAAGATTCTATATAGAAATGATTATGATTGAATAAAATAGTTCTTTGCATTTTTCCCCATGCAAGTGGATCTGCATCGTACTCTAGTACAGAGATTAGATTAAGTTAGATAGATAATTGATAGGCAAATAGCCATATGAATGAGAATATCAAATTGTTATATTTTCTTAAGTTTCTGCTTACTATTAAACTTCTGTATAGATATATCAGTGTTTTTCCTTATCGTTTTCTTTACATATAATTGTTTCAGAATCCACTGTTTTATTATTTTTCCCTTTTAAAACAGTGCACAGTTAATAAGTACAAATTTTTCATGCACAAATTTTTTATTATTGCTATTTATTTATTCATTATAGAAAATAATCTTCTTGTTATACAAGCAGAATCTTATTTTTTAAACCTAGGGTTTTTGAACATTTCACATTCAAACCAAACCTTCATCTATTAATTTTTCATTGGATGATAACAACAAAAACATTAACAGTATTAATACATTCCAGACAGAACCTAGTTATGGCTTCAAACATCACAAACAGCTGGAAATTTAAGCTTAAACATTATCATTTTTCACAACAGGTCTTCAAACTTAGAACTTCATTTCTTTTCATAGTATCATCAACTCTCGGCACACGGCTAGTAATTTTTAACTGTCATAAACATAAATTTTAAAATATCGTTTCCCTTGCCATCAACCTAAGTACACAAACATTCATTCATTTATGTAGATTGAATTTGTAAACATTCGGACTCAAAGTTCTCTTTTATCATCTTATCAGTTGGAAAACGTTAAACAGAAGTAACATTACGAGTTCGATGCCGATATCATAACCTCCTTACAGAAGAAAAAACCTTTTTTCATTTGACTTATCCAAACTATAGATTAATGTTAAACATTCTAACATAGAGTCAAACCCTAGCCCTCTAAGATCAAACAGAACGAAAAATCAGTTGTTATAAAATCCACGGATTACACACGGGCTGGAACTTTGCTCTAAATCAAACACATTTACCATTAATTCATTAACAACATAGTATTTTTATTATCCAAGACAGTGAATAGGAAAAAATCTCCCCACGGTTGTGCTATTCATACATTACAGTTTGTACATTGAAAATCAACTGTGACAGAGCTCATGCCTTTGGGTCAAGGTTTTATCCTTCCCCGATGTTTAACATTTCACAAGCCTTTTCGATGAAAGAAAAATCCTTAGAGAAAACAAAACACAAAGTCTCGGAACATTACACATGAAGGCCAACACTCCATCTAACCAGAGATACAAGGTAACCTCCGAGGCTTACCGATCTAAATAGTAGCAGCCATCTAACAAAAACCCAAACTGGTGAAGCCATCGACGAAGGGACCTGCAATGTTGATTAAGTTGTGGTCAAAACAAGATTTAAAAGGATTCATAACTGGAAAAATAACATTTGCTGCATTATCAAAATGGTATGGAAGTTGCATGGTTAAATTCGAAGACATTACCTTTTTATGTTATCACCAAAGTAGAACATGAGACTTGTGCAACTGCAACCATTACTCCAGAGTCGAATGCCAATAAAGAAGGAAAACAACTCTAATCTCACTACCTTGAACAGTTATGGAAAGTCGAGATCTCTATCAACTACCTCGAGAACTTGGCCATTCACTCTGAACTTTAAAAGCAAAGTTGCTACTGTAAACCTATTTAAAAATCCAATTTTTAAAGCTCTCGTCAGGTCGTGGTTTCAACACGGGGAAAACTCTTCACAGAAACCTGCTACCAAACCCTGAAGGCTCTCGGCCTGTCGGCCATCCTTCAGAACCATTACACCAAATGACCGGGAAGACAATAACTTCACAAAACATATTGGAGAGTAGGGTTAGAATCCAAGGACCGAAACCCTGGCTAGATCAATGGTGGAGATCACCGTAGGGTTTCTCATAAACCCGAGCATTTATTCAAGCTTTAATTGTCACCATAATTACCGTGGCCAAGAAGGATTACAGCTCAACAAGCTTCAACCAAAAGACTTACAACGCATCACGATGGACAAGATTATGACCATACCTCCACGTGAGCAGCACCACATAGATGTCCACAGAGATAGTCCATTGTCTCGGCAATAGTGTTAATAAATGCAGAAGGGACAGCTATGACTACTAGCACAAAAGTATTTGTAACATTAACTCTTTCCCACTTGTAATGTATTGAAATAATAGTATGAATTCACAACCATGTTATGGACATAACCCTTAGGGTTAGAACAACGTGGCATTTAGTTTCGTTGCTAGGATATCCTTGGTATAGAAAAGAATCACAATTGCACACACATAAATTTCACTATATAAAATTTTTGAACTTAGTACCCTAAGAAAATTATAATATCACATGGAATTATAATAGAATGGTAGTATATAGTTCCTAGGGAAATATTAAATCAATTGTACATAGAACTTCTAAGTTAGCCTTGAGATAAGAAATACACATATATTTCTAGTTCAACATAGAATTAGAATGAAAATCAAATAGATTCCTAAGCATAGAATGAAGTCATGATCGATACAAATATTCTCTAGATTCGAATGCAAATTTATGGTATACATTTAAATAAGGCGCACTAATTGTATTAGCAATCATATCTAGATATCGCTTATCTTGATAAGATCCGCATTCCTCTAGAACTCAAAATAAATATACAAAGGTAAGATTTCTCTCTTTGCGATTTCAGATAAATACTTGTACAAGGAATTAAAGAGCTAGTATAGGTTTAAGGTTTAGTCTTTAACCAAATTTTCTCACCCGGTAGAGTGCTCAATGTTTTATCTCTTAAAACATTATTACAAAGGAGATTACTGAAAACTGTTCGGTCACTTGTCGTAAACTTTATCCTTTACCTGTAAACTGCCACACGTACGAATTCACATGCTTTAGCATGAATGCTAAGTAAGCCTTGGGGCGTCCGTAGGACCCCTTCATCATCAACAAAAGTATATTAGTTAAAGATAGTCAAAAACATCAATCATTGCATTAAACATTAGAAGGTTGTAAAAGTACAGCTGTGTTTAAACAATATCAAAAGCATAGATTTAAAACATCTAGTCGCAAACTTTGCATCGTAAAAACCAGCATGGTAATTAATACAGCAATACAACTTTTATGCAATTATCATTTCCACGTTGTTAGAATAGGCATTTATTGTTATGTCAAAAAATTTTAAATTTTTGTGATTTTTGGGATGTTACATTGGCCTTCATTATGGCATCATTTAGAGTTCAACATTCATCAAACTCAATCCTATCCTTGTAGGATTAGGGTAACCCACTGAGAAAGCATTGAATATTAAATTTCTCATCTCTAATATATCGTACATATCTCAGTAGATCCAAGAACTTATTGGTATATTATTCCATGGTCAACTGCCCCAACTTCAAATCATGGAATTGATTGATTTTTGCCATCATAGTACATATTAGAAAGGTAGTTTTGTTGGAAGTACTTCTTGAATTGCTTCCACACAATATTCCTTTCACACATATTCTTCATTTTCCTAAGGTGATCCCACCATTTGGAATATCTTCCATTCATATTGAATATTTCCACCCTTGCCTTCATGTTTCCTAGATAATCTTGGATTTGAAAATACTTCCTCATCCCAAAAAGCCAAGCCTGAGCTTCTTGACCAGACTTTACTTCACCATCAAATGTAGGAGGTTTTTCCTTCCTAAACTATCCATGAGCTTTGTTCTTGAATTACCTCTTCCTCTTTTACCTGTCAGAAGAATATTTTGAACCTCCAGTGGAGTCTTTGGTATTAGAGGACTCACTAGAAGAGAGTTCTAGTGTACATATCCTTCCTCTAGATTCCCTTCTTGAGCTATGGGACCTATTTCCCTTCGACTCATTTCGTAAGTGATGTCTTGAGGGAAATTTCTCTGGACATCCATTAGGATTTGGAGCATGGACACATTCAACTAAATCCCCTCTTCATGGGCCCTAATCAACTTCTCATTGTATACTATGCACCTTTGTAGTTCCACTGTTACGCTCCTCATGCTTTCTACAATATTTGGGGGAGTTAATTAATTACTCCTATCGTTGGAATCTATTTTTGCATTCTTAACTTGAATATTTTCCCCCCACAACATTTATTTCAGTTGCCAAGGGATCCTAGGCATTTTCCATTATAATGAGATTCTAGGCTTAATAGAATGAAGAATCCCAACATGCACAATATTAAATGTTGTCCCTAATGGGATACTAAATTTGCAAAAGTTTTCATATAAATAGGTTTATTAGCTTCATTACATTCTAATAAAACCATAAAATAAAATTCATGCATTATGGAAATTCATTCATATTGACAATTTCGGTCGAGTTATGGCTATTGGCACTTTCTAATCAACTTATCTAAATCACCCCTTTAGAATCCGACCGTGCACATATATGCATTTTGAAATATCAAATTCACCCAATTTTGCACTTTCTAACACAAAAAAATAGAGGTGAGAACCTATGTTCATTTCCAAGTGACTCCTTTCCAGCAATGGGTCTAATCCATCCCTCTTATTTTCACTAACATTTCATATCAACCCGTCGAATGAGCACAGTTAGATCCTATCCATTCACGACACTTCCTTCCCTTTACCATCAGCTACTTCTCGCTAACAGTGAATAGGTTATAAGGTTAATGGTAAACAATTTCCAGGTTACTAACGAGCAGTTTAAGGGTTAACAAGCGGTTTCTGTCAATGATAAGGGATATGTTGGTTGTGGAGCCAGATATTCCAGTCTCATAGATGATATTGTCTCAGCTGTGCACCCCAGAGGACTGTAGACTCATTCCCCTACCTTGGGGTTCGGGTTGTTTTCGCCAATAGATTTCGGGCCCATGGTTTTGGGTATCCCGTGGTATTTTCCCATTGTATTTCCCTTATAAAAGAAAGACATTGTAATACAGCTAGGGTTGATGTATTGGGTTTTATGCATTGTAAAGATCTCTGAGATCGGAAGAGAGACTGTGACAGAGTGTGAAGAGGAAGTGCAACGGCTATGCTACAGGTTGTATCCCTTCAATTTGCTAGACGGAATAATAATAAGGACTGGCAACTTTAATGTGGACGTAGCCCAAGTTGGGGTAAACCACGATATATATGTGTCTATCTTGTAATGTGTGTGTGATTATATTTGCATTTATGTTTATTGTTATTTCTCTGCGATCCTATTTTTCTAACAATTGGTATCAGAGCCAAAGGTCTATTTGGCAGATAAACCCGCAGGAAGCTAGGGTTTCTGGTTCGAGTGGGAGCAATGGCAGAAGAAGGAAAGTTTAAGGTCGAGAAGTTCAATGGCCAAAACTTCCAGTTATGGAAGATGCAAATGGAGGACTATCTGTACCAGAAGGATCTATGCCTACCGTTGGGAGGAAAAGCAAAACAGTTGGCGGCCATGAAGGACGAAGAATGGGAGGTTCTTGACAGAAAGGCTCTGGGAACAATACGGCTAAGCCTAGCTTCATCGGTGGCTTTCAATATCTCAAAAGAAACGACAACGGAGGGTTTGATGAGCGCATTGGGTAAGCTATATGAAAAACCCTCGACCTCCAACAAAGTATTTCTAATGAAGCGTCTATTTAATATGAAGATGTCTGAAGGTGGATCTGTTACTGATCATTTAAATGAGTTTAATATGGTTACAAATCAACTAAGTTATGTAAGTGTGAACTTTGATGATGAAGTTAGGGCTCTTCTAATCTTGTGTTGATTGCCAGAAAGCTGGAATAGCTTGGTCATGGTTGTAAGTAACTCTGTCTCTAGTTCAAACACCTTGAAATTTTATGATGTTATTGGTGTTATTCTTGGCGAGGAAATGCGAAGACAAAGCACAGGTGAGACATCAGGTAATGCGTTGACCATGGAGACCAGGGGAAGACAAAAGGAGAGAGGAAAGAGCCAAGGTAATCGTGGGAAGTCTAAAATGGGCAGATCCAAGTCCAAACTGGGAAAGATAGAGTGCTGGAACTGTGGAAAGAAAGGACATCTGAAGAAAGACTGCATATCTCTAAAGAAGAAAGGAGATGCACATAAGGAAACTACCCAGGAAGCAAATGTAGCAGGTGATGTGTTACAAGATGCTTTGATTCTTGCATTAGATAATACTAGTGATTATTGGGTAGTAGATTCAGGGGTTTCATGTCATGCTACACCCCATAGGAAATACTTTCATGATTATGTTCCAGGCGATTTTGGACATGTTTTGTTGGGTGATAATGAGCCATGTAAATTGTTGGAATGGGTAAGGTATGGATAAAAGTTAAGAATGGAACTGACTGGTTGTTAAAAGATGTTAGGCATATTCCTGCTAGGAAAAGAAATCTGATCTCAACAAGGCAGTTGGGATATGGCACGCACTAGTAGATTTGAACCCAAAATCCAACGATCAAATCTGACGACCTCCGACGAAATGGACTGTGTCATCGGATTTTTCTTTGAAAATTACTTTTTTTTTGTTTTTGTTTATAAATTTCGAGAGGTGTCCGTCGGATATCCGACGTACTTTTGAATATCTGACGAGGCTCATAGGCTATCCGACGGCTCTGCTAATATCCGACGCCTATTCGGGTATCCAACGCTTTGGATGTTGGATAACCGACTCCATTTCGAACCCAAAGAGGTTGGATATCCGACGGATTTTTTCCCAACGGTAACTAGATTAGTGTCGTCGGATATTCGATGTAGGTTTGACTTTTTGACTTTTAAAATTTATAAATATCAAACCATTCCAACATGTTTGCCATACCAGCGACGATTTGTGGATGTTTTTTTTTTTCGGCGGACTTTTTTTCATTTTTTTTGTTATTCAAGTGAGCAAAGTACTCCGGAGCTTCATTTTCTAAGATCGGCAATCTTCATTTAAGCTCTTTACGAGAAAATGTCAACTATGAATATTCCTGATCCAGACGAACAAAATCGACAATTGCTTGCTAGATTGTGGGAAGGAGTTGAAAGAAGGGGTGATGGTAAATGCTATTGTCCATGTAATCAATGCAGAGGCTTTAAGAGGAGAATAATTTTGATCACAATAGCCACAAAACATTGTAGGGAGCATGGGCATGCCGAGCGGGGACATGAATACCATCCATTTGTAATTTTTGCATTATATATGTTTTTATCTTGATTGCTTTTGTAAATTTATGTATTATTATAATATTTCTTATTTTTGACCAACAGTACAATTGATCATTTTTCTTTTCATCCCAACAGTACAAAATTTGTTAAATTTTTAATGTATCACATAAATTTTTACATTTTGCGTTTGAAATTTTTACATTGTGCATTTGAATTTCTTATATTAACTTTTATCTATTGATTGTTTCATGTAATTATAAAGGAAATACATCCTACGGCATATCGTCCGGATCAGCAAGTGCTTCCAGAACAAGTACCGGAGGAACATGGAGCTATGAATATTAATGGAGAACAAGTTAATGATCACATTGAAGAAGATGATCATACTGATAACATAGTTGACGATGATGTCACAAATACTTTGATCCATGATTCATTTAATGTTGGAATGGATGATGATGATCATCATGAAAATGATGAACATTTTGATGATATTCATGATATACCTCTTCTTGACAAGGCATACAAACCCCTTTATGACGGCTCCAAGACAAATCTTCTCTCTGCTATATTGTTGGTAATGAACTTGAAGGTTATGAATGGTCTTTCAAACATATTAGTCACATGGATGTTAAGGTATGTAATATATTCCATCACAAAATATATATGATTGTCATGTATTTTATTGTTAATTCATATATAAGTCAAATTACTATGGACGAAATTTGTTTCATTAATATTATTTCTATATTATATTAACTAGATTTTTATTTTAATTTGTTGTAGCATGATAGGTGAATATTTGTTACCACCTTCAAATATTTTACCTCGCACATATCGAGATTTATCTACCATCATGAAAGAAATTGGAATGTAGTATGAAGCAATTCATGCAGGCCCCGATGTACATGTTCTTTATTACAACCAGTATGAATTTGCAACAGAATGTCCTGAATGTCATATCATTAGATATCGCACAGATCAAGTAAATAAAAGGGTGCCTCGCAAGGTTCTACGTTATATTCCCATTATTCTCTATTTGCAATGACTGTTCAGGTGCAAAAACATAGCGTAGTTTATGGATTACCATGCACGGAACAAAAGTCAAGACACTACTACATTTTGACCCAAAATCCGACGAAAAAATCCAACGGCGCATGGATTTATCTTTATAAACTTACCAAAAAACACAAGTGTACAATTTTTTTTTAAAATGTGGCAACAAGTGTCGGATATGCGATGGCACGTTTAGTAAACATCGGTTAAGTGACGTCTCGTTTAGTACACGTCGGTTAAGCGACGGTTAAGAGAGCACGTTTAATAGGTCAGATATATGAAATATGTATAGCCGACGTGTACTAAAAGAGACGTCGTTTAAATCCACGCGTCCTAAACGCGCCGTCGCATATTCAACGCTTGTGGCCATTATTTGCAAACACTCATATAAATAGAGATGTAGGCCTAGGTTCATAATCTCACACACTCACTCTCGCACAAATCTCTTGGACAAGAAATGCAAAATTCCTAAGGAGTATTAGGGTTTGGTTTTTGGCCTTGTGCTTTTGTGGGGATCTTCCCACTTGGTCTTGGAATTTGGTCTTGCTCTTTGGTGACTTCTCTCTTGAAGTATCTCTTGGTTAATTTCTTGGTTTAGGGTTTGGTTTTTGGCCTTGTGCCTTTGTGGGGATCTTCCCACTTGGTCTTGGAATTTGGTCTTGATCTTTTTGTGACTTCTCTCTTGAAGTATCTCTTGGTTAATTTCTTGGTTTAGGGTTTGGTTTTTGGCCTTGTTCCTTTGTGGGGATCTTCCCACTTGGTCTCGGATTTTGGTCTTGCTCTTTGGTGACTTCTCTCTTGAAGTATCTCTTGGTTAATTTCTAATTGGTTTATCATTGGTAAATCTTTCTTGGAGAAATTTTGTCCTCTTGTGTTAGGGTTTACCCTCACTAGTTAGGGTTTTCTCTTGTGGATTTGGCTTTGACTCTTATGGAAAAGAAGATTCATCATATACTTGGTTTTGTTTTGAGTTAGGGTTTACCCTCAATTAGGGTTTGCTCTTGTGGATTTGGCTTTGACTCTTGTGGAAAAGAAGATTCATCATATACTTGGTCTTGTCTTGAGTACTTAGGGTTTACTCATGTGGATTTGGTTTTAACCATTGTGGAAAAGAGCACTCATCATATACTTGGTCTTGTCTTGAGTTAGGGTTTACTTATGTGGATTTGGTTTTAACCATTGTGGAAAAGAAGACTCATTATATACTTGGTCTTGTCTTGAGTTAGGGTTGACTCATATATTGTGGATTTGGTTCTAACCCTTGTGGAAAAGAAGACTCATCATATACTTGGGTTTGATCGTACTTTGTTCTTAGGGTTTGAGTAATAAAATGCCATGTAACAATAATGTTACAGGTCATCAAGATCATCTAGAACAAAATCGAGAATTGCTTGCTAGGTTGTGGGATGGAGTGGAAAGAAGGGGTGATGGAAAATGTTATTGTCCTTGCAATCGATGTAGGGGCTTTAATAACAGAAGGTTACTGATCTCAACAGCTAAAAAAAATTGTAGGGAACATGGACACGTTGAGGGGGGGCATGAATATCATCCATTGGTAAGTCATAATTCATTATATATCATGCGGTCTGTTTGTGCCAGAAATTGTTTCCAGGCCACAAAGAAACAAGCCAACACAATCTCAAAAATACAATAAAGTAAAAGTAGGTTTTAGGGTTTTTTGATAGGTTTTCTAGTTATAAAGTTTGATGACTGAAGGGAATACATTCATGAGCCAAAAAGGAACTGAATCATAAGCAAAAGAGAACAAATATGCATAATATAATTACCAGTATCCAACAGAATATGATTTTGAAGTTCATTCATAAAAGACAAGCACTACCAGCATACAAACCATAAACCAACAATGAATTTATCAATTATGTAACTAAACAAGTTAAAAATGAAGCCAAAACACAGAATGAAGGGTAAAAAGGATCATATATTTCATAATTCTGTTCAGCAAATACACATGAGAGTTACAGTACTTAGCTCATAAACAAGTCACAGACCTCCTTAAGCCAGCCAAAAATCGAACTCTGTTTCTGTCTTTCTTCTCACTCTAAATACTATTTTTTACAAATTTCGTTAGGGTCTAAACCCTATCTGCTTTCAACCAAATCCTCGATGGGTTAAAGTGAAATAAATTCTTTCCTCTAGAACATAACTAAAAAACTAACTAATTAAAGCATCTATTAAAAGCTCCATAAGTAACTGACTAACTACCAACTCAAAGGTCTTTGGCAGCTTCGACTAGTAAGGCTATTCCATCCGAGATTTGAGCATTTTTTCTAGCTCTCTTCTGCTCAGCTTCTATCTCTGCTAACTTCCTTGTAAGCTTTTCATTCTTCTGTTGCAAGTCTTTGACATTCTGCTTCAATTCTGCATAATGCAAATCTGTGCTTCTCTTTCTCTTCAAGGCTTCTTTAGACACTGTTATTAGCTCTTGATAATTTTCATTCACTTCCTGTAAGTCTTCTCTTAGCCTTCTATTTGCTAAGACTAGGGCATCATTAGTCTCTTGCATGCATTCCATTTGATGCCTATATTGTTTGATGGTTCTTTGCAGGTTCTCCATGTCTGAGTCAAAAACCTTCCCTATTATGGTATTTTGCATCTCACTGGGCAGCCAAGGGACATTCAGTCTTCTGAAAATATCCTCATCTTCCTGTAACAACTCTGAAGATACACCATGAAAAATAGGGTTTTCCTGGCTTGTTGTTTCAATGGGTGTAGTTTCATCTATCAAGTTCTGATTTTCAAAATGAGAAACCTCAATTTCCTTCTTTTGTTGTTCCTTTATTATTTCATCTTTTAATTCCAGAAACACAGCAGATAATTTTGTTTGAGTGAGACTAAATCTTCTGCTGACTTCAATGACCTTTTTTTTTGTATGCTCAGAAACTGGACTGTTTATAACTGCTTCCTTCTTGATCTTGAGTTCTTCATCTGAAGATTCATCATCAAGTACATTTATCTCTTCTGTCTTCATTCTAGGGTTTAGCAACTTTTTCATATTCAGCCTTAACTTGTTTTTAGATCTAGTTTTTGGTCTCCATTCTGAAACAAGTTCTTTTACCATCTTCAAAGTTTTTCCTTGATGCTTAATTGTGGCTAGCTCTATACCTTCGATTTTGGTTTTCTTTTTCTTTGGCTTCTTTGTTTTATCTTCTTGACTGTACTTTTCTGTGTATTCCATCCCAGCTTCAGTTTTGAGAGTGAATTCATCCTCTTCTAGTAAATATCCCTCATCCTTAGATAGGATAGTGATGGGGATTCTTCGTTGAACCTGAATGTCCTCTTTTTCTAGAGCACCCTTTTCTGTGACAACAATTTTCTCTTCACTGAGAGTTTTTGCTAGCGCCATGTGTTTCTCAGGCTGATCTTCTTGTTGTGGAAACAATGAATATTTACCTTTACTGTCAGCTACAACCCTTTGAGGTTCATTGTTACCCTTCAAAGGTTCTGGTTCTTCTTCAAATTTAATCTCTTTTTTGTCTTCAGACTTGCTCTCCTGACCTAGTTTTTTGACTAGAGATTGACCTTTGTCTACATGCTTTTTAGCTTGCTGCTCTTTTTGCTTGGTTTGAAAACCAGACCAAAACAAGAAATGCTCCCATGTCTTCCCTTCTCATTGTAGAACTGTACTGATAATAATCTTAATCAGACCATGATGGAAGATGGATTGTGTAGTATGATCATGATGCCCCTTAATCTTGCTTGACATCTTTTGCAGACTTTTGAATAAGAAGAAAGGAAGGTTCATTTTGGATTCACCAATCAGATGCTGTAGAAATCTAAAATGGTATTTGAAAACATAAGCATATCTGCCTTCACAAGTGATATAGCTTTGTAGAATTTTAATGGGCTGCACCCATTCATCCTTGACCTCCTGGATTAATACCCCTTTGCGCCAGTCTGGAGTAATACCAGGTAAAAGGTACCTTTGATCATCAAAAGTGAAAGGCAATTTTTTGAACCACATTTCACCTTCACTCTTGACTCATGTAGCTTCAGCAACTAAATCCACAGTCAGTTTAAACTTTAAAGTATCAAATACTATCATGTCCTCCTTATAGCTTTGGGCAAATTTATAAGAAACCTCAGTGTTATAGCCATTGATTTTTCTGAAGAAATCCAACCAACCAGCATTTTGAAAAAGCTTTGCACAATCTGGAAATTTGTCAATCCAATTTAGCTCAGTGGGTTCAATTCTATTTGTTTTGCCACTTTTACCCATTTGCTTTCAACAACTGAAACCTATGTACTTTTGGAGTTCTATTGATGAGTTAACAGGCTGCTTTTAGATTTTGAAGAAGTAGTGGCTTAATGTATCGCTAAATTTCAAATTTCCACTTGTCACGTCTCAAAGAACTCTTAAACTGATCTATTTTTGACAAGAGCTTTGTTTAGAACCTATATTCATGTTTTCCCTAATGAATTTTAAGAAAACAAGCTTTTCTGAGAAAAAACCCCAATTTAGCAGCCGCTATCGGTTTAATGCGGAATACCCTATTCTCGCTTTGCTGTGGATGTTTAAATCAATTTTTTAGGTACCTGGTTGTTCAATTCCTCTGTGCAAGTGTCTTCAGGTCTTTAATTCGCTACCAGCTGGCAGAATGAGCAAGCCCTAATTTATCTGTAACTGCAACTTCTGGCTTTCAGGCACCTGTCCTCTCTCCACCTATTTTCTAGCTTCGTGATGTATCTGTGAAATAACTCCTTTCACGTAAAATTCGTCTAACACCTCCTCCTGTCATGATATGCACTATTCCAGCTAATAATATCCATGATCTCTTCCACGATCCAGCAGCACCTGTTTTCATAATTACTACTGGAGCAACACGTATCAACAGCCTTCATTCATGTGATTAGTTACTTAGCAATGAAACCATGCAAAAATTTAGCTTAAAAAATCATGATTTCGGCTGGCGCGATATTCTTGTAGCGCCACTGTATTAACTTTTCATGATTGCGATACAAGAATAATCTGCATTCAAATTTTGGCCCAATTTCAACTATTTTTCCAGTTTAAATGATAAACCACACTCTTTGAGTATGTTTGTGACATCCTTACTTAATATAAATCCTATTTATCCCTTCAAATCCTAAAAGAAAATAATAAGAAATCTAAAAGCAAGCAAAAAATTAAAAATTTCCTAAAGGAAGCAAAATGAGAAAAATTTAGCAAACGAGCAAAATTAAAATCAAAATCACAATCAAAATATAAAATTGAAGGAAACAAGTTCATGACTTAACACGGTCTTTATATTGAGAGTTTTTGTAATTGTATATTGTATCATTTTTATTTTTGTTACTTATTAATTGACATGACTAACGTTCTTTGTTTGATGTTTTAATTGTAATTATAAAGCAAGGGCCTCCTAGGGCTATTCCGAACATGGAGAATGTGGTAATTGCAGAACAACTAGCGCAGGAAGAACAATATGCAGGTCCTTCGAATACTGATCATGATCAAGTTAATGATGGTCATATGGAATTAAACGATGATCATGATGATAACATAATTGAGGATGATGGTGCAAATACATTAATCAATGATGCATTTAATGTTAGAATGGACGA
This sequence comes from Larix kaempferi, assembly GCA_027924585.1. Taxonomy (NCBI): domain Eukaryota; kingdom Viridiplantae; phylum Streptophyta; class Pinopsida; order Pinales; family Pinaceae; genus Larix; species Larix kaempferi. The sequence goes on along the minus strand of BSBM01000074.1, from coordinate 34,952,086 downwards.
TGATCAACATCATGCACCGCCAATTGATGACTTTGAAGATATTAATGATTTACCTACACTTGAGAAGGCAACGAAACCGCTTTTTGAAGGCTCCCGCATAAGTGTTCTCTCTGTTGTGTTGCTGATAATGAACTTGAAGGTTATGAATGGTTTTTCAAACAGATCCATCACGCTGGTGTTAAGGTACGCATGTGATTATATGTGATCTGTTGGATCTTAAATTTAGTGCATATACTCCAAAGCTATGTCACACTTTTCAATCAAAACCACTTTGATCTTATAATATACTCAAAAAAATAAGGATGTATTTGTTGTCGTTAATATTATGCTCTTCAAATATTTATATTAACCATTTTTTTTAAATTTGTTGTAACAGCTTGATAGGTGAATATTTGTTACCGGCATCAAATAAATTACCTCGCACATATCGAGATTTAACTTCCATCATGAAATATGTTGGAATGGAGTATCAAGCAATTGATGCATATCCTAATGATCATATTTTATATTATAATCAGTATGAGCTTGCAAGAGAATGCCCTATATGTCATAGCAGTAGATACCGAACAGATCAAGTAACCAAAAAGGTGTCTCGTAAGGTTCTTCGTTATATTCCCATTATTCCACGCTTGCAACGACTGTTTAGGTGCAAAAACATAGCACAATTTATGGATTACCACGCACGGAATAGAAGTGGAGATGATATTCTTCGAATGCCTGCAGATGGTTCTGTATTTACAGACATGGAGGAAAAATGGCCACACTTTAAAGAAGAACCTCGTAATGCTAGACTTTCTTTGGCAGCGGATGGTGTCAATCCACATGCAGAGATGAGATCTACTTACATGGTCTGGCCTGTTTTTGTTATCAACAATAACATTCCTCCATGGATGTCAATAAAGAGGGAGCTAATAATGTTGGCAATGATTGTTCCAGGTATAATTTGTACTTTAGAACAATGTTTTTTTAATGCATTAGTATTTAATTTGTCATGAAGATCAATATTGTTGCATATTCATGTCATATATATTTTTCATTTACTTATATGTATTGTATTTGTTGTTTTCTTTTAGGTAAGTACCAAGTTAAAGATATGAATGTATATATCGAGCCTCTTGTTGATGAACTACTTAAGCTATGGAATGGTGTCACTATGTATGATGTCTCTAGACCAGTAGGGCAAAGGGAATTTCAATTCCATGCAATGCTTGCCTGGACAATTCACGATGCTCCAGGGCTAACACATTTTTGTGGTCTTCAAACAAAGGGAAATTTTGCATGTCCAGTTTGTGGTCCCAAGATGAAATCTCGTCATTCAAAGAGTTTGTCAAAGGAAGTGTTTGATGAGTATAGGCACTTCCTCTCTAAGAATCATAGGTATCGAACTACCGAAAAAAAATCTTTTTAATGGGAAAGAGGAGACCGCATTAAAACCACAGAGAATGACACCTCACATATGGAAGTTGCAATATAATAGAAATCGTCAAGGTATGATTCAATTTGTCTATCTTATATATTCGTATTGATCATCTCTTATATGTTTTTAATGTTTTATTTTGGATTGTATTAATTTTTTTTACTATAATATACTACATTTTAATCTCTTTAACTTATATATTGATTACTAATGGTCTGCATGAACATCATGAAGGTGTAAATGGGCTTCCACGAGGAATGAAAAGTTATCCGAAACAATTTAGTAGGCTGCCTTACTATGAGCACTTACTAGTTGTTCATTTGTTTGATACAATGCATATCGGAAAGAATGTAACTGAAACACTATGGCGAATATTAGACGGAAGGAGTGACAAAGAAAAAATTGTCAAAATTTGCAGTGACATTCATGAATCCAATCATGCAATGAAAGATATCATTGAACATTTAAACAACGATGGAGACCAAATTAATATAAGGTCACTTCCATGGTTATTGACTGAGCAACAAAGCAATGCAGTAAAAGAAGTGATACAAAAAATGAAATTTCCCACAGGATTTTGTTCGAACATAAAGAATATCTTAACAAGGAAAGGTGATTTTGGCGGGGTAAAAACACATGATTGGCATATCTTCATTAAGGTAATTATATTTTTGGTATATATATTGGTATATTACAATACTGCATGTTTTTTGTTTACTTCTTTTCTTAATTTTGAAAAATATATTGATGAGACGTGTTCATTGTTATAGTATGTTCTACCTGTATCTCTCCCAGACAACTTTGACAATAATGTCAAACAAGTCATATATGATCTTGGAAAATACATGAGGTAATTAGAAACAATATTTTTCACGCATCATCATGTAATTTGTTTAATTCGTTGTATAACTTATATGAATTGACATTTGTTTTAGTCAATCATGTAGATTTGTACTACAATCTTAAATTTTCGTCGTTAAATGATATCATTATTTTCTTGCTTTACATGTAGATGGTTGTCATCGAAAGAAATCCACAAAGAAGATATAAAGTATTGGAAGAGAGAAATTCCTCGTTTAATGTGTCAAATGCAGAGATTTCTACCTTCGGCATTTTTCAATGCACAAGAACACTACCTCATACACCAAGTTGAGGAGATTGAATTGTGTGGACCTATACATGCAAGGTCCATGTGGATGGTTGAGAGGCACTTGAAATTTATGAAGGCTTTAGTTAGACAAAGAGCACGTCCAGAGGGTTCTATGGTGGAGGGATATATGGTATTTCAGGCCATGGTGTATATTGTTGAATATCTTCCAGGGTTGGGGTCTATTAAGACCGAATTAGATCGATGCATTGGTGATCCAAAGTCCACTAATAAATTAGAAGGAGAGTACCTGATGGGGAAAGGTAAATCGAGGAAGGTCAAAGGTAATTATTAAATGGTGTTATATATTAATAATGTTAATACATTTTAATAGTATCGTACATAATTATTTCATTTTTAATATTCATTAATGATATGCATCATTAATATTTATAATGTTACACTGCATTAAGTAATTATAAATTTTTGAGTTGATTTATGTAATTTTATTTTCATGCAGTTGGTTGCGAGTGGGATGCACTACATTTGTACGTCGCAAAAAAATCTTGATTGGATGAAGGTATGGATTGAACGATGTAATCAATCTGGTCGAGGACTATCATGGGAAGGTGTGGCTTCATTGGTTAAAGAAGCACATCGCAATGGAGATGTCAATCTAACAGAAAGGGAAATCGATTTAGCATATGGTTTAAAAGATAAACAGGTAAGCATGATATTATAAATATATAAGCCATAATATTTTCAATTACATCGATATTCATGTTCATCTTGATTAATTTCATTTTATTTGCATACTTTAAGAACATAAAATACTTACTAGTTCATTATCAATTGCAGGTAAAACACCACAAGGCTATGTGGTGCAACGGTCGTAAATATCGCATTAAAAAGTTGGATGACACAAGGAAAACATGTGATTCTGGGATTTAAGTGCAGTCTTTGAGGTCACTAATGTTTCATCTAGAAGCGACAAATGCCTAGAATTGTCAGAAAATCGATATTATGGATATTTGGAAGATATCATTGACTGTGACTTTAAATCATTCAAAATAATTCTTTTTGTTGTGAAATGGTATAGGCTACGATTGAATCGATTTGATCCCGATAGAACTGTTATTGAACATGCTAATGGATTTACCATGGTCAATACAAGGTCGCTTGAGTCACGAACGTCAGAGCCCTATGTTCTTCCAAGTCAATGTGAACAGGTATTTTACTCAGAAGTTCCTAGTAGATAGGGTTGGTCGTTTGTTATTAGACATGATCCAAGAGGAAGGCCGGTAAAGTATAATATTGTAGAGGAAGCTGATCAAGAAGGTGTTGAAGAAGAAGGTGATCATGTAGAGGATCAACATGAGTTGGATGTTGATGATCATAATGTTATGCAGGAAGATGTTGAAGAGTTAGTTGAAGCAGATGATGTTAGAGACAATGTTCATGATGAAGATGATATTGACGATCATGATGATCAATTTATTGAAACTAACAGCGACGACGATGATGATATAACTGCCTCTAATCCTTATAATGTTGAATCTGGATCAGATGATACAGATGTAGACTTGGATGGAGAAGATGATCATGAAGTGCATTGAACATCATTCCAAGTGATGTGGGAGGGGGGGGGGGGCAGATGAGCTTCCACCTTCACGTGGTTGTCCCTGTTGAGTAGAGAATATTAAGATATTCTTGAAACAAAGAGAAGCTCGTTAAGGTATTTTACTCAGAAGTTCCTGGTAGATAGGGTTGGTCGTTTGTTATTAGACATGATCTAAGAGATGGAAGGCAGGTAAAGTATAATATTGTAGAGTAATGCTTTTACTAGTTTGCTTAAATACATGAAATAGCATTAATGTTCAGAGTTCTAAACAAAATAACAACGTTCAGAGTTTTAAACAAGGCCGAGCTCCCGGATTTATTGGCTAGTATCATGCGGATAAGACTTAGTGGGAGGATAGGTCACAGGTTCGACTTGTCCGCCATATTCATTTTGGCATAACAAATGTTGTTTTTAAATTATGGTTACAACCATATGCTACCCACCAAAATGTTACTCTTTTACATATTTTAATACATAAAAGTTTTTAAACCCACGTCAACAGTAGCACAGCTATAGGGTTTAAATAGTCCCGTGCCAACAGTAGCAGAGCTATAGGTTTTAAACCCACGCAGCATTTGTTCCTTTTCCTCCCTTGTTTATGCATAAGCAGTACCAGATGCGATGCAATATGTTGAGCTTTAATAGGTAGAATAGAGGTGGCTAGAGCTTGGGTAGGGGTTTAAGAAGCAAAGTAGGTAGCAGGAGCAGTCCGCCATTTTGATTTGGAGCAGTCCACCATTTCGTCGATTTGGAGCAGTCTGCCATTTTGATTTGGAGAAGATTTAGTCCGCCATTTCGATTTGAAGCTCAGTCCATTCAGCCCCGCCATTTCGATTTGAAGCTCAGTCCGCCATTTCGATTTGAAGCTCAATCGATTCAGCCATTTCAGTTTGAAGCTCAGTCCATTCAGCCATTTTGATTTGGAGCTACCATTCCATTCCAAATGTCTTCAGTAAGTGACATTCTCATCCATAGCTTCATTTGCCTGATATGCACACTGTGTGGGACATTACATCTATAAATGTTCATTCTGTAGTCGGTCCAAGTCCTCCAACTAGAAACTTGGCTTATTGATGCAGGCACCACCTGCAATACCTAAGCAGACCCTTGATTCCCAAATTTTCTGTACTGGAATCTTCACTTAATACAGTCCTTTACCATTCTTCTCTTAGTTTTTCTTAGTTTCCAATTAACTCTGTGACAGAACTAAAAATAGATAACTATCACTATACTTGGCAATTCTATCAAAATTGAGCAAGACTTCTCTATTAGCGAATTAAACACTTTACCTTTTGCTTAGCCCTCAACGGAACTTACTTTACACTCAAAGGTTAAACGCCACATCACCATTCGTCATGACCTAAGCCCCAACGGAAAATCACTTATCATACCAATTGTACCTTCTTTTCATTTTCCGCTTCCACCCAATGCACGACACGTATCTCTCAGCGGAAAACTCCACTTTGCCTCGAGCTTTGAACCGTCACTTTCCGCTGTGATCGTGATCGTTGATTTCTGACTTCACAACTCTGCTCTCATCCTGATCGTTAATCTCCTATGTGATCAGAACCATCCATTACTTAGTTCATCAATCTTCGCTCTGTTCTCGATCGTTGATCCCCAAATGTTATACATATGAGTGCCACTTATAGACTGTACATGTGAGCTAGGGCTTCTGCACTATGACAATTATGATGACTCACAAACCATTACAATATTCCATGGAATCGTTGTTTCCCTTAACGAATCAGATGTATACTCGAAATAGAAGGCTAATCAAATCCCACAGGGCTGAACAGAATGTTAACATATATATATACTGTATTTTACCCTAGGATATACACTGTAACGTTTCCAATAATTCACACTTCATTTCACTATTCCTTAAACTCGATGCTTTCAGATGAAATTGATGAATCATATGTATCCAACCAATGATAACAGAAATATCACAACATATACAGATGAGATGAATCATATATACTTTGATTTTACACAGTAGAGAGGAAATTTAATGATTCTCCATCATTTTATTAAATTTCACTGTATGTAATCAATCACACTCTACACCTTGCTCTCTCTTCCCGAGCTCTGTGAGCTAACCTTCATCTAGGCTAAGCTACCTATTCAAAATACTAAAGACTGCATTTATTTACAATGGATTTCTATTTCCAGATCCTATGATTAAGGAACAGAGACCTTAATAACCTCAACTGACCCCTACGAGTCATCATTGACTCACTAACAATTAACAAACCCTATCTTATCTTTTACAAGTGGAAAGGATCTAGAATCCTTGACCATTATTCAATTTTTTCACAAAAATAACAATTTACACAAATGTGAGACCCTAGGTCTCTTTGAATTCTCTTGACCTTGATGAAGTCATGGGTGACGTCTTTTTCATGAGCCTATGCTCCTGCATCACTTATGTCACCCTATACCGATGCCATCACATCCTTCCAAAATGATCTCTAAGGACTTTGTGACTAGTGCAGCAAAGTTGTGTTAGAAATCATGAGATAGAGGATCTGTGATTAATTCAATAAATACCCTATCCCAATAAGATAAACACAAGATAGATGTATCGCATACCATAAACACAAATAAAGACTTCAAGAGAGTGTGCAATAGATAGGATGCCCTTGGGCTGATGAATAATTCAATTGAATGAGATGATTACAATCCACAACCACCCACAAGTCCACCCATTAAGGGCCTCAATTACCCACCTAGTGGTTTGGCACATGGCCACAAGTGAATATTAGCCAAGATATCTCAACACCCCTCGCCCCTAATTTTCCCCGTGTATTGGTTTCAGTTCGAAATTAATGTTTTTAATTACTTTTTTGCAGTCAGTTGATCAAGGCAAGTCCCTAATGGAGCCTGAGAGGCCGACACCCCCCTACAGGCGACATGTATATATACCACATTTTTACTTACCTGCTTCTTTAGAAAGTACATTTGTTTAATTATGATATCAATGTGGTCAATATTTAAATATGTTTTTAAATCAGATTTTCCCCGTGTATTGGTTTCAGTGCAAAATTAATGTTTTTAATTACTTTGTTGCAGTCAGCCGATCGGGGCAAGTCCCCAATGGAGCCTGGGAGGCCGACACCCCCCTACAGGCAACAGGTATATATACCACATTTTTACTTACCTGCTTCTTTAGAAAGTACATTTGTTTAATTATGATATCAACATGGACAATATTTTGTTTGTAGGATTAAGGTCGAGGTAGGAGCCCCATGACAGATGATATGTCGACAGATGTTAGCATGCCACGCTCATCGGGTCATGAGCAGGTATATAGCACGTGAATTTCAGAAACTGTATTTATACATATTTATGTTATCTAATTATATTAATGATTTCAAATTGATATTAATGTTTTCTATTTTTATGTCGGATGATACTTATCTATAGATGGATCCAAAGGATATGGATTTGGGGCACATTCTTGATGATGTTGACCTCAAGAATTCAAAGAATATCCGGGATGCAGTTCAAAAAGCAAAAACAAAATTAAATCAGGAGGTCGTCAATCTGCTTATATCGAATACGCAAATGACGTAGGATGAGACTCAAGCAAAGATAGATCGTGTGTTGCTTAAAGTAAAGCGCTTGGATGTAAGCTGCAAAATCTTTCATTATAAGTCTATTCCAAATGCAATTTTTTTTCCTATTCGTATATGAGTAACTAAAATATTATTTGTTTCTACAGGAATATTTTTTCCCCGGTGAGAGGCATGTTGCTACCATTGAGCATGACACCCCCTTCGCCACTGATCATGTATCATTGCCGTCTGGCTAGTCAGAAACACAAAATGAGACACCCCAGACGGAACATGAGAGTGCCGATGAGGATCAGGGGCCAGTACATGGAGAAGAGCATGACTTTGATGCTTCCGTCCCAGCATTTCCTGGATCTTTCCGTGTCACTAGCACGGGAACATTTGAGACTACTTTTTTGGTGGACGAAGATCTCATTCCCTACAAGATGGAGAAGATTCCAGGTACTATTTACAAAATGTTTTAACTATATATTATAATTTTATTGGAATGTAATTATGCATCATTCTTTTTACACTAATTAACACATACTTGTTTTTGTAGGAAATGATGTCTTTTATAAACATCTTAATGATTGGTCTTTAGAGCTGTTTGGGCCCACTATCCGCACATGGTGGAACCGGCAGAGTAAAGTTTTGAAAGATGAGCTTATTGCTCGCTTGGTTGGGTTTTTTGGTGCCGAAACCTTCAACCGAAAAAAGGTTCTCGAAAAAGCTGACCAACATTTACATTATGTACTGGAGCAATATCGGAACAACTTAGCAGATAATCCAAAGTATGAGCGCCCTCCTATGATTCCAACAACGGAGTGGAAAGGCTTGCTGGATGATGCAAGGGAGAAAGCTGCGAAAATAGCGGGCAAGCCAGTACCCGAGTCAGCTAGAAGGTATGCAATACTTTCAGCAATGCAATTATATGTTTATTACACTTTATTTTCCATTTTTGTGCAATGTCTAATGTATTTAAAAATACTTTTATAGGCTACCAGATGCGTCGAAGGCCACCCAAGCAAGAATAGAAAAACATGGGCAACACAAGCTTGGCCCTGGTGGATATTCCAACCTGCAAGCACGAATCGTAAGTATGATCAATAATTATTTTATTGTATAGAAATTATAGATTGCATTTAAAATTGTTTTCATGATGATATAACAACAACAATGATGATCTAATTGAAAATTACAGGCTCAAAGATTCCACGATTTGCCAACGGAGGAAGACATGAGGATCGGCTACCAACGTGGGTTTTCAGGTGTTGTTGAACATCTAACAAGCAGTCGTGGTAGCCAAGCAACAGTGATCCATCCTGCGAACAGGTAACTACAATAAGAAAATTCTATTTAAGATTGATTCATTGTGTTCTATATTCATTAATAAACTAGTACATAAAATATTGAGTCTCTTTGTGTTAAGCCGCACAACGAAAGTAGAGAAAATGCAGAGGATGGAGGAGAAAGAGATATTGAAGTTCATGTTGATCGAAATCCAGGTAATAAATATTCTTGTGTTAAAAAAAAACTAGCATGGATTAAAGTCTCAAATATTAAATTGCAAATACTATATTGTTGTAAGTGTTGATGTTTTAATGCAGAGGGTCTTCATGTGCAACTTGAGGCAGCAGCAGAAGATCAAACGTAGGAAATTCATGTCACCCATGAGTTGCCAGGTACAAAGCACCGCTCTAATGTTTTTTTCTTAATGAAGGACTTACAATGATTATAATAGTAAAAACACGTCAAGTAATTAATATTTCTTCATTCTTCCAGTACATCCTGGCACCTTACAGCAGCCGCATACACGTCGTGAGCACACGACCCGTCGACAAACACGATCACAGGCAGCTACAGAATTTGTAGAAGAGGATGTCACACTTAGAGAATTTGTGGAGAGAAAAAAGCGTCAAAAAAAGTAGTGATTGTAATAAGTACACTATTACATTTTTTTTTATGCATTGTCCTCGGATATTATTTTTGATATTATGGAGTAATGTCTTCAACTATTTATTTTTTTCTATGTATGAATGAATGAATGAGTTAATTAATGAATGCTATAAACTAATTAATGATCGAATGCACGTAATTCCTTTAAGACAAGCAACTCACGATGTTCACACAAAAGATCATTTATTTCCAAGCACGTGCATTGGGTATGGGGAATTGAGAGTGATGTGAGGGGGGGGAGGGGCCATATGAGCTTCCACCTTCACGTGGTTGGCCCTATTTAGTAGAGAATATTAAACTATTCTCGAAACAGAGAAGAGCTCAATAAGGTAAAATGCATGCATTATTACAATGTTTCTTTCTTATGACCAGATACGTTGTTTCTTTCTTCTAGCTAACTATAGACATGCATTTTCTTTATACTGCAGAGTGAGAATCTTGATGGGCTGGAGCTTTCTAGTTTGGAAGATCTTCAAAGTATCAGGATGAGGATCGTTGGAATCCATTCTGTGCATCAATACCTCAACATCTTTTGCAAACTCTACATCCGGCTCCAAATCCACAAATATGAAGAGGTACCCATCCTTCAATTTAATTTAGGTTTTCTATTGATTTTTCAATGTGAAGTAGAAAAGAAGGGTTCAGTAAATCATTCCCAAGAAATAGATGAAAGCCAGTGGATGAACAGCAGGCCTGTAGCAGAGGTATTGAGGTTTTATATAATCTTAGTGTGTTGCAACTAACGAAGTTCCTAAGGTAAAATTCATGGTAGTTCTCACATTGATAATCTAGAATTGGTTTGCTAATATGATTAGTGGGTTGTCATTAGACGTTCATAAGGTGGAGCTTGCAAATCTCAATAATGGTGATTTGTCATTCTTTAAACCATTTCATCTGTCCCAAGGTATAGAAGACCCTAGAATATCCTGTTAACCAGCACAAGGTCATGTTGTCAACAAACCCAGTGAGGACTTGTGATGATCGAGAAATACAATACGATAAGTCTTGTATTTTTGTCCTATTTTTAAATTAATAATTTAATATATGTGGTGGCTTTGATTGAAATTTCCCATAACACTGACTTATGTATAGCTGAGACCTGCTTTTGAATATTCTATCATATGTAGTTATGTATGTAAGGGCTTGGTATGAATGGATGACATGTGTACTATATGTGTAGTATGCTTCCTCTTGCAATTGCTATGCATGTAGAACTCTGTTGTTCCTGACCTCTGCTGTTGATATTCTCCTAGTTATAGCTGTAACAAAAGTGTATTTTCAAGGTATTTGAGGGAAGTTCCAACAGCTTCTCATGTTTGCAATTGGGATTATACCATCTGGACATCCAATTGGAATGGGATCAAAGCAAGAATTTCTTATTCTTCATGTTTGTTTGAACATCATTCTTCATTTGTCCCACAAAGTTTAAAGGGATTGAAATGAGATGCCCCCCCTTCCTCTTCTCAAATTCATGGGTGCTGTTATCACTCCGTAATTTCTTGAGGCTGTGTTCAAGAAACCCAAAGGTAACCTACAACCAATCTTTAGGATGACTGTCTGACTCAGCCAACCAGAGAGGGCTCTCTCTTTGTCACTGTATGATAAATGTATCAAGGAATAGGAGAAACAAGGCCAGATTCTCAAGGTAACAAGTGTTTTCAATGGTGATCAAGGTGTTGGGAAAGTTCAAGAGTAAAGAACATTGGGCAATGGAGTCAAGGATTGAGGCTTAAATCAAATGAAAGAGTAGATCAGGTCACAGAGGTTTAATGCCTTTTGCATGCATTTGGCACAGATCATTAAACTTTAAAGGTGATAGCAGAAGGTAGAGAAGTGATTGTTTATTTTTAGGAGCATGTGACTATGAATTCCTTAAATAAACAGGAAAGACTTATGAAAGACAGGGAAAAGTAAATTATAATAGAGCACCAGAACACCAACGATGAATTCTATTACAGTTTATCTTTCAATGGTATTTACTGTAAATACTGTGGAGCATGGAAACATGAATTCCAAAGATTTAAATTAACAGTAAAGAAGAGGAAATAACACAGATGAATGAATTTCACATAGAAGACATTCTGCAACAAAACATGGAAGGAATCTTAAACATCAGAAAACCTATATGTCTGTTCTTTCATTGAAGTTCACAAAATCCCAGATACACGAGTCTTTTCTTCTTTACAATATGAATTTCTTCGACCAAAGACCAACCCTCTCCCTATCGAAGCAAGGTCTATTTGTAGTTAATCTATTCAAAGGAGAGATGCAAAAAACTAGGAAACAGTTACATACGTGGGGATCATGTCCCAGCAAAATAGCTTAAATCCTATCTTCTAAAACAGATGGCATAGTGACCATTTATTACATAACCAACTCTAAAAATAGAAATGACAACTGCATGAATATTTATGAGGTCGATAATCCTTTTAGGATCAACAATATCCTATTCATTTCCAGGATGGAAAGAGATATCATTGATGTTTTCTGATAATTTTAGCCTTCAAAGGCGCATACTGTCTGAACAGGCTCGCTTGATTAACTTGTCATCTTCCTCTGAATATTTCCAAAACAACTGTAAATAAAGTATCTGTGTGACTGTTGCTTACTGTAGTAACTACAGACAGCAAGCTAACATCATGGACTCCCTAAAACTTCTTCTGCATGATCTAAACTTTATATTTCTTAGCAACAGTATCAAATATCTGACAACCTTGACTTACTTATGCTTCACGGACATCTAACTGGCACTTCCTGGACCTGAACTTGGTATAAGAACTCGTGCTCCCACCCTAAATACTTCATTCCAAGAATCATCCTTTGGAATAGAAGCATCAAATAATTCTTCCATCAACACATCAAGCTCTATTAAAAGACCTTCTGTAAAGACAGGCAATTTAGATTTAACCTCCCTGAAAAGTAATGGAAGTTCGAAGTCCTGGCTCATTTTGCTTACTACCACCATGCCTTTAAGTCCTTTTACCATATCATTAAATTTGCTATGGTCTGATCTGGCTTTAATCAACATTTCTTTATATTCAAGCCATGCTATTAGCATATTCTCATCATCCCAAAAGGATGGTAAACCATAACCAATCAATGGTAAAAAGGCTTGCTTGAACTCCTGCACTTGCTTTCTAATCTGGGACATCTTTCCTCTGACTGAATTCAACAGAGTATATTTCTGCAACACCCTCCTGGCATCTACTAACAGAACAGTTCTGTTACTCACCTTTAAAACCTATAACTCAGAAGCAGGAGCTTTACTGAGGAAAATAATTGCGTTTTGAGCTACCTCTTGAGTTCTGTTAATTAACTTTTCCTCAGCTAATTTACATTTGTTGGATGCCACTACCAATGCCTTCTCATGCTCCTCCACAATCATCAATTGAGGCCTGAAAGCATTGATATCTGCTATCAATTCATCCCAAAGAAAATGCTTTGCACCTTCCAGTGGTAGAACTCCCTTGGTTTTCTCTTTCAACTTATAAATCTTATCTTTCAGTTTATCATTTTCTTCTTTGAGCTTGATGATTTCCTGCTCTCTAGGATCCTGAGCTTTAATCTCTTCAATCTGCAGTTTAAGTTCAGAAATTGTGTCCTCTAAGTCTGAAACCTTCTCCTTGAAATTCTCAATTTCAGCTTCATGTACAGACATATCTGCAATGTCATGTATGATCTGGTCAATTGGTGACAAAGGACTAGTTCCCCTGTTTGATTTCAATTGTTCAATTTCTTGAAGCAATTTACCTTTCTCTTTCTCCAATGCCTCTTTCTGCTCCTGAAGGACTAGAATTTTGGCATTATCTTCCACAACCTTTGCATTCAAACCAGCCATCTCTTCATGCAACTTAACCAAATTAGGTGAAGGTGTAGTATCAACATTAACATTTACAGCTTTACCCCTCCTTCTAACTGTCTTAACAGTTTTCACTTTGACTGTTGGCTGGGTTTCTGCCCCTTGTGCAGGTGGCAACTCTTTATATGAAGCCAGCTCAGTTTGTAAATAAGCCACCTGTGTAGACCATGATTTGTTTGCAGCTTTCTCCTGGTTCAGGTGAGCTTCCAATTTTTCTATTTTCTGCACTGCATTCTTATGTGCCAAGGTCTCCCTAGTCAAGTCAGCATAAAGGACTTCACTGGCTTGTTTGTGGAACCAAATCTTGTCAGGAGCTGGTAATTGATCCATTTCTAAACGAATCTCAGAAGCCTTTTCATCATCAGTGATGGCCAAACTTAAAGATCCAGTTGTTGAATCCCTCACTATCATCAATGTTGTCTTCATATCAGATTTTTCTTTGAGTTCATTCAATTGTTTTTGCTCTTGCATCACAGACTCATTTCTCTGATCAATGTAATGTTTGAGGAGACTCTGCTTGTTTTGAAATTGACCTTCAGCAGCTGCAGCATAACTATATTTCTTGTATTACAGGACCGGTACAGGGGGTAGTTTACTGCTTTCTTCAGGGTTTGCAGTAGTATTTTCAACTCTGGTCTATGATACTTCTTCTTGAATAATAGTACGGGTGATAACTAGCTCCCTTATCATATCAACATCAATGATCTCTGTATCCATGGCAGTTTTCTGCTTTTTAGATGTCTCGGGTTCCTTTGTATCCATCTCTGTGGCCTCTGGTTCTGACCTTTTCTTGGTAGATATCTGCTCCACTTTTCCCTGTGCAGTATTTGACTGTGAAAAATCTATATGATCTCTAGCCTCTACAATCTCCTTTAAAGGCTCACTGATCCAGATCTGATCATATATAAGAGAATTGGCCTCTCCCATCCAAGTTTCAGCCTGACTGTGCTGAAATATACCTTTGCCATACTCCTGTCTCCTTTGTGAAATAACATGTTTAGGGTCATATTTTATAGGTGGTACTTGAGGGAAATCAAGCTGCTTCAGAACTTCTTCAATAATGGGCAATGTTGCTTCCTTCTTTAAAATGAAATTTCCCACAGTCATAGGATATTTTATCCATGAACTCCTTTTCAATGATGGGGCAGTGAAATGTTCTTTATCTGCAGAGATCCTTTTCCTCATTACCTCTAAAGCAAATACATAGGTAGTTAAAAATATAGGCAACACATATGGTGATCCAGTGAATCCAAAGACTTTGACAAGGGAGAAGTTTTTTGCCAGGAACCAATCTCCAATCAAATCAGGGTTTAGGATTTCTTTCAAGTCATTTGAAATTATGCTGATCTCTGGATTAAACACTCTGAACAGATTAAGTACGATCAAATCCATGAACTTGGCATAAGACTAGGCATGGTAAAATGGTGAAGAAGGAGGCCATTTCTTGAAGGTTTCTGAGTCTGTAATGGCTAGTGCTCCTAACTTAGCATGAATTATCAAAGCATATAAGTATGCTTGATACCTGAAAGGATAGATTTTGGAGAAATTGGACAACTGAAAACACATTTCTTTGGCAAAATATTCATCAAACCTAAGGGGTGTTGTTCCAGGTCTATCTAGGTATAGGAAAATTCCTAACATTGCTTCAGTTACCTCCGAACTAGTGTCTGACCCTAAAATTTGACTTAATAGGGTTACAGCAGCAGCAATAACTGGTAAACAAAGTTTAGATGAAAAAGGAACAGACAGGTTCTCCACTAGTTTCAACAAAACCTTCTGATACATTCGTTCTTTATCCTCACTAGAAACTTTCTTGTAAATCTGGGATATTTCAGCTTCATTAAAAGAGATAGAAGTTGAAACGAAATCAGCAGAATATTTCAGGGTTTCCCTAAGGGTTTGAGGGTCTACTTTGCAGATAATTCGATCACCCTGGTAATTCATAATTACTCCCTCTGAGGTTGAAAACTTTTCAGCACATAAGGATACAAATTCTGGGCAACTAGGTAAAGGATACAATGTAGAAGGGATCAAAGTACTGTACAATTTGGTATGGAACTCGGAATTGTCAAGGGAAGCAGTACTGAGGTCATTGTGACTAGTAATGATATCAAAGGGTTTTGAAATTGGGTCATATACATCTCAGAAACGGTCAGAAATCAAGTCTTCGGAGGAATCTAAGGTTTTTACAGTGGTAAACATGGTGAAAGCAGGTAATTCAACAGAGGAATACTCAGAAATTGTGTACTGGCTGAGGGTAAGGGATGACTGTAGTTACTCACAGTTGAAATGTTGATAGTATATCTGGTATCTGTAGCAGCCGAACCAATCGAACCTTGATCTCCAAGCAAAAATGGAGGAAACAGTCTTTCAGCGGTCTTTGACGGTAACATGTACGGTGGAGCCTCCTTAGTTAGTGCCCTGATAGATTGGGATGAGTACTATTGTTGGACCCCGCATGCATATCAGAGAGCTATAGCACCTGGCACTCCTTTGTCCATAGGATCCTGTGAAACCTAGCCCCTGCAGCCAGATTACTTAAAAAATTAATACCCTAGACCAGGATACCAAATTTTATGAATTATGTCAGCATAGTATTACTCAGGGAGGATTAATACTCCGATAGGAGTAGTACTCTCAAAAAGAGTTAAGGTCGTAACCACACCCTTCTTGGGGCCTATCTAAAAATATTCCTCTTGTTGCACTAATTGTAGTGGTACCACTCACAAATAACCTATTTTCAATGGACCCACTCCTACCATTATGAGTGACCTATATAAAAATACTCCTGGAAAGACGCCATGGAGTACAAGCTCAATAATCTGGAAACCAAACTTGAACAAAGCTTCACCACATAGGTCACCGAGAGTCATAATATGCTCCTACAATAGATTGGATCCCTACGAGATGTGATTATGAAAGATAATGGTATTTATCAAAACCCCTCGAAACACATGGATAGAGGTTAATCTTCCTATGGGGGAGGTTCATTACATGGTTCCCAGTTTCCTGAGACTCAATATAATGTGTGGCATCAATATACCAAATTTGACATGAATAAGTTTTATGGTTTTGACCCCACTAGCTGGATGACCAGATGGAACACTACTTTTATCCATCCACCAGATTACTGATGATCTGCTCAAACTCAATGCGAGTTAACATGTTAAGTTAGACCGCAGCGGAAAATAGGATATCGTACATTTCTGTACGGGTATCCATTTTCCGCTTCCACTCAGTGACAACCACGTAGCACCCGTCACATCTCAGCGGAAAACGGACTTTCTTTAACCTTCATGATAGATGTATTATCCGCTGAGATCTGAGCCATCAGATCTTGGCGAAAATTAGCGCTGCATCTACAGCCCTTGATATGTTCTGGCGCTTAACCTCCTCCGAGCCCACTGTACTTTATAGTGGAGATTTGACCGCTCCTCTATTTTACTTCATTATTTGGGTTTTCCGACAATTCTCTTGCCAAACTAACAGCTCCTCCAATGTTTTAAGACCTCCGCTAAGCACAGAAATTTTCTAAATGAGAGTCTTTTTTTAATGAACAGCACTATTTTTTCCATCGACCTTTGCCAGAAATTTATACTGTGATAACAGGTGCCTTGTGTTATCACTCCGTAATTTCTTTGTGGAGTAGGAGGAGATGGAAGAGGCTCCTGTACCCCACCTAGATGTAGCAACTATTCAACTTGGCAACCTTTTTCATGTTTTTGCTGGATACAAAACTATTGATATTGTAAGTTAACAATCCCATTATCTGAATAGACTGGTTAATAATCTGTTTAGACTCTTAGATGTCATATGCGTGTGCATTAGCTTTATGAGTTGGGAATATGATTTTTTTTAATGTTTTTATGTACATGGCACAATTGACTTTGAAGGTGAGCATTGCAACAAACTAAGTAAACTGAGTAGGCTGGGAAATATTTTTATAGAATTCCCTCTCTTCTAGCTTTTTTTCTCTATTTCAAACACCTTTACTACTTCATGTCCAATCTCACTGTGTTTGAAATTGGGTTACAAAAGTTGTTTGTGCCAATTGTTTGGATGTTTACATCTTGAAATTTAATACATCATCATGTGATTTTGGTTGTAATATATCCAATAATACTTTCTCTTGAATCTGATCTACAGAAGTTTCAACCAATAGTTTTATTTTGGCAACCTTGAATTTTGTATTCCACCATGTGATTCTTGATGTCTAATATGAATATATTCTTGAGAATAGGTTAGAGAAGTTATTTGAGCCAATATTTTCCTTTTTCACACCTTGAACTTTCATAGATCACCATGCACTTCTTGTTTTACAATAATTAATGTTGGGAATCCTTCAATGTTGAAGAAGAGCATACCAAATCTAGAAGAGGAGTCAGTATTGAAAATTGCACTCTGATCAAAATTCAATTTCATTGATGGCTTATCAAGAAAACTAAAAAAACATTCTGAAAGGAAGTAATGAAGTGATCATCCATAACTTTAGTCGGAACCAATTTGTTAAAAACAAGTGATAGATCATCCATCATACAATAAAAGATATGAAATCTTCATTGGGTTATTTCACCTAAAAGATATTCCAATGGCAAGAAAAGAAGATTGATTAAATTTGTAGACTGCCCGCCATTTACACAACTTTCAGTGAGGACATCCAAAGAAAAATATTTAGGGTTTGGAGTTAATGCGGACTTGAAAACACAAAGTAGCCTCGACATAACTAATTCATTGGAGCACATAGCTCTAACCATTCCAAAAATGGGTTTGCACCTCGAGAAATTTGATCTAGAGCAAATATTAGGTCTACAGCAAATATGTGTTTCATAGTTCTGTTTTTCTGCTTTGAAGATTTCTCCTTTTTAGTGATGGTACACATGTTTAAACTTTAAGCATTTACCTGCAGGTGATTGAACATATGGAGGTATCATATCATCATTCGGCTGTTCTCATTCTATGTAGTTTTGTGTTGCCTCATCTTTGTATATCTCTGTAATTATCATGCCTCACCTTTGTGTTGCCTCATCTGTGTGTAGGTTTGTCGTGCCTCATCTTTGTAATCATGTTGTTGTTCTCATCTCTTGGTCTGGTACAGGTACTCTGTATCTCTTCTCTGGTCTGATCTTCATTGTAATACTGTACAGCTCTGTCCAAATGATAGGGCCATCAATGACAACATACAGATCTGTCATCAACAATATCTTTCTATGGTTGGATTTGTATTGTAGTATATTGTTAAATTTCTCACTCCTTAAATTATGATTGTATCTGTAATATGTACATTTGTCCTGTCCTGAGAACATAGAAGATAATTGCTTTTGAGAGTGGAATATATGGATTGCAGCATACTGAGTGAAATCTTTGTGGTGTGTAGAGTTAGGAATTCAGTTGACATTTCTGCAAAAGATACAGAAACAACAAAAGGCAGAGTGTCTCCTAGGTCAAAAAAATATCAAATGGGTCTCCTTTGGAAAGAGACTCACAAATCATTGACAAGATCACAAAAGTTGATATAACAAGCAAACAATCAAGGGTACAAATTTGCACAGAGAAAGATGAAAGTAGCAGCAGCAGTGAGAGTGATGATCATTCCTCTGACATGGATATTGAACCCAGCTTTCAGAAGGTGAAGAGAAACAAAAGAGAGCGTGAGCCTACTGTAGATGAAAATTCTTTACATCAAACATAATCTAAGGTAGTGCAAATTTATCTATTTCATGAGTATTATTGCTTCTCCTAATCTCTGGAATTGTAGCACTATCTTTAGACAAATATTTTAGAAGTTCCATGGTTTGTCTTCATAGAAATGTTGACTTGCTGCTTTTATACTTTCAGGTGGACTTGCCTATTCAATATGAAGATTTTTCTATTGAATGTCTTGGTACCATTGATCATCGGCCTACAAATCTGTGCAAATATTTATTAATTTTTTTTTTAAAAACGTTTACAGCCTGTCGGTTAACCGACACCTAGAACATCTACAGACTGTCGGTTAACCAACACCTAGAACATCCACAGACTGTCGGTTAACCGACCCCTAGAACATCTACAGACTGTCGGTTAACCGACACCTAGAACATCTACAGACTGACGGTTAACCGAAACCTAGAACATCTACAGACTGTCGGTTAACCGACACCTAGAACATTTATAGGCCATCAGTTAACCGACGCCTAACAGACTCCTTGGAGCATTTGATCGATGGTAAGAAGCCGTCGGTTTGTTTTTTTAAATTGTTCTAGGTGTCGTTGGATTTGCGTCGGTTAACCGACACCTCTCCAAGGCGTCAGGTAACCGACGGTATGATTAACCGTCGCTGAACTGACGCCTTGGAGCGGTGTCGGACAACCGACAAAAATCTAG
Source organism: Larix kaempferi (assembly GCA_027924585.1). NCBI lineage: Eukaryota > Viridiplantae > Streptophyta > Pinopsida > Pinales > Pinaceae > Larix > Larix kaempferi. The sequence continues at coordinate 34,932,223 of BSBM01000074.1, read as the reverse complement.
CGACGCCTAAAAAAAACATAGTGTTGTACATGCGACAGGGAAATGTCGAAAATCCGACAATACAGCCGTCGGATTTTGGTTCAAAATGTTGTAGTGAGACGACTTTATTCGGATGCCTGTAGATGGGTCTGCATTTAGAGATATGGAGGAAAAATGGCCTCACTTTAAAGACGAACCTCGTAATCTGAGGATTTCTTTGGCAGCAAATGGTGTCAATCCTTTTGCGTAGATGCGATCTGTTTACTAGGTGTGGCCTATTTTTGTTATCAACAACAACATTCCTCCATGGTTGACAATAAAGAGGGAGCACATAATGTTGTCGATGATTATTCCAGGTATGAACACTGCAGTTTTTTTTATTGTAGTGGTATATTCTCATTTATCATTTTTTGTCTCATAATTTTATATATATATTTAAAGTTTTTCTATTGTGAAATATGGTTTATATATCTAAATGGTACGTATCATAATCAGAATATTTATTTTATATGTTCAAATCAATCAGGTAAGTACCAAGTCAAAGATATGAATGTATATATTGAACCTCTTATTGATGAGCTACTGAAGTTATGGAATGGCATCACTATGTATGACTTATCTAGACCAATACGACAAAGGAAATTCCAATTCCATGCAATGCTTGTATGGACAATACATGATGCCCCAGGGTTAACCCATTTCTGTGGTATGTAATTATAAGTTCCACTTTAGTTGCATTTAATTTTACGAACTACTAGTTAATATAATACGCATGCATGTTTTTCTAAATAATCCAATCATTTTTTATATAATTATAATAGACATTAATATTGATATTCCATCTTTTTATTTAGGTCTTCAGATAAAGGGGAAATTTGCATGTGCGGTTTGTGGTCCTAAGATCAAATCTCGTCATTCAAAAATCTTAGGAAATGAGGTGTTTGATGAGTATAGGCACTTCCTCTCCAAGAATCACAGGTATTGAACTACCGAAAAACATCTTTTCAATGGCAAGCAAGAGACTGCATTAAAACCAAAGAGAATAACACCTCAGCTATGGAAGTTGCAATATAATAGAAATCGTCAAGGTACGTATAATCAATCATTGTATATGATCATATTGTGTTTTATTATATTGTGTGTTGTTTAGTGTAATTGGCATTGATTTAATATTTAATTTCATCATTGTCGTTCATGTGATCATCATGAAGGCATTAATGGGCTTCCACGAGGAATGAAAAGTTATCCTAGACAATTTAGTAGGTTGCCCAATTATGAGCACCTACAAATTGCTCATCTATTTGATACAATGCATCTCGGAAAGAATGTGACTCAAACATTATGGCGAATATTGGATGGAAGGAGTGACAAAGAAAAAATTATCAAAATTTGCAAAGACATTCAAGATAACAACCATGCAATGAAAGAAGTCATTCAATTTCATAGCAACGGAGAGCAAATTAATATAAACTCACTTCCATGGATGTTAACAGACCAGCAAAGTAATGTTGTAAAAGAAGTAATTCAAAAAATTAAATTTCCCACCGGATTTTGTGCGAACATGAAGAATATTATAACAAAGAAAGGTGATTTCGCGGGGGTGAAAATGCATGATTGGCATGTCTTCGTGAAGGTAATAATTAATATGGTATGCATTTAATAATTATTTTTTTTCTTTTTCTAGTACTCTTTTTCGATATACTGAAACTATTTGTATATTATTGTTACAGTATGTTCTACCTCTCTCTATCCCGGACAACTTTGACAACAATGTCAAGCATATAATATATAGTCTCAAGAAATACATGAGGTAAGTGGTGATTTTTCCATGTGCTTACTTTTTGTTTAATTCAACATAGAACTTATTCTTAATTTGATTTTCATTCTCTACTTCATGTTACGTAATATAATGACTTTTTTCTTTAATCTCTTGATTGGCCGGTTGTCATGTCACTTGTAGATGGTTGTCATCTAAAGAATTCCATAAAGAAGACATAAAGTATTGGAGGAGAGAAATTCCTCGTCTCATGTGTGAAATGCAGAAGCATCTACCTTCAACATTTTTCAATGCACAGGAACACTACCTCATACACCAAGTTGAGGAGATTGAACTGTGTAGACCTGTGCACTCAAGGTCCATGTGGATGGTTGAGAGGCACTTGAAATTTATGAAGGGTTTGGTCAGACTACGAGCATATGATGAGGGTTCTATGATGGAGGTATATATGGTATACCAAAACATATTGTACATTAGTGAATATCTTCCTATATTGGTGTCAAATCTCAATTTACGTCGCATTTGTGATCCAAACTCCAAAAACGATTTCGAAGGGGAGTACCCGAAGGTGAAAGGTAGATCAAGGAAGGTGAAAGGTAATATAACACATTTCACTGGTGATGTTTATGTTTATATATCATACATATATATTCTATTTTTTTATTTAGTATTTTGCATCATTTTATATTGTAATTATATACTTTTTTAAGTGACTAATATACATTTTCATTGAATTTTAATTTTATTGTCATCAAACAGTTGGTCGAGAGTGGGATGCGATTCATTTATACATCGCAAACAATCTTGACTGGATGAAGGTATGGATCGAAAAATGTGAACAATCTGGTCATAGAATATCATGGGAAGGTGTGGCTTCATTGGTTAAAGTTGTACATCACAATGGAGACACCAATGTAACACAAAGGGAAATCAATTTAGCAAGAGGTTTAAAAGATAAGCAAGTAAGCATATTAATCAACGGCACTATTTTTTTTTTTAAATATTGTCGTTGTATGTCACGCTGGTTATTTTCCTTTTATGGAATTATAATAAACATGCACTACTTTATCATAAATATGGTGTGATCATTATGTAATCTTTTCCTGTATGGCTTGTTGTACTAGGTAAAACACCATAAGGCTATGTGGTGCAATGGATGTAGATATCGCATCAAAAAGTTGGATGAAGCAAAGAAAAAAACTGATTGTGGGATATCTGCAGTCTTTGAGGTGACCAATGTTTCTTCTAGAAGTGACAGACATCTAGAACTATCTGAAAATCGATACTATGGGTATCTGGAAGACATTCTTCAGTGTGACTTTAACTCCTTCAAGATATTTATGTTCGTTGTCAAATGGTACAGGTGTCAATTGAATCAACGTGATCCCGATAGAACAATTATTGAACATGATAATGGTTTTACCACGGTAAATACAAGGTTGTTTGAGCTAGGAACGGAGCCCTATGTTCTTCCAACCCAATGTGAACAGGTATTTTACTCTGAGGTTCCAGGTAGAGTGGGTTGGTCATTTTCTATGAGACACGATCCAAGGGGAAGGCCGGTAAAGTATAACGTTGATGAAGGTAATGAAGACATTCTCGAAGAAGAAGACGCCACAAAAGATGATCATGATCAACATGAGTTAGATGATCATGGTCCAGAAGAAGATGTCAAAGAACTTATTGAATCAGATGATGTACTATCAAACAATGTCCATGAAGATGATATCGACGATGACATGTTGATCGTAACTAACAATGACGACGAGGATGATATGGCCAATCCTTACAATGTTGAATCTGGATCATCGGATGATAGTATAGACGATGACCCGGATGAAGAAGATGATGAAGACCATTGAAGTTTACGAGGTATGCAGTAATAATAAATTAATTGTTTCGTAGTGAGTTTCCATTTTCCTATATGATATAATTAGAAACATTGCTTGTTTTAGAGTATGTCAAAAAACACATTTAAAGTTTCTAGTGTACATAGATATTTTTGTCGGGTTATGGGGAATTGAGAGTGATGTGAGGGGGGCGAGGGGTCATAAGAGCTTCGACCTTCACGTGGTTGGCCCTGTTTAGTAGAGAATATTAAATTATTCTTGAAACAGAGAGAAGCTTAGTAAGGAAGTGCACAATTATCAAGACTCAAACATCATCATCATCATCGCCGTCGTCGTCGTCATCGTGACCATCTAGTTCATCATCATCTTCATCATCATCATATTTTTCTTCTTGATCATCATCTTCATCATTCTCATCATCATCAGCAGTAGCAGCATCATGTTTATCGTCGTCATCATGGCCACCACCATCATCATCATTGTGAGCAGCATCATTGTCATCATCCTCACCACCACCATCATCATCATCATCTTCCTCATCATCATCAGCAATATCTTCATCATCATCGTCATCATCATCGTCACCATCGATCGTCTTCATCATCATCGTCATCATCGATCGTCTTCGTCATCATCGTCATCATCGATCATCTTCATCATCATCGTCATCATCGATTGTCTTCATCATCATCGTCATCATCATCGTCATCATCATCATGATCTTCATCATGATCATCATCGTTATATGAAATCCGATGCAGCTATTACCTAGAAAAACCAACGGTGTTTGTCGTCGATGGTTTAGCGATCTCTTTTCGGATTCTTTTGAAGTCAGAAGTATGATATTAGACGCATGCATTGACGGTGTGGGAGGGTTTCAAGACTCTAATGAATGACACTCACCATTGCAGCATCAGAAACCATACCTATAAATTAAATAATGTGATACATGGGGCCAACGTTGAAATTTTTTAAATATGTGTTGGCTTGGACTGAAATTTGGCATGGTTAGACTAGATGCATGCATTGACGGTGTGGGAGGGTTTCTAGACTCAAAAATGACTGACACCAACCATTAATGGAGCATTAAAAACCATGTAATGATACTCAACAAGGATTAATTTGATCATCATGGTTTCACTCTGAAATAACTTACTTTTTTGTGGACTCGCTAGTACCATTGCTTATGGACCCTCACAAGGAAATCCTCTTAGGTCGTTGATTGTGTTGGGATAAATCATCACTAACCTATTTGATGGCCCTAATGGTCCCATGATAAACACTCATAACATGTAAACTATAGAGGACATACAAAAAATGGTTGATTCTCTCACCCAATTAGTTAGCAAAATGGAAACCAAGAATCACTTCTCATTTTCCAACCCTTCCAATAGTATGACGCCTCATTTTTCTGAAGTAATTCTAAACAAGTTTGGTGGGTCAGATCCGATTGGTTGGTTCGATCGATCAAATGAAGCACTAACTTTCCCTTAATGTAATATTTTATTACCTAATGAAATTCATTATAGGAGTCATCAAAGTTCATTTGTTTTTTCATAAAAATTAATTGATTGTTTTTTAAGCAATTCCTTATTAGTGGTCTTAAAGAGGAAATTAAATCCCACTTAGAGGTGAACCACCCTACTACTTGGTTGGAGGACAATAATATTTATTGTCATGCATGTGTTATATCCTATGCTTAGTCCAAAATCCCCAACTTTATTTCATTTCCTTTCCCCAACTATGGTGGCTCTTCAACAACCTCTTCCACCTTTCAAGGTCCATAAGTTGCCATAGGACAAAATGGAGGAACATCAACTTAAGTTTATATGCTACAATTGTAATGAAAATTATTCTCTTGAGCATAGATGTAAGGAACATCAATTATTTGTGGACATATTTGAGGACATTTAGGATGATGAACTTGATGGAAGAACTCAAAAGGAATCCCCTCCCATCATTGAGGAAGTTTTTCTTCCTAACCCTGTGAAGAACCCTATATCTCCCTTAATTATTTGACTAGTATTTATTCTCCTCATTAATGTTAAACATGGTTGGCTATATCAAGAAGAGAAAATTCATTATCTTGATTAATGGAAGAACCACCCATATTTCATTCATCATTGAGTTTCCCAAGAAACCAATTGAAATTATTGTTACTAAGATATTTTAGATAATGATTATTGATGGGAAATTTATGAAATATGGTGGAAGTTGTGAAAATGTGATGCTTCAAATGGGTGATTACTCCCAGAAAACTAACATGTTTTCCATTGAAACGGGTGGGCATGATATTGTTCTCGGTGTGAATGGATAATAAGATTATGTCATATCACCATGGATTTATTGGAATTACAAATGAGAGAGCATGATCATAGCATCTCATTGCTTCATCGTATCCTCCCATCCAATGTGTGATCATATTGTCATACTTTTGAACAAAATAATATATGAAATTAAAAATATTGTATCGTTGTTCTTAGCTATTGGTATCATTCATCCTAGTACCAACCCGTATTCTTCTTCGATTGTCATGGTCCTTAAAAAACAAGTCACTTGGCACATGTGTCCCAATTTTTTATCTCTTAACTCCTTGATAGTGAAAGATAAATTTCTCATTCCAGTCATTAATTATCTCTTATATGATACATGGAGATAAATTCTTCATTGATCGTGACCTTCACTCTAGTTATCGCCAAATTCACATGAATGAAGAAAATATTCCTAAAATATCTTTCCACAGTCATTAAGGTCAACATCAGTTTTTGGTGATTCCTTTTATCGTTTGCAATGACCCTTCCACTTTTCAGAGCCTGGCATAAACCATATTTTTTAAGCCCCTTCTTGAAAGTATGAGGAGGAAGGGTGCATATTTTCCTTATCTTCCCTAGTAGCCACTTGTCTATAGGAGGTAGTTAAGAATGGTCAACATATACCAAGATCATGATGATGGAAATGATTATGTAACAAACATTAAAAAAAACATTATATATATAACAATTAGATAATAATTAAAAAAACATTATATATAACAATTAAAAAAAACATTATATATAATAAATAAAATTAAAACATAAATATATAACAATGGTTTTTTTAATTTTGTTTTTAATTAAATATATATAAAACATTATATATAACAATTAAAATTTAATCGTTATATATAATGTTATATATATTTAATTTAAAAAAAATTAAAAAAACCAAAAAACAAACATTATATAAAATATATATTGAACAAATAGAAAAGCCCATATGCATTTCATAAACCACACCCATAAACCCTCTGCGATTTGGACCTGCGCCTCTCGACCTGCTATTGATTTGGAGTGACCTCGATTTGGAGTGACCTGCGATTTGGACCTGCACCTCTCAACCTGATATCAATTTGGATTGGACTAGTGTTCGATTGTGGGAGAGGCGGTTTGTGATTGTGGCAGGGGAGAGGGAGTCACCAAACAAGCAAGCATTGGGAGAGGCGGTTTGGATTCCAAGCAAAGAAACTATAAGAGGAGCCGGAAATTCCTCCCACGTCCGTGAGTACCAAGCCCTAAATTGTTTTGATTTGACAAATTTAAAAATTTGGTAGCAAATCACTATGGTTTCATTGCTAATTCAATCTTCCAAGAGGGTTTCATTGCTAATTCAATCTACATTGGGGTAGAACCTTTCAATCTACATTGGGGTATTTTTATCTTATTGCATCTAGTGTTTTTTTTAGTTTGATGGGTGAACCCTCACCTCTTTTTCATTTCCCATTGAAGCTATTATGCTTCTCATCAGCCAGAAAGATGGTTGAAAATGTAGATGCTACAAATTTGGAAGCAGGATTGACAATTCATTTTTCCTAGTTTTGAAAACAAATGACTTATATGAACTGAAAATGACGGCCTTAATATCTCATAGCAAAAAGAATGTAGTGACTTTTGCTTATTGCCTTTCGTTTTGATTCTGGAAGGGCCTTCATCAGAATGAGAATACTGTGGTTGACGAACATAGGCTTGTTGTCCTTGGGCAGAGGAATCAATGTTCAACCTTCGTTGAAGCCGATCACTGTGACCAATATCATGAAATAGATGTATTAGATCAAAACGTTGAGGTTCAACATTCCAAACAGATGATTGCCTATGTTGATTCAAAATAAGATCCACATAGTGTCCAACAGAAGTTGGCAAGTGATCATCAATTTCATTTGCATGCGCATCCAAATCAGTTGTGACACTGCTGGAAACATTGCCATCATATTTCTTTAGCAGCGCCTTTGAATCCTTAGTAAGTGCAACTTGCCATAGTATTTCTTGATGTATCATCCCAATATCAAGAAGCACATCCTTGCTATCATTTCCAAACTTTGTCGTTAATGCTACCAACCATCGATTTTCTTTAGTATCATCAGCTAGAAAGACAAAAAATTGTACCACAAACAAGCACCAAAATACTTTCCGATTCAATCCATCTTTTGCAGCTAATAAATTAGTCCCTGCAACCTGATCCAAAATATTTAATGTAGTCTTGAGATGTTCCTTCAGATGAGCACAAAATACCCTTGCAAGGGCAATTGAGTGTTGTTGTGTGAATGCTTTGCAAACTGCAACCATGTGCACAGCTAGAGACATCCCTTTTGAAGATAGTAGAATACTTGGAAGAGTCAAGAACCTCATAAGGGCTTCAATGCCCTTTTTCACAACAAATATTCTACAAGTTTCAGGATTTTCCATTGCCAGATGCACAAACACCATGGCATGTGAAATGATTAATTTTAGAAAGCGTTCATTACTCATATTTTCAAGAGACAATCCACTAGTTCCAACCCCGTCATTATGCTTATCTTCAGAATCAGTATCCATAGGAACAAGACTATCCAATCTATCTTTGGCCTCTACTCTGAGCCTGTGGGCCTTGCTGGGGCATACGTTGTTGATCCCTGCTGGCTGTCAGCTATTGTAGAAAGGGTTTATTGAAAAATATATCTCATTATAAGGAAGTTCTAAACCAACATTATTGATGCTAGTTGTTAGTTATGTTTAACTTGTTCATCACTTTATTTTTGCATATCATATGCACATGTTTGAGAGGATATTAGAAAGAAACTCGACAACAAAAGTGAAAAATGTATTTTCATTGGATATAGTTACTAGTCCAAATCCTACATATAGTATAATCTAACTAGCAAGACGATTGTGGTTAATAGAGATGTCAAAGTTTTAGAGGACAAGTCATGGAGTGAACAAGAAAATGATGTTGTGGAAATTCAAAGTTCAAATAGATGAACCACTAGAAAATACTGAATATGCACCAACAATCACTTGTCTTTCTATTATAGTAGAAAAGAGAATTACATAATCCAAAATCGGAGTCTCCCAAGCTTACTATACAAAACCAACCACCTTCTCACAACCTCATAAAGCAATACACTTTAAATAGAATACCCTAGCTATCACATCACACCACTCTTCACTCTAGCTCTCATGCTTAGAATTCATGTGCACCTCCTTCTCTTTTATGAAACAACAGAGAGGGGAGTTACAGGTAAAAACATTATACTAGGTCCACAAAAGAGAATGGGTCCACAAGTGGATCACTCCACCTTGACAAGGTCCATTTTAATGGTTAACATAACCAACTCATGCGCCTCACATGGGCTAAGGTATGTGGTGACATGAAAACTTGTGCCAAGCATGCTTCTCCAAGTAACTAACTCAAGTAGTTCACCCCACATGTGTCAAGGTGGGAAGCTGAAAGTTTCAGTTATTCTGAAATTGTAAGTGTGTATTGTTAGTGCATAATAAAGGAAAGTGCATCAATATTTATTTTGTATCATTTCTTCCATCTCCATGTGATGTTGTTGCACATAATATTTTCTCTGTGTGTTGTTCCTGTAGCTGCAATTCCATGCTTTTTTGTGTAGGTTCCCATGAAGGTTGGGGAGTGCAAGGCTTATCCTCCATAGTGATACATTGCTCCTTGTTGCAATCACTACCCTAGCCTGAATTTTTGTTTGATGCTGGACAATCTATATTCCACACATCGATTTCCCTATCCAGTTTAACTAATGCTCTAGATACAAGTTGGTATAGAGGTATTTTTTGTCCAAGGGAACAATATTAGTGCATGTTGGCTTGAACCTTGATGAAGTATCACATCCTTTGTATCCAAACTGCAGAGAATTGTTCTTAGTTTGTTTCCATATGTGCAACTTTGAGTTTTTATCCCATGTATCTTAACCTTACTATCTAAGGATGGTATGTTTCTCCATGTTATTAGCTGGGCCAATAAATGGGAAGGGAATTGAATACCATTCTTGTTAGGAGTGTGTGTGTAATGTGTGAATTTTGCAAAATGACAAAAGAATAAGTGGACAGATTCTAGGTGTGCATATGAGTGAATAGGAAATGATAGGCCATTTTAGAAACAAAGGGATGAATTTGATTCATAAAAGAGCCAAATCACTAAATGGTCTATCCCTTATCTCAATCTTACATATGTTTATACAACTTGATAGAACACATTGCATCCCAATGTCACTATCACCAACAAAAGCAACACAAAGCCTCTCCAAACACTTTACATAAGTACCAGACGACCAAAAGTCCTTATTTCTATGCATACCACTCAAAGACAAACAAAACTGAGTGAGAAGTAAGCATTTTTGTTTCTTGCAATAGTGACTAATGTTGCATTTGTTGTTTCACAATAAAAAAACATAGTACAGAGGTGATCCTAGGATAAGAGCTTGAAGTATCCATAAGGCCTTCCTCTATCACAATGCCTTAATCATTAGGTCTGATGGAAAAACATGCAATTCCTACAAATGTTTTCAAGTTGAGGAGACGATTTCAATCCCTTTATATTAATTTTAATCCAATACATGTAATTGCTGACAATTATAAGCCTAATGTGTAGCCAAGATAAAACTAGAATTTGAGATACAACTAGTGAACTTCCAAATAGATTGGTGGGATTTCTTGCCAGTTAAATTCCGAATTTGAAACATATGATAAGCACTTTAACCCCATAGTGCTCATAATTTCCTCCCTGCATAAGAAGAAATTGTCCCCATTTTCTATTGTAGATGGAAAAATTGTTGCTTGAATGTGTACTGGGACTTGGGAGATCCATTTATCTTGCAAAGGCAGGTTTCCTTTTCTTTCAATAGAATATGCCTTTTAAAGGAGCCGCTTTTGCACTCCCTCATTGTATCAACACCTTTGTACTTAGGGGTCCCATTGACCTAATTTTGTAATAAACTTATCTTACCTTCCAGCTTTGAATTTTGTGTTTTGCGGATGCATGTTTGACTGTGGACCCTAACAATCATGATCCCTTTTGTTGTACTTATGTCGACTGTGAATGCAAAAGAATGAATTTTTAATGAGTTCAAGTATGATGACTACACCACATAACTTGAGCTATAGTAGAAGTGATTTGAATTTGGTGAATAGATTTTGGATTGTGACAAATATTCTTGGGCTTATACTTATGAGATCATTTTGTAATTTAAGTCTCCTAGCGTACATTAAATGGGTTTTAAATTGAAATAATGTGTCCTACCATACACGATTATTCACAATATCACAATGTCATGCTTATGCTTGCTAATTAGGTTTAAACATTGTCATTTATTTTAGTCATTAGAAGTAGAAGAAATTTATTGTTAATGGATTCATTTAATTTGAAAGAGTAGTTATAGTTTGAAATAACTCTCTCATTACCTTAGCTAGCATTCATTGAAAGGAAAGGCTTATTTTATTCATATGCATTTGCATGGTTTGAGTCAGTCATAACACCACGAGTTTCACTTCCATTACCCGATTGAGTAATACAACCACTAAAATTTACACCCCCTAACTAAACACACCATAACCTCACTTGAGGAAATCAAAAGAATTTGGTAGTTAGGTAGGACACCGAGGATAGGCATCCAAATAATTCCCCCTTGTCATTATCATTTGAGACATAGTTGTTGTCCTCTAGGGAACCAAAATCCTCTAGTATTTGTTGACACGGTCATACACCAGTTTGTGGAGGGGCCTCCTGTTGTTTCAGGGGTTAAACCGCCACGAGATCGAGAACCGGACGGACTATGTGGAATGTCGCACTCCACTTAGCCCTAAGGCAACATCGATCATTGTCTTCCTTGTATTCTCTGGCCACCATACTACTGATACAAGGGTGATAAGGCAGAAGCACCGAAAACCTTTTCCGACATGTCATGAACGAGGTAGCTTAGTGACTTTTCTACTAGGGCTCTTTTACTCGGGATCCCTTTCGATAGAGGGATATCCTTCAAATTCGGTCTCTCACTTCGTATTGTTCGACTTGGATTTCATCACCTTGCGAAGGATACGATTTGTCGAGGTCTCCAGCTCCTAGTTAGGAAGTTTTCTTGCATTTTCACCTTTTTAGAGGGTCTTTTTCTTTTTAGTGCTACTTGTTGGCATTCTAGCCACTTTTGTTTCAGCTCGCTTATTGTGACATCGGTCCCAGTACAGTTTGTTGAGCTTTTTTTTTGGCCTGCGAGCCTTGTCTTTTCATAGCTCCCCTTCTGCATGCTCGGTTTATTTAGGGTTTTTGAGTTCATACACGGTAGTTACCAATACTTATTTGATGATGTGTGATGTCCTCTTCTCCTAGGTCTTCAAGATGGTTGAGTTATATGGTCTTCTGAAGGGACTGAACACCCCTTCATGGAGCCACTAACGCTTGACCGTAGGAGTAGTCTAGAGGACCACATGATCACATCACCCATGTGGACTTTTCTGTTTACTGTGATGATGGTCTTTCAAGTTATATGGAACAATGGTACATTTGAGAGAGAGATGAATGGTTGTACCCCACCTTGGTCGATTGTCTTATGGTCCTTTCATTTTGTCGATAATATTTTTGCGGTACCTTGCCTTTTACCTTTTGGGTGTTTTATTGATATTGGGATATCTTGTGATTTGTACCACCTTTTATGTTTTATGTCTTGTGGGTACTATGGTAGTTTGTCCACATTTGAGGTACACCCACTTTCTCCAAATTGTTATGTGTTTTTATACCCACTTCGTACCACCCTCCTGACCTTAGTTTGGAAGATTGCATGCTATCATACCTTTTGGTGGTACTATTTGAGTTACAAGAGGTAGTTACAAGGAGCTATTGCATATATGAGGTAGTTACAAGGATTTATTGCATATATGAGGTATTTACAAGGAGATATTGCATATATGAGGTAGTTACAAGGAGATATTGCATATATGAGGTAGTTACAAGGAGATATTGCATATATGAGGTAGTTACAAGGAGATATTGCATATATTGATTTGTACCGCCTTTTATGTTTTTGGTCTTGTGCTTATAACTATGGTAGTTTGTCCACGTTTGAGGTAGTGTACACCCCCTTAGTCCCAAGGGTTATGAGTCTTTATACCCATTCTTTTTTTTTACTTGTACCTTACTGATTGGTCTTTGTACTGAGCCTTTTTACTGTCACTGAATTTCTTTGATTGACCGTACCATAGCCTAGTCATCTCTCTCTCTCTGGTTTGTACTAGCCCTATCATAGGTTCACTTGGTTCCTAGAGTTGACTGGCCTCTAAGAGGCAAAGTAACTCTTATGAGTATATTACAGGAAACGTCTACACTAAGGTAATCAAATATGTGGTAAATAGTTTTCATTAAGTAGCCAGGACTTGTAGCATTAGAGGAGATCCTGTAACATGTATGTGTAGTGTTTCATGTGTGTTACATGTGTGATGTAGCGTTAAATCAAATAGTAAAAAACAACTCATAAATATTGCATGACTTTCTACTCTTAAGAAAGATAAATTGGTCGTCTTCCGATCATCACTTGAATGCCTACATGTTGACAAAGGGAATGAGGATCAAGTAAAATTATAAAAGGCGATACACGTCAACTTTTAAGAGGCGCTATGACTTGCGGTCGAATCTAAAGTTTTTTCCAATGGTGCAGGTAGAACCAAACAGGTATTTGTCTAATCTGTCTTCCTCGAGCGAGGGGAGTTTAGGAAGGCTAGAGGAAAGTGAGACATCCAGTAGGTCTAGAAGAATTGTATCAACTAGATGTTAAAAAACCAAAAGAAGATTCCATAGACACAATGAATTTTTTCACGGTCAAGGGGGGGCATGTTCCTATGGTGATGAGACAAAAGACGACGAAGAGGTGCCCTTGAGGTACAGACATTTAGTGAAACAATGGGTACCGAAGGATCTTCCTCCACTGAACACTGATTTTTGTGTGAACAAGAGGAGATATCGAATTGCACTGTCGTCGATACATGGTTTCGGGTTGTTTTCCATGGATTGCATCTTGGTCGGTTACGAGACATGTACATAATTGATGGAGTATGTTGGACCCATATACAACTACAACGATTGGATGCACCTTGTCCTATATACAAAACGTATGCGTAGCTATGGATTGTCAACAAACTATTTACAATTGAAAGACAAAAATCAAAATAAAGGAGGAACGTTGTACATGGACGGAAGGCCAAAGGCCACAGGGAATATTGCGGGGTTTATAAATAGTACACAACCAGGAACTACAATTAAGCAACCAAACTGCGAATTTGAGGGGCGTGAAGGAAACTGTGTTTTTGTAGTTGTTATTAAAACAATATCTGCAGGGGACGAGTTACTTATTAATTACCCTGTCAACCGAGTAGATACAAACAAGGTTACTATATAACATTTTACCCAACCTTTTAGTAATAAATTAAACATCATAAGGATTTTTTGTTAGTTTATTTCGTTTAAATTTCCCATATTTTCTTCGCAGGCCAGTGATCGAGATAAATCCCTGCCAACAAATGGTCAGAGGAGAACTTCTTCCTCGACGGAGCAGGTATACATCTTTCTAATAGTACAAATATAATAAGAAAAAAGAGTTTTATTTGCTTTGTTTTTCCATTATTAATAACTTGGTTTGTTTTATATAATGAAATTTATATTTGATGCAGAACGTTGATCGGGAAATACACTCGTCGAATGTTGATCAGACGACAACACCCTCAGGGCAACAAGTAGACCTGATTTGAATTGTACAATTAAAATATGTCAAAATGTTTTATCATTATATTAATGTTTCAATGAATATTTTGGTTTCATTTACATAATTTTCTAGTCTATGTTTTTTATGCATGCAGGTTCCGTAAGGTCGGCCACACTAGGGTCCACGCAATGGGTATACATCTTTGTAATATTAAAAATATAATATGAATAATAATTTTTTTGATGTGTTTTCTCATGAATAGTTTTGGAATCGTTTAGGTGACTTTCATTACGTTTTTTTATTAGGGTGTTGTTAGGGGCAGCTCCCAGATATTAGCAGATCGAGGCAAGTCGCCTATGACCATTGATCCAATTAGTGGATCGCGATCCTTGAGGTCACAGGTATAATTCATTTCAATTGTACCAACATAATACGTAGCATAATGTTAATTTTGTTATGTATTTTTCGTGTGATATACTGGTTTCGTTATGATAATGTAAACCGTGTTGTAATTTTACGAATCTATCATGATAGTTGTGTTAAGTTAATATAAAATTTGGAATCTATCAATAGAGAACTCAGTAGTGCTCTATATATGTTTGTTGCAGCCCACTAGTGAATTGCAGTATGAATCAGCATCGCAAGATTTTCTGTTAGAACCTGAAGTGGCAGAGGTGCTTCACGATTGCGAAAAAATTGGTGAAGCCACACACCCACTAAAGATGGCAGAGAAATTGTTGAATAGATATACTGCATAAATCCTTTCTCTACTAATCCAGGTTCCGCAAACAAGAGCAATTACAGAAAGGATTGCATTGTTGGAACATAGATCTAATAACTTGCGAGTAAGTTGAGGAATCTTGAATCATATAATAATTCGTTTAAATATTTATAATGTTCTCTTTTATATGATAGTATTGAATGTATAAGACGTGGTGTGTATTTACAGAATTATAAGGGACCACACAATATTGGTCAAGGTGGTGTTGGCCCCAGTGAGGCTCGTGGAGAGACTTCGCATAACGACCAAACGACTCCACGTAGTTCGAATCCTTCTCCATTGTTGTCGACCGAACAGTTGGCAACACATTCCGAAACACCACGGACCCCCGCTGTGAGCGCAACAACCGCTACTGACCAACACACATGTGAGGCACCTGCAACAATTAATTAACAAGAATACGCGAAATAGCAGAAATGACAGAACTCAGAATCACTTTTGTATTGATCACAGGCCACTTCGAGGGGGAAACCTCCTTTGAGCAAGCTCAATACAAATAACTTCACGGTGCCTTCATAGGTCTCAACACACACTTATATACTAATTCTAGGTGCCCATACTATGGGTCGAAACCATGGGCCGTTACAAACTATGGATCAACAATACTACGGGCGACTTACAAAGCATATGCGCCAACAACAATAAAACAAACTATTGATCAACAATTACTACGGGACGACTTACAAAGCATATGCATCCAATAACAACATACTAACAAAGTAAAGACATGGGTTCCTAACATCCCCTCCCCCTTAAAAAAAGCTTTGTCCTCAAAGCTTTAGATGTGGAAATTGTTGTTGAATCTGAAGGAGTGATTCCCATGTAGCATCCTCTGGTTACATGCCGTGCCACTGAATTAAGACCTCTGTGATCGAGCGAGAACGAAGCTGACATGTGCGCCGATTGAGGATGGCCTCTAGCTCCAAAAGGATGGATCCTTCCTTATCCAGTTCGGGTAAAATCGTTTGTCCGCTGATGTTGGTGCCAAGAACTTTCTTCAGACAAGAGACATGAAAGACTGGATGAATGCGGGAAGAAGGAGGAAGTTCCAATTTATAAGCAACGGACCCAATCTTCTGAAGAATCCGATATGGCCCATAGAACTTTGGAGCGAGCTTATGACGCCCTTTGAGTTTCAAGGAGGATTGTTTGTACGGTTGGAGACGAAGAAAAACCATATCACCGACTTGAAAAGTGCGCTCCGAACGGTGCTGATCAGCTTGTTGCTTCATGCGATTTCTTTCCATGTGCAGATTGTCCCACAAAATGCGAAGAATCTGATCGCGGTTTTGAAGGATCGTGTCAACTTCCTGAACTGGTGAACTGGTGGGGGTGTATGGGAGAAGAGCTGGAGGTGCCTGACCATAGACTGCTTCATATGGGGTCATTTTAGAGGCAGTGTGGTAAGAGGTATTGTACCACCATTCAGCGAGAGGGAGCCACTTTTCCCACTGATGTTGTTGTTCCAAGGTGAAGCAACGAAGATAAGTTTCCAAGCATTTATTGACAATTTTAGTCTGACCATCTGTTTGTGAGTGATACCCTGAACTCATCTTCAGTTTGGTCCCAGTGTGGCGAAATAGTTCTGTCCAAAAATGACTGGTGAAAGTCGCATCACGATCCGAGACAATGGAAGAAGGGATGCGATGAAGACGAAAGATCTGGTCCAGAAAAATTTGAGCGACGGAGGAGGCTGTATAGGGATGGCTGAGAGCACAAAAATGACTATATTTGGAGAGGCGATCAACCACAACGAGAATCACTGTCTTCCCGCCAGATTTAGGGATCCCTTCAATGAAATCCATAGAAATATCTGTCCAAATCCGTGTAGGTATGGGCAAGGGTTCAAGCAATCCTGGAAGGAGTGTTGTTTCACCCTTATTGCGCTGGCAGGTATCACATTCGGCCACCATCTGTTGAATTGTCCTTTTTATTCCCTGCCAAAAGAAGTTACGCCGTGCTCGTTCATACATTTTGAAGAACCCAAAGTGCCCTGCCGATGGAGAAGCATGGAGTTCATAGAAGACAGCCTGTTGAAGATCTGTGCTCTGGGGAAGCACCAGACGACCCTTGTATCGCAGAGAAGCACCATCCCAAGAGTAATGTGGTACAGCAGAAGGGTTGTTGGTCAAGCGTTGGATGATTTGAGCTAAGGAAGAGTCATTGACATAACCATGTTGAACAGATTGCAAACAATTTGGAACCAGCATAGAAATAGCTGAAAGAGAACCTTGGGCATCAAATGTGCGAGAAAGAGCATCTGCCACAATATTGTCTTTACCCTTCTTGTAAGTGATCTCATAGTCATAACCCATGAGTTTGCTAACCCATTTCTGTTGTGTCGGGGAGGAGACTCGCTAGTCCAAGAAATATTTCAGACTCTGGTGATCAATCTTGATGCAGAAATGATTCCCTAATAGGTATGGCCGCCACTTCTGTACTGCATGCAAAATAGCCATCATTTCCTTCTCATAGGTAGAGGCAGCTAAATTCTTACCTGAAAGGGATTTGCTGGTGAATGCAATGGGGTGTTCATCTTGAAGGAGAACATCACCAAGTCCATTGCCGCAAGCATCACTCTCAATAGTGAAGGGCTTGGAAAAATCAGGCATAGCTAGCACAGGTGTAGTACACATAGCTTGTTTTAGTTGGTCAAATGCACACCGAGCAGCAGGTGTCCATGTAAAAGCATCCTTTTTCAATAGAGCAGTTAATGGAGCTGCAATCTTCCCATAATCCTTGACAAACTTGCGGTAGTAGCCAGTCAATCCCAAAAAACCACGAAGGCTCTTGAGTGTCTGAGGCTGCGGCCAATTGTTCATGGCATCGATTTTGGCAGGATCCACGCGAACCCCTTGTGCTGAGATAATGTGCCCGAGATACTCAACTTCCTTCTGTCCAAAAACACATTTAGACTACTTGGCATGGAGATGATGGTCAGAGAAAAGTTGCATGACAATATCCAGATGCTGGAGATGTTCATCCCATGTTTTACTGTAGATGAGGATATCATCGAAGAATACCGGAATGAATTTCCGCAAGTAGGGTCGAAATATTTTATTCATTAAGGCTTGGAATGTGGAAGGAGCATTAGTGAGGCCAAACGGCATGACCAAAAACTCATAATGGCCATCATGTGTGCAGAAAGCTGTTTTAGGAATATCCTCCTCATGAACCCGAATTTGATGATACCCAGAACGAAGATCCAACTTGGAGAAAAAGTGAGCCCCATGAAGCTCATCAAGAAGCTCATCAACAACAAGGATTGGAAACTTATCCTTGATGGTGAGGTGATTAAGTGCTCGGAAGTCAATGCAGAGGCGCCATGACCCATCTTTTTTGCGGACAAGAATAACTGGAGAAGAAAAGGAACTAGTGCTTGGACGGATAATACCTTGCTTCAATAAGTCCCGAACGAGCATTTCAATCTCAGTTTTTTGGTGAAATGGGTAGCGATAGGGCCTGATGTTGGGAGGAACGCTGCCAGGAAGGAGCTGAATACGATGGTCTTCTGGCCTGGAAGGTGGCAATCCCAATGGTTCAGCAAAGACACCTGTATATCGATCCAGAATTTGTTGTAGATCCAACGGAGTAGTGGAGACCGCTGATGGTTGCATTTGGATGGAATGGATCTGAGCGATGACACCATGTGAACTCTTCTTGAGGAGTTTTTCCATGCGATGTGAACTGATGATGCTGAGAGAACCTGGTTGTAATCCTGTCAATGTGTGTTTTTGTCCATTGAGGGAAAACTGCATCCAAAGTTCAGCAAAATCCCATAAGATAGGGCCAAGTGTGCGTAGCCATTGCGCGCCCAAAACCACATCACATCCACCTAAGGGCAAGGCAAACATGTCAGAGCGCAAGGTATAGTCTCCCATAGAAATACGCACATTTCGACACTTCCCTTTGCAAGGTAAGGTTCCCCCATTGGCAACCATGACTTCAAAGTTGGAGCAAGGATGGATAAAACAATCAGCTTGTTTGGCGATCCGAGGATCAATGAAATTATGAGTGCTACCAGAATCAATGAGTATGGTAAGAGGAAGCTTCTTGAAGTAACCCCTGACCCGCATTGTTTGGGGGGTGGTGATTCCAGCTAAATCATGGAGAGATATCTCTGGCTGGTCATCCTGAGGCGGAGGGTCAATAGGTGGTTCCTGAATGTCGACCGGAGCATCCAGTGTTTCTGGATCTTCGTCACCAATTTCAGAGGCAGGCGGAGACTCCACATCCAAGAGATAGAGTTTTTGCTGAACACATCTATGTCCCCGAGTGAATTTCTCATCACAATTATAACAAAGCCCCTTTTCTCTGCGTGCTTGCATCTCTGTTTCAGACAAACGCTTGATAGGAGTCGGTCGAGGAGCCTGCGGTAGAGGTGGTCGCTGAGAACCCATATTTCGGAAGGGAACAAAAGTGGGCTTGGAGCGTTGTTGGGCTGCAATCTTGTCTTCTGCCAACTTAGCCAACCCTAGGGCTTCCATCATTGTGTTGGGACAGAACATTTTGACCTCAGAGCGGATGGCATCCTTTAGACCACTGATAAAACAACTCCGGTAAAAGTCATCAGACAATCCTTCAGTGTGGTTGGCTAGATTCTCAAATTCGGTTTGATACTCTTTCACAGTGGCATTTTGGCGAAGTTTAGTGAGGGCTCCTGTGAAGTCATCAAAAGCACTAGGACCAAATCATTGCAAAAGGAGCTGGCAAAAGTCTGGCCATTTGGGCTCTGGATGAGCCTTGATGTACCAACGGTACCATTGAAGAGCTTCCTGTTCCAAATGAAAGGATGCCAACGGAACTTTGTTGACATCAAAAGTATTATGTAGACTGAAATACTGTTATGCACGATAGATCCATCCAGTTGGGTCGGTACCATTGAAGCGCGGAAAATCAAGCTTCGGACCACGAAAATTGCTGGAAGAAGAGAACCCATTGTCTGATGTAGACTCGGACTGCCGTTTGTTGTTCATAGTTGAATGTTCAAGATGGAGGCCAAGAAATTTTTCATCCAGGTCCTGAAGTTTGGCTTGGATGGCTGCAAGTGCTTCCTCCATGGTTTTTGCTCCGGCACGGGTGACAACCATAACCAGGATTTTTTTTTTTTTTTTTTTTTGGTAGGAAAACAGAAACAGAAACTACTTCAGTAAGGGAAAATCTGGATTTGGGAAAAAATCAGGAGGGTAATTGGGGTTTGACTAGGTTTTGGACACTGTTGGATAGACAGGGAAGCAAAAATGAGGATTTCAGATGCGGGGTGAAAGAATGGGAAAATTTTGCAGAGGGAAACAAGGAAGCAGAATTCAGAAAGGAACTCTGTGGTAAAATTTGAAGGTGATTGGGTGAAATCTGAGGAAGTTATGGCAAACCCTAAAAATAGACAAATGTGAGATTTCGGGCTTTGGGAAGGTGAATTGGGGATAGGGTCCTCAGGACTGAAATATGCAGAATAGGATGACAGGGGTTCCCCGAAAATTTCAAGGGAAACAGAGTAAAAACAAGGAAGATATGGACAAAAAACTTTTTTTTTTTTTTCTAGATGGAGCGGCTACGGCTCGGAAGGAATCTGGAACAGCGCCGAATGGACTGAAAGCGGCCAGGGATCTGGAACAGTGTCGAATGGACTGAAAGCGGCCGGATCTGAAACGACTTGCAAAATGGATCTGAACGGCACAGTAGTGATCGACAATAGTTTAGCTGAAAGTAAATATGGACCCCAGGTATGTGCGGCTTCCTAACAGTTCAGGGGTTTCACTCGGCCACCAATGTTGTCTGACGGCTTGCGTATTGGGGCAGTACCCCTCACTCCACGGCTCAGGTAAAACTGATAACCGCTTTGCCACAAACGACAGCTCTTGGTTTACCTCACGGGTGGGAACTAGTCAATCAGGTAGGGGTCGTTGCCCTTTTCGTTGGCAGGTCCTCTCAATGGGCTAGCTACTTCGGGGTTCCTGTGGTACTCCTCACAATGAGTTTTAGGGCTTATGCCCAAGTACTTCCCACAGTTAAGCGGATAGGGATTATTCCCAAATCCGAACCTGCAACAGATGCGAAAAAAAATTGGCAGAAATTTCACCCAGCGAGCCCAAGAAAGTGCTCTGATACCAGATGTGAGGCACCTGCAACAATTAATTAACAAGAATACGCGAAATAGCAGAAATGACAGAACTCAGAATCACTTTTGTATTGATCACAAGCCACTTCGAGGGGGCAACCTCCTTTGAGCAAGCTCAATACAAATAACTTCACGGTGCCTTCATAGGTCTCAACACACACTTCTATACTAATTCTAGGCACCCATACTATGGGTCGAAACAATGGGCCGTTACAAACTATGGATCAACAATACTACGGGCGACTTACAAAGCATATGCGCCAACAACAATAAAACAAACTATTGATCAACAATTACTATGGGACGACTTACAAAGCATATGCGTCCAATAACAACATACTAACAAAGTAAAGACATGGGTTCCTAACAACACAACGGATCGTCCACAAGAAGGGGTTGACTCTGAGTCCCCTATCAATTTTGATGTCGAAGAAGCTACATTTCCAGGATCTTCCCATGTCAAAAGCACGGGAACACTGGAGACAACATTTTTGGTGGACGAAGATCTCGTCCCAATAAAGATACCGACGATCCCAGGTAATTAATCATAGTTGATCAGGTTAATTAGTGTTTATAATTTCATTGTAATATACCGATAAAATGTTTTTTTCAACTAATTATGATCATGGCATGATCGTTGTGTAGGAAACAATGTTTTCTATAAACATATGAATGAATTTTGCTTGGAGATCTTCGAGCCCACCATCAGAACAAGGTGGGATAAAAAACCAAAACATTTAAAATATGAACTCACTAATCGGTTGGTTGGCCTGTTCGGGGAGAAAACCTTCAGTCATGCCAATGTCTTGAAAAAGGCTTGTCAACATGTGAAGGTTGTCTGAGACCAATATAGGACACACCTCGAAAAAAACCATAGGTATGAGCGCCCACCAATGATTCCAGCAATGGAGTGGAGAGCTCTAGTGGAAGATGGAAAGGAGAAGGCTCTAAGAAGAGAAGGAAAGCTAACACTAGGCACGGGGAGGTATGCAATACTTTCCGCAATGTAATTCTAAACCTTATTATCCTTGATTTCTATGTCGAACTTGGAACATCTAATGTATTTCAACACTTGCATAGGCTACCAGACACATCAAAGGCCACAAAGGAAAGACTAGAAAAAATAGGTCAGCACAAGCTTGGCCCTGGTGGTTATTCGAATTTGGCGGCACGGATTGTAAGTTTCGAGAAACCAACAATGAATACAAATAATAAATTGAAAATTATTTTTCGTTTTATTGCATCGTAAAATGTTAATTAACAACGATAAGCAAATATGCAAGCCGATCAATTCAATGAAGTACCCACAGAGGAAGACATGAAGCTTGGCTTCCAGGAAGGATTTGGAACTGTTGTTGGACGTAGAAGAAGCTTATCTGGGAAAACACAATCTTGTGGTACCAATCCATCTGGTGCACAGGTATATAGAATCTATATAGTTTAATGAAGATTTGTCGCTTGTGGAATATTTTCGTTCCAAATACTTGATGTAAAATATTGACTCTGTTTTTAACAGGAAAGTAATGATCTCATTAGTGTCGAGGAGGGACAACAACAAATCGATGATCAAGCTTCAAATCCTGGTAATGAATTTATTCATATGCTACAATTTTATGTATAGCATTGCAAATGGTGACCATTAATTGTAGTTCATTGTATTTCAACTGCAGAGCATGTAGAGGGCGAAACTGTACAAGTTGAGACTGGACAAGAACATCAACAACATGATTTGGTCACACCTGGTAAAAAAACACCTTTGTAATGAATTTTTTTAAATGAAAAACTTGTCATTACAATAGAAAAATATAACGATGTAACATTTTCACATCGTTGCAGCAAATATGAACCCTTTGACGCAAAATCCATGTCTAGAACAACAATCAGCTAGGATATTGCAAATATCACCAAAAGCACCTGCTAAAGAACCAAGAACTGGAAGAGAAATTCCAAATGATGTAGATGGTCCTGTTATAGATTATATACCACTGAAGAGAAGAAAAACTTATAAAAAGAAGGATGGGAAAAACAACGTCTAAATATTTTTGATAACAATATATCGTCCACTATTTTTGGTCTAATGAATGAATGAATGGTTTAATGAATGTTCTAATGTTTTAATGATTCAGTGTAGTAAACTATTACCTTCATTGAATTTCAACTTTTATTGAATGAATGTGTTGACTGAATGATTAATGAATGGTGTATTGAATGTTATCTTTTATTGAATGAATGTGTTGATCGACTGAAACGATGGTTTAGTGAATGTTAGCATTTATTGAATGAATAATGGATGAAAGTTCATGATGAAATATGGATGAATTTGCACATATTTGATTTTTTCAAGTACATGCATTGGGTATGGGGAATTGAGAGTGATGTGAGAGGGGGGGGGGGGCATAAGAGCTTCCACCTTCACGTGGTTGGCCTTTTCAGTAGAGAATATGAAATTATTCTCGAAACAGAGAGGAGCTCAATGAATGGCTACGATGCTGGCTTTCTACAACCCACTCGTGTGTTGTCTAAATTTTGACAATTTCTTGGAGCTTGTTGTGATTTTTGGTTGCTCCTCATAACCAATTTCCAGTTTCCACAACATCAAAGGTTGAGTAAATGATGCACTGGAATCAATATCCTTAACCTTCTCTTTAATTTCCTTGGAATCAATATCCTTAACCTCACATTAAACCCTTCCAAATTGGTATATTTACCATTCAAGGCTAGCTTCTTTTGAAGCATGATATTTGTAACTAAGCTAGCATACATCGACAACAATTAGAGACATGCTGCTTGTTGTCAATGTTCATATTTATTTTAGGAATGCAACTTGACCATAATGGTTCCTCCTATGCTACGGAATTAAAGTCAACAGCAAATTAAAGAAAACATATAGTTTGCATCGAAAAAATAACAGGGTACGAACTGAACTGAGGAGATTCGAACCTGTGACCTATGTCTAGTCCCAAGGCTACCACCTTCAAGCTTGAAGTGCAGCTGGCAAGGGCGACCACCTTCAAGCTCGATTCATTCTTCATGCATTTCACAATGGGAGATGGCGGGCTACCACATTCAACCTTGATTCATTCTATATGTATTTCATTATGCAATTGTCTCAGATTCTTGTTGCATTTTCCCTCTATTAGTTTATCAATTCGGTATGACCCATGCCTGCCGTCCGAGGAGTGTTTCCGCGGTCTTGAGTTCTAGCCTGACAACGGTGACGATTCATTCTATACTTACGTTTCCCTTAAGCTTCAATATGGCAAACTCATAGTTCACTATCAAGATTTCTTTGACTATCAGCTTTGTCAGACAAACCTTAATAGTGAACTATGAGTTTGTCATTTGCAGCCAAAGGGAAACGTAATACCATGAATCATCAACCATTGCTAGGATGAAATTGAAGACCACGGAAACACTCATTGGACGGCGGACGTGGGTCATATGAGAGGAAATGGCGATGGGAATTGATTGATAAGGTCAATATTGAAGGTGGTATTTTGGGGACTAGACATAGGTCGCAGGTTCAAATCTCGTCTAAATATTTTTTATAACAATATATCGTCCACGATTTTTGGCCTAATTAATGAATGAATGGTTTAATGAATTTTCTAATGTTTTAATGATTCAATGTAGTAAACTGTTACCTTTATTGAATTTCAGCTTTTATTGAATGAATGTGTTGACTGAATGATCAATGAATGGTTTATTGAATGTTATCTTTTATTGAATGAATGTGTGGATCGACAGAAACAATGGTTTAGTGCATGTTAGCATTTATTGAATGAATAATGGATGAAAGTTCATGATAAAATATGGATGAATTTGCACATATTTGTTTTTTTCGAGTGCATGCATTGGGTATTGGGAATTGAGAGTGATGTGAGGGGGGGGAGGGGCCATAAGAGCTTCCACCTTACGTGGTTGGCCCTTTTCAGTAGAGAATATGAAATTATTCTCGAAACAGAGAGGAGCTCAATGAATGGCTACGATGCTGGCTTTCTACAACCCACTCACATGTCGTTTAAATTTTGACAATTTCTTGGAGCTTGTTGTGATTTTTGGTTGCTCCTCATAACCAATTTCGAGTTTCCATAACTTCAAAGGTTGAGTAAATGATGCACTGGAATCAATATCCTTAACCTTATCTTTAATTTCCTTGGAATCAATATCCAGCTTAACCTCAAATAAATATAAGTGAACAAAAGAAAATGTAAGAAAGAGATTAAACTTGCAAAATATAACACTTGTATTAATAAATTCAAAAAGAGAGAGTAATGTTCATGGGCCTCTTGGAGAGGATGAGCTCCTTTGAGAAAAGCTTCAATACAATACCAATCTTTGACAAAACACAAAACAATATACATCCTTCTAGCGCTATAAATAGTTTCTTAATAACTACCAAAACCCTAACTACATGCAATCTCAAAATTAATGACTACCAACCACCTACTGGTTCTTATTTAATAAAAATGAGCCTTTTACATTAAGTAACTACCCATTAACTATCTAATGAGCCTTATTCAAAGAATATGATCTCATACATGAATATACAAACTCCTCGGTATACCAAATTAGAGAAGTTAGGTAAGAGTACCTTGACACAATGGAAGCACACTACCATCTCTTTTTGATGAATATGCCACAATGTTACATAAGCATAATTAGAGAACATGTATTCAATATGAAAAATTTTATTTCAAAAATGTTATTTTTTTTTTAAATGTATTGGGTAGTCGCTTAACCGACGACCTAATCACGACGACCGTAGGGTAATATCCAATGGTTTTGCAATACTTCCGACGGCTTGGAACGTCGGATCCATTTTTTTTTGTATGGCATCCACGTCGCTTAATCGACAACCTATCCGACGATTGCAGGGTAATATCCTACACTTGTGCTATACTTCCGACGGCTCAGAACATCAGATCCAACTTTTTTTGTATGGCATACACGTCGCTTAACTGACGACTGAACCGACGCATAATCGATAGCGAAAGGATGGTATCTGACCAATATTGGAAGTTAACGCTGTCGCTTATCCGACTACCTGTGAAGCTGGAGGAAGTTGTTTAACCGACGAGGTATGGTAGTCGAATATCTGACGTCTTCAACTATGTCGGATTTTAGCCGATATCCCACCGACGATAAAAAAAAGACTGGAATTGTCGGATAGTCGACCATAGGTTGTAGAAAATTCGACTTTTTCGCCGTCAAATTTTGGGTCAAAAAACTTAGTGGCAGTTGTTTATCTACATTTTGAGAAAAGTGGTGGAAGATCACTAAAGGATCTTATGTCGTCATGGTGATAGAAAAAGGAGACAGGGTAGGTACGTTGTATTTATGTCCTCATAATACTAACCATTCTATCTCTTTAGATTCCATAGGAATAGATACAACATTGTGGCATCATAGGCTTGGCCACATGAGTGAGAAGGGGATGTAGATTCTCCACCCAAGGAAGTTGCTGCCAGATTTGGAGTAGGTAAATTTAGAATTCTGTGAGAACTGTGTTTATGGAAAACATAAGAGAGTCATATTTCTCAGGGTTGGGAAACAGAAGAAGAATGAAAAGTTAGAGCTAGTGCATACAGATGTATGGGGACCGGCTCAGGTACAATCTCTTGGTGGCTCTCATTATTATGTTACATTTATTGATGATGCAACTAGGAAAACTTGGGTTTATTACATTAAACAGAAATCTGATGTGTTTGCTACTTTTAAGAAGTGGAAATCTTTGGTTGAGAATGAGACAGGAAAAAGGTTGAAGTGTCTCACATCTGATAATGGAGGTGAGTACTGTGGCAAGGAGTTTGATAGTTACTGTTCATACCATGGGATTCGTAGAGAGAAGACAGTCCCAGGAACACCACAAGAAAATGGTGTGTCAGAAAGGATGAACAGAATGATCATGCAGCGTGCAAGGTGTATGAGACTGCATGCAAGGTTTCCCTTACAGTTTTGGGCGGATGCTGTAAATACTATTGTTTATTTAATAAACAAAGGACCTTCAAGTGCTTTAGATGGTGGTATTCCAGAGGAGGCATGGATAGATAAAAAGGTAAACTACTCATTTATGAGAACGTTTGGTTGTGAAGCATTTGTCCATATTGATAAAGAAAATAGAACAAAGCTTGAAGCTAAATCCAAGAAATGTACCTTTATTGGATATGGGGTAGAACTTTTTTGTTGGTCTTCATTGATGATATACTTAACTATAGAAAAACCAAGGGAAGAAAACATTCGGATGTGGATAAAGTCTCACAAATTCTTGAGAACATTCAATAGTATGTAAAAATATCCAAATGTGCTTTTGAGACAAAAAGTAGAGTATTTGGGTCAAATTGTTTCACGAGAAGGGGTCAAGGTTGACCCTCAAAATATTCAAGCTATAATAAAATGGCCCATTCATAATAACATCAAGAATATTATAGGATTTCTAGGTCTTACGGGTCATAATAGAAAATTTGTGAAGAATTATGCATGCATTACAAGCCTACTAACATCACTCTTAAATAAAATTCATTTGTATGGAATGAAGATTTTGTTGGAATATTCTCACCATCATCATTTGTATTTGCATGCATCCAATCATCAGTATGGTAGTCTCCCAGCACCTAGTCCCCATTTTTTAGCCCCCGGGAGCCTGTTTCTGCTCAGTATTAGCCCTCCTAGCCACATATGTGCCCTTGTTTCCATCACTGGAGTACAAATGCACCCTCTTCCACCTATTTAGGATTTCTATCAGTCAGTTCCATGATTAGTGGATCATTTCCTTGATTAGAGGGCTGATTGCTTAGTTAATTGGCTGTATCTCTTAGATTGAATGCTACAGAGACTAGTTCAGCTCTACTGACCACTGACAGCTTCTTATGTGCCCTCCTTGGAGTCTCCTTCCCTAGATTAGTGATCACATGCATCAGTTAGACTTATTTTGACTCATTTTGACATACCTTTGACTATCGATGGCCACTACCACTGATTGGGTGATGGTTCCAATTGTTGATGTATATATAACTTCGAAATGTATTTCACATATATGTATATTGTATTCCTATAGAGATATTATTATTTCTCTATACGAAAGTGGTTGTATTCCTATAGAGATGTTATTATTCCTCTATACGGAAGTGTCGTCCTTTATACTGTAACTGTCATAACTTATACTTGATGGGTTATTAGACCACCTTGTTGGGGTCGGCCCTGTATAAGTCATGTGGGTCAAAGGGTTATTAGACCACCCTATTGGGGGTCGACCATGTGGGTCAAAGGGTTATTAGACCACACTAGTGGGGGTCGGCCCAGTCATCATTATGATAAGTGGTTAAGTTGAGGCCGACCTAGCTTAGTAAAGGTCAAGTCAAGTTAGAGTATAAATAGAGAGTGTGTCTCTCTCATTTTACACAATCTATTCTCTCACTCACACTTGGGAGAGTGGCGCACTTGTGGAGGAGGAGGCTCTGCTGCTAGGAGAAGACTATCTCTTGTATTCTGGTTGTATCATTTCTCTATCTATCTCTGAGGAAGTTATTGGGGTTTTTCACCTTTATGGTTTTCCCCAAGTAAACTCTGTGTCTCTTGTGTGCTTGCATGATTGTGTCCATGGTTGATATGCTGTAGATTTGTTATACATGTTGTTCTATCAGTTAAGATCCTAGATCAGATTGAAGTAAATTCTGAAAATTTAACATTGTATTAGAGCTAGCCTGAAAGAAGGCATGATATGGCATGTATGACACTTGTTGCACTTACGATGTTAGGGCTTGATATAGCAAAAACCAGTCATTGTAGCACTTTCGCTATAAATCCGTTTTGGCAAAGTTTTCGGATCTTCAACTTTTACACGTCGAAGATCAAATCACCATGTACCTTGTGTCCAAAGGAAAACCTCTAATTCGTTGTACTTTGTGATCTATGATCTGTACAATATAGGGTTTCGGCCTCTTCCAAATCTGAGTCAAAATCAGGTGACCTTGGGAAAAAGGTCATAACTTGGGCTAGGAAGCTCCAAATGAAATTTTGTAAAACATGACAGGTAGTACACAGACTGTACTATCTCAAGAAAAGTTTTCATAAGCCTCAGTTGAAATAGTGACACGTGGCATGTCGTAAAAGTTCGCTCTTCTGTATTATCCCATAAACAGGTCACGTTGCGACACTTGGCATAACTCAATCTCAGAGAATCCAATTGAGGTCAGACCTATCGGGATGGAAAGATAATAGGTCGGGCCATCTCAAGAAAATGTTTTAGACCCTTTGGATTGAAAAGTTCGGAGTTACACCAGAAACAATCAGGTACATATTTATGTCAAATAAGAATTATTTTTTAGCACCTTCACTCATGGCTTCCGGAATTTAGGGCTTCGGAGAAAGTTGGAATTTTTGTAATCGGAGACCACGGCTGAATGCTACTCATCAAAATCGAAATTTAGAGACCAATATCAGAATTTTTGGTTGGGCAGAAGGCCAGGCTTGATCAGACACAAGTTTGGGACTTTGATCAAAAAAGTGGAAAATTAGGGCTTCTGCAAAAATGGAAATTTTTGAAATCTGTGACCACGCCTGGAAGCTCCTCATAAAAATAGAAGCTTAGAGAGTTGGATCAAACCTTTTGATTGGGAAGAAGAGTGGGCTTCATCAAACCCTAGTTCGAGGTCACGTCCAGTGAATCCAAAAGTTTCAAAGCCAAAATTGAGGAGTGAAACTTTGCAGTTTTCAAATTCTGAATATACCAGCTTGATCAGCTTATCAAGGCGCATATTTCTATCCTTTCAGAAGTTTGAAATTAAAAGTTTGAATTTTTGGGGTTTCTCTGACAAATGCTATTACAGCTCTAGATCTAGTTCCTGCAAATCAAGTGGATTGGGTTAATCCTAGAAGAGGATGGATTGGTCACCTGCATAAGTGAAGAAGATCCTGTCTCAGAGGGAGATGAGGCTAAGGCCTTCCATGAGAAGATTACAAGAAATCTTGACAGGTATGGCTTACAGGTATGTTTCATGGTTAATTTTATCATATGTTTGTCTTCATATCATTACAGTACAATCTTGATTAATTACTAGACTTTTCGTATCACCTTAATAGAAGATATTCATTGATTAAGGTTTTGACACTTATGAATGTACTAATGCATTGTGATGTTGTATGAGGTTTATGTTGTTCACTAACATAAAAGGTACACCAAGAAAGACAAATCATGTTCTACTTCAAGAACATATGATCATGGTGACATGAAGACAAAGATTCATCCATTGTCATGGATCACATAGAAGATCTACTTTCGAGGTATGTATAACTTGGTCCTACAATGGTTAACCTACGAGACATGCAGGTTACTAGCATAAGTCACTGAAGAGAACCAGAAGACATTATGCAGGTATGTTAGACATAACTAGCTAGCATGCTAATCCAGGTATGTTTTTCCTATATCAAGCTAGAATCCTACCTTGTGTTAGGATCTTATATTGTTGTGTTGTTGATAATGATTATTCATGAAGTCATAGGTTTGAATAATCATGGTTGTATGCATATTATGTTTCTTACCATAATTGGTGATATGACTAACCAGAAGAATCATGAAGGTATAGGTTTGAATAATCATGGGTTTTATGCATATTATATCTCTTATCTTGATTGATGATTCAACTAACCAGAAGAGTCCTATGATCAAATAAGAATATGTATGAGTAAAAGAAGACTTCCCTGAAACCTTGAATACTAATGTTTATTATCTGTGAATGATCATGAATATACATGTTTAAGATTATTTTGTTTTGATAGTATTAAGATTATAATAATCAATGTGTGATTATGTATGAGACCTCAAGGATAACACAATGATGATACTAATAAGCATGCATAGTGATTAAGGATGGATGTAATTCCAAGAACAGGTAATCCAGGAAGCAAAGTTCAAGAGGGAGCACACTCCAGTTGTTCTTGCAAGAAAGCAAAGGAGCACACTTCAGTAGTTTCTGCAAGGATGCAGATATTCAGAGGGAGTTGACCACTTCTCACAATCCACATCAGAATGGAGTCCACCCAGCAACCAAACAAAGATAAGTATTTGAATTGTCATTTCTTACATACTGTTATTCAATGATGTATATGCTTGTGTTCCTAGAATTAGGTTGTGTATTATGCATATTAGAATAGTTGCATTGATGAACAGTATACTACTAATATACATGGGTAAGTGGCCTATGGAATGTACAACATTCCATTGCTACTTATCTAGAATGAAACCTCTTTGCTGACATGTTAGGAGTTGTGCACACTCTTAACAATGTTCTAGTAGAGATTGGAAGGCATCTAGAAAGTTACGGGATATGGATAAATGTTGTATTGAAGCATTGGCTAAGATAATTGCATGACTGTATGACATATTTCCTTATGTGCAAGAATTTTTTCTGAAAACTATGAAATTTTTTCTAATCATGCAATTTAACTTGTTGTGTAGGAAAGATCGTATACCATCACCTAAAAAAGAAGGACTACAAAATTTGTTCAGCAACAAAGTTATCTATTGAAAATATTGAAGTTCCCAGGATATGGCAAGAATGCCATGATCCGTCGATCATGAAGAACGATGTTTGGGATGCGGTCCCAAGAGCTGAAGGGAAGTCTGTTGTGACTTCCAAATGGAACTATCAGATCAAGCATGTTGCAGATGGCAGCATAGAGAAATATAAAAGTGATGAAATAGAAGATACATCAGATGGATTTCAAGACAGCCTTCTTGAATGGTGTAGTCATATATGTGTGCAGAACTTGGTAGGATAGACAGCTTTCTATCCAGTTTGGGATTTACCAAGAGTGAAGCAGATTCCAACCTTTACTACAAGGTTGAGGAAGGGAATCATGTGATTCTACTCCTGTATGTGGATGACCTGTTTTTAACAGGAAATGACAGATTGATTGCCGACACACAGTGGAAGCTTGCTGCTGAGTTAGAGATGAAGAACTTGGGTATGATGCACTACTTTCTTGGTATGGATGTGTGGCAGAGTGCAGATGGAATATTCCTTAGACAAGGGAAGTATGCAGTAGAGATCCTGAAGAGGTTCAGGATGATGGACTGGAAGGCTATGGCCACACCTATGGCATCAAACCTAAAGCTTCTGTGTGATGCTTCATCCGATCCGGTCGATGTCATGATGTATCGTTAGATGATTGGGTCCTCTATGTACCTGACTAACACGAGACCAGATATTTGCTTTGCGGTGAACACATTGAGCCAGTTCCTGACGGATCCAAAAGATGTTCACCTGGTTGCTGTAAAGCATATTCTGAGGTACCTGAAGGGTATAGTTGATTATGGGCTCAAGTATGATGCGAATCAAAAGTTTAACCTGCAGGGTTATGTTGATTCAGATTGGGCAGGAAGTGCTGCAAATAGGAAGAGCACTTCTGGGTGTTGCTTCAATATGGGATCAGGTGTGATCTCTTGGTTTAGCAAGAAGCAGTCCTGCGTAGCACTAAGTATAGCCAAAGCAGAGTATCTTGCGACGGATGAGTAGGTTGTAGATGTATTGACCAAGCCGTTGGCCAGAGTGGAGTTTGAGTACTTCGGAGAGAGGCTTGGTGCACTTCAGATCGAGGTTCCTTCCAAAGAGAAGTGATGAGTCTGGAAGATGCAGATGCACATGAGCTTTTCTGACATGGTTGATGTGTTCTCCCTTGGTCGTGATATAATTGCTGAGCCATTTTTCACATGGTGGTAGATGTGTTCTCCCATGGTGAAAAAGTAAGGGCTGGAGCCTTCCTCGAATGGTGGTAGATGTGTTCTCCCATGTCGGTGGTGTAAGTACTGGATGATGTGCATCTGGGCTGTGCTTCGTGGACAATGAGATGATCTGAAGAGGACGATGCTATGATGATCAGGAGGATCATGGATGATCATGGATGATGAGCATCAGGACGATGCTCCAGTTACTACTCTGTATATGCATCAGGATGATGCTGGATATGATCAATTGGATCATTTATATGTATATGTATGTACGCATCATGTTGGATGCTAGATATGATCAGTTGGATCATTTGTATGTAT
The DNA here is from genome assembly GCA_027924585.1 of Larix kaempferi. Lineage (NCBI taxonomy): Eukaryota > Viridiplantae > Streptophyta > Pinopsida > Pinales > Pinaceae > Larix > Larix kaempferi. The sequence goes on along the minus strand of BSBM01000074.1, from coordinate 34,898,673 downwards.
TTTGTATATGCATCATGTTGGATGCTTGGACCATGTATCTGTATATGTATCAGGTGGATACATTGTATGATCAGGTAGATCATGTCTATTGATATGTATCAGATATGATCAGGTGGATCATGTATTTGTATTTGTATCAGGTGGATACACTGTATGATCAGGTGGATCATGTATGATGATATGTATCAGGTAGATACTTGGTATGCATCAGGTGGATGCATTGTATGATCAGGATGATCATGATGACGAGCTTCAGGATGTTTCTCCAGATGATATGTATCAGGATGGTACAGTGATGATGATCAGTGTGATCATGAGCATCAGGATGATGCTTTGTGCGATGATGATCGTGGGATCATGAGTATCAGGTTGATACTTGGAGGTCAGAGATGATATGTGGCAGGTTGTGCAAATAGCATGTAATCAGTCCTGGGAGATCTTTCCAGTCGTGTTGCGGCACATAAATGTTCCTGGGGTACTCTTTCCGGTATTGCTATGTAGTATGTAATCAATCCTCAGATATCCGATAGGTTGAGTTGTGTGCTCGTAATCAGTCCTAGGATGAGGTATTACTACGGAGACATGTAATCAATCCTGGAGATCCGAGAGGTTGAGCTGTGTGCTTGTAATTAGTCCTGTGATGCTCTTTAGAGATCTTGCCAGTCGTGCTGCGGCACATAAATGTTCCTGGGATACTCTTTAAAGGTTTTGTCTATCCACATGTAATCAGTCCTGGAGATCCGAGAGGTTGAGCTGTGTGCTCGTAATAAGTCCTGGGATGCTCTTTAGAGATCTTGTCGGTCATGCTGCGACACATAAATGTTCCTGGGATGCTCTTTAAAGGTATTGTGGAGGAGATGCATGTAATCAGTCCTGGGAGATCTTGTCGGTCGTGCTTAGTCACATAAATGTTCCTGGGATACTCTTTCCGGTATTGCATCCGCACATAAAATTAGTCCTGAGAGGCCACCTCTATCAGACCGTTCGCACAGATGATGAAGACCTGCAGGTGGTGGGCCTACATCCAGTATGAAAAAGCACCGGCTCTGTAGAACTTCCTATGACAAGTAGATTCAGAGATTGATTGAGATAGCAGCAGCAGTGACGATGATGATGACTCGATGACGATTATCCAGTGACAATGATCCAGAGAAGATGACTTGTGCTAGAAGACCTGTGTTGAGAAATACCTTCCTAGTTAAGAGGGAGCGTTGATGTATATGTAACTTCGGAATGTATTTCACATATATGTATATTGTATTCCTATAGAGATGTTATTATTCCTCTATACAGAAGTGGTTGTATTCCTATAGAGATGTTATTATTCCTCTATACAGAAGTGTCGTCATTTATATTGTAAGTGTCGTAACTTATACTTGATGGGTTATTAGACCACCTTGTTGGGGTCAGCCCTGTATAATTCATGTGGGTCAAAGGGTTATTAGACCACCCTATTGGGGGTCGGCCATGTGGGTCAAAGGGTTATTAGACCACCCTAGTGGGGGTCGGCCCAGTCAGCATTATGTTAAGTGGTTAAGTTGAGGCCGACCTAGTTGAGTAAAGGTTAAGTCAAGTTAGTGTATAAATAGAGAGTGTGTCTCTCTCATTTTACACATTCTATTCTCTCACTCACACTTGGGAGAGTGGCGCACTTGTGGAGGAGGAGGCTCTGCTACTAGGAGAAAACTATCTCTTGTATTCCGGTTGTATCATTGCTCTATCTATCTCTGAGGAAGTTATTGGGGTTTTCCACCTTTATGGTTTTCCCCAAGTAAACTCTGTGTCTCTTGTGTGCTTGCATGATTGTGTCCATGGTTGATATGTTGTAGATTTGCTGTACATGTTGTTCTCTCAGTTAAGATCCTAGATCAGATTGAAGTAAATTCTGAAAATTTAACACCAATGCAGTCCAAGCCATGCTATTGAGGAGAATTCGAATCACCTTTGGGGTAATCGAATTCATTGTATTGTACTCTCATATTTTTGCCATCTTACAGCTGATGAATGACATTACAACAATTTTCCACGTTCTTTGAGTTTCATGTGTGAATATTGATTCTATTCTATCTCTTCTTCTTTGGAATTCTTGAGTGAAATTGTGAGGTTTGTTCAAGCTAAAGTGATCTTCACCTGTAGAATTTCACAGATTTTATCCTAGGATTCTCACTCTTAAAGGTTTCTATGTCTTGTAAAATAGTGTTGGAAACACTTGATTTTGGTAAAAAATTCATAGTTGAATGTGATGCATCATGACAAGGAATTGAAGAAATATTGATGCAAGAAGGGATACCATTTTCTTTTCAAATTAAATACCTCAAAGAAAAATACTCAGTGAAATCTACATATAAAAAAGAAATGAAATTTTTTTTACATGCAGTTAAAAAATGGCAACAACATCTCATTAGGAGACATTTTAAATCCAACTTAGATAGACCACAAAATCCTAAATCACATTTTGGAGAAAATATTGTCATCAGAAGAAAAACAAAAATGGGCAACCAAAATGCAAGGGTTCAGTTTTGAAATAATCTACAAAAAAGGGAAGGACAATGTGGTAGCGAATTCCCTTTCATAATAGAAAAGGGAATCCAATTTACATTCCAATATATCTTCCATTCTTGTTTGGTTGGAATAATCTCACATGAATGGCAAGAAGACAATAGTTCTAGAAAAAAATACAATGTATAAAATAAGGGAAGAGCTCTATGGAACATGGGAGTGGAAAAGATAAATCCTTTCATACAAGGGTAGAATATTTGTATGCCCGCGATCAAAATTGGAACAAAAAATATTAAAGGAGTCTCATAACTCCATGGGGGGGTCAGTTGGTAGGCAATATCCTATCACGTCCATTCACATTGGGGAATAAACTATGATACAGAAATGAGAAAATATATTGCCATGTCTTAAGGGGCCAAGGTGGCTTAATTATGTTATATGGAAATAAAAATATTTAGGGTATATTTTATTAGATTTCTTTTAGAAGAAGTGGAGGGGAGGCAGAGGGAAAATCAAAGGACAAGCGCACGAGGTATTGAGTTTGATGGACAAGGGATACTCAATCAAATTGAGTTAATATCCTAGATCAGATTGAAGTAAATTCTAAAAATTTAACATGGTATCAGAGCTAGCCTGAAAGAAGGCATGATATGGCATGTATGACACTTGTTGCACTTACGATGCTAGGGCTTGATATAGCAAAAACCAGTCATCGTACCACTTTCACTATAAATCCGTTTTGGTGAAGTTTTCAGATCTTCAACTTTTGTAGGTCGAAGATCAGATCACCATGTACCGTGTGTCCAAAGGACAACCTCTAATTCGTTGTACTTTGTGATCTATGATCTGTACAATATAGGGTTTCGGCCTCTTCCAGATCTGAGTCAAAATCAGGTGACCTTGGGAAAAAGGTCATAACTTGGGCTAGGAAGCTCCAAATGAAATTTCTTAAAACGTGACAGGCAGTACACAGACTGTACTATCTCAAGAAAAGTTTTCAGAGGCCTAAGTTGAACCAGTGACATGTGGCATGTCGTACAAGTTCGCTCTCTTGTATTATCCCATAAATAGGTCACGTTGCGACACTTGGCATAACTCTCTCTCAGAGAATCCAATTGAGGTCAGACCTATCGGGATGGAAAGATAACAGGTCGGGCTATCTCATGAAAATGTTTCAGACCCTTTGGATTGAAAAGTTCAGAGTTACACCAGAAACAATCAGGTACATATTTATGTCAAATCAGAATTATTTTTTAGCACCTTCAATCATGGCTTCTGGAATTTAGGGCTTTGGAGAAAGTTGGAATTTTTGTAATCGGAGACCACGGCTGAATGTTACTCATCAAAATCGAAATTTAGAGACCAAAATCAGAATTTTTTGTTGGGAAGAAGGCCAGGCTTGATCACACCCTAGTTCAGGACTTTGATCAGAAAAGTGGAAAATTAGGGCTTCTGCAAAAATCGGAATTTTTTAAATCTGTGACCACGGCTGGAAGCTCCTCATAAAAATAGAAGCTTAGAGATTTGGATCAAACCTTTTGATTGGGCAGAAGAGTGGGATTCATCAAACCCTAGTTCGAGGTCACGTCTAGTGAATCCAAAAGTTTCAAAGCCAAAATTGAGGAGTGAAACTTTGCAGTTTTCAAATTCTGAATATACCAGCTTAATCAGCTTATCAAGGCACATATTTCTATCCTTTCAGAAGTTTGAAATTCAAAGTTTGAATTTTTGGGGTTTCTTTGACAAACCCTATTACAGCTCTAGATCCAGTTCCTGCAAATCAAGTGGATTGGGTTAATCCTAGAAGAGCATGGATTGGTCACCTACATAAGTGAAGAAGTTCTTGTCTCAGAGGGAGATGAGGCTAAGGCCTTCCATAAGAAGATTACAAGAAATCTTGACAGGTATGGCTTACAGGTATGTTTCATGGTTAATTTTATCATATGTTTGTCTTCATATCATTGCAGTACAATCTTGATTAATTACTAGACTTGTCGTATCACCTTAATAGAAGATATTCATTGATTAAGGTTTTGACACTTATGAATGTACTAATGCATTGTGATGTTGTATGAGGTTTATGTTGTTCGCTAACATAAAAGGTACACCAAGAAAGACAAATCATGTTCTACTTCAAGAACATATGATCATGGTGACATGAATACAAAGATTCATCCATTGTCATGGATCACATAGAAGATCTACTTTCGAGGTATGTATAACTTGGTCCTACAATGGTTAACCTATGAGACATGCAGGTTACTAGCACAAGTCACTGAAGAGAACCAAAAGACATTATGCAGGTATGTTAGACATAACTAGCTAGCATGCTAATCTAGGTATGTTTTTCCTATATCAAGCTAGAATCCTACATTGTGTTAGGATCTTATACTGTTGTGTTGTTGATAATGATTATTCATGAAGTCATAGATTTGAATAATCATGGTTGTATGCATATTATGTTTCTTACCATAATTGGTGATATGACTAACCAGAAGAATCATGAAGTTATAGGTTTGAATAATCATGGGTTTTATGCATATTATATCTCTTATCTTGATTGATGATTCAACTAACCAGAAGAGTCCTATGATCAAATAAGAATATGTATGAGTAAAAGAAGACTTCCCTGAAACCTTGAATACTAATGTTTATTATCTGTGAATGATCATGAATATACATGTTTAAGATTATTGTGTTTTGATAGTATTAAGATTATACTAATCAATGTGTGATTATGTATGAGACCTCAACGATAACACAATGATGATACTAATAAGCATGCATAGTGATTAAGGATGGATGTAATTTCAAGGACAGGTAATCCAGGAAGCAAAGTTCAAGAGGGAGCACACTCCAGTTGTTCCTGCAAGAAAGCAAAGGAGCACACTTCAGTAGTTTCTGCAAGGATGCAGATATTCAGAGGGAGTTGACCACTTCTCACAATCCACATCAAAATGGAGTCCACCCAGCAACCAAACAAAGATAAGTATTTGAATTGTCATTTATTACATACTGTTATGCAATGATGTATATGCTTGTGTTCCTAGAATTAGGTTGTGTATTATGCATATTAGAATAGTTGCATTGATGAACAGTATACTACTAATATACATGGGTAAGTGGCCTATGGAACTGTACAACATTCCATTGCTACTTATCTAGAATGAAACCTCTTTGCTGACATGTTAGGAGTTGTGCACACTCTTAACAATGTTCTGCTAGAGATTGGAAGGCATCTAGAAAGTTACGGGATATGGATAAATGTTGTATTGAAGCATTGGCTAAGATAATTGCATGACTGTATGACATATTTCTTTATGTGTACGAAATTGTTCTGAAAACTATGAGATGTTTGCTAATCATGCAATTTAACTTGTTGTGTAGGAAAGATCGTATACCATCACCTACAAAAGAAGGACTACAACATTTGTTCAGCAACAAAGTTATCTATTGAAAATATTGAAGTTCCCAGAATATGGCAAGAATGCCATGATCTGTCGATCATGAAGAACGATGTTTGGGATGCGGTCCCAAGAGCTGAAGGGAAGTCTGTTGTGACTTCCAAATGGAACTATCAGATCAAGCATGCTGCAGATGGCAGCATAGAGAAATATAAAAGTGATGAAATAGAAGATACATCAGATTGATTTCAAGACAGCCTTCTTGAATGGTGTAGTCATATATGTGTGCAGAACTTGGTAGGATAGACAGCTTTCTATCCAATTTGGGATTTACCAAGAGTGAAGCGGATTCCAACCTTTACTACAAGGTTGAGGAAGGGAATCATGTGATTCTACTCCTGTATGTGGATGACCTGTTTGTAACAGGAGATGACAGATTGATTGCCGACACACAGCGGAAGCTTGCTGCTGAGTTAGAGATGAAGAACTTGGGTATGATGCACTACTTTATTGGTATGGAGATGTGGCAGAGTGCAGATGGAATCTTCCTTGGACAAGGGAAGTATGCAGTAGAGATCCTGAAGAGGTTCAGGATGATGGACTGGAAGGCTATGGCCACACCTATGGCATCAAACCTAAATCTTCTGTGTGATGCTTCATCTGATCCGTTCGATGTCATGATGTATCGTTAGATGATTGGGTCCTCTATGTACCTGACGAACACGAGACCAGATATTTGCTTTGTGGTGAACACACTAAGCCAGTTCCTGACGGATCCGAGAGATGTTCACCTGGTTGCTGTAAAGCATATTCTGAGGTACCTGAAGGGTACAGTTGATTATGGGCTCAAGTATGATGCGAATCAAAAGTTTAACCTGCAGGGTTATGTTGATTCAGATTGGGCAGGCAGTGCTGCAGATAGGAAGAGCACTTCTGGGTGTTGCTTCAATATGGGATCAGGTGTGATCTCTTGGTTTAGCAGGAAGCAGTCCTGCGTAGCACTAAGTATTGCCAAAGCAGAGTATGTTGTGACGGATGAGCAAGTTGCAGATGTATTGACCAAGCCATTGGCCAGAGTGGAGTTTGAGTACTTCGGAGAGAGGCTTGGTGCACTTCAGATCGAGGTTCCTTCCAAAGGGAAGTGATGAGTCCGGAAGATGCAGATGCACATGAGCTTTTCTGACATGGTTGATGTGTTCTCCCTTGTTTGTGATATAATTGCTGAGCCATTTTTCACATGGTTGTAGATGTGTTCTCCCATGGTGGAAAAGTAAGGGCTGGAGCCTTCCTCGAATGGTGGTAGATGTGTTCTCCCATATCGGTGGTGTAAGTACTGGATGATGTGCATCTGGGCTGTGCTTTGTGGACGATGAGATGATCTGAAGAGGACGATGCTATGATGATCAGGAGGATCATAGATGATCATGGATGATGAGCATCAAGACGATGCTCCAGTTACTACTCTGTAAATGCATCAGGATGATGCTGGATATGATCAGTTGGATCATTTATATGTATATGTATGTACACATCATGATGGATGCTGGATATGATCAGTTGGATCATTTGTATGTATTTTGTATATGCATCATGTTGGATGCTTGGACCATGTATCTGTATATGTATCAGGTGGATACATTGTTCGATCAGGTAGATCATGTATGTTGATGTGTATCAGATATGATCAGGTGGATCATGTATTTGTATATGTATCAGGTGGATACACTGTATGATCAGGTGGATCATGTATGATGATATGTATCAGGTAGATACTTGGTATGCATCAGGTTGATGCATTGTATGATCAGGATGATCATGATGATGAGCTTCAGGATGTTGCTCCAAATGATATGTATCAGGATGGTACAGTGATGATGATCAGTGTGATCATGAGAATCAGGATGATGCTTTGTGCGATGATGATCGTGGGATCATGAGTATCAGGTTGATACTTGGAGGTCAAAGATGATATGTGGCAGGTTGTGCAAATAGCATGTAATCAGTCCTGGGAGATCTTTCCAGTCGTGCTACAGCACATAAATGTTCCTGGGGTACTCTTTCCGAGATTGCTATGTAGTATGTAATCAATCCTCAGATATCCGATAGGTTGAGTTGTGTGCTCGTAGTCAGTCCTGGGATGAGGTATTACTACGGAGACATGTAATCAGTCCTGGAGATCCGAGAGGTTGAGCTGTGTGCTTGTAATTAGTCCTGTGATGCTCTTTAGAGATCTTGCCAGTCGTGCTGCGGCACATAAATGTTCCTGGGATTCTCTTTAAAGGTTTTGTCTATCCACATGTAATCAGTCCTGGAGATCCGAGAGGTTGAGCTATGTGCTCGTAATAAGTCCTGGGATGCTCTTTAGAGATCTTGTCAGTCGTGCTGCGGCACATAAATGTTCCTGGGATGCTCTTTAAAGGTATTGTGGAGGAGATGCATGTAATCAGTCCTGGGAGATCTTGTCGGTCGTGCTTAGGCACATAAATGTTCCTGGGATACTCTTTCCGGTATTGCATCCGCACATAAAATTAGTCCTGAGAGGCCACCTCTATCAGACCGTTCGCACAGATGATGAAGACCTGCAGGTGGTGGGCCTACATCCAGTATGAAAAAGGACTAGCTCTGTAGAACTTCCTATGACGAGTAGATTCAGAGATTGATTGAGATAGCAGCAGTAGTGACGATGATGATGACTCGATGACGATTATCCAGTGACGATGATCCAGAGAAGATGACTTGTGCTAGAAGACCTATGTTGAGAAATACCTTCCTAGTTAAGAGGGATTGTTGATGTATATGTAACTTCGGAATGTATTTCACATATATGTATATTGTATTCCTATAGAGATGTTAGTATTCCTCTATACGGAAGTGGCTGTATTCCTATAGAGATGTTATTATTCCTCTATACGGAAGTGTCGTCATTTATATTGTAAGTGTCGTAACTTATACTTGATGGGTTATTAGACCACCTTGTTGGGGTCATCCCTGTATAAGTCATGTGGGTCAAAGGGTTATTAGACCACCCTATTGGGGGTCGGCCATGTGGGTAAAGGGTTATTAGACCACCCTAGTGGGGGTCAGCCCAGCCAGCATTATGTTAAGTGGTTAAGTTGAGGCCGACCTAGTTGAGTAAAGGTCAAGTCAAGTTAGTGTATACATAGAGAGTGTGTCTCTCTCATTTTACACATTCTATTCTCTCACTCACACTTGGGAGAGTGGCGCACTTGTGGAGGAGGAGGCTCTGCTGCTCGGAGAAAACTATCTCTTGTATTCCGGTTATATCATTACTCTATCTATCTCTGAGGAAGTTATTGGGGTTTTTCACCTTTATGGTTTTCCCCAAGTAAACTCTATGTCTCTTGTGTGCTTGCATGATTGTGTCCATGGTTGATATGCTGTAGATTTGTTGTACATGTTGTTCTCTCAGTTAAGATCCTAGATCAGATTGAAGTAAATTCTGAAAATTTAACACCAATGCAGTCCAAGCCATGCTATTGAGGAGAATTCGAATCACCTTTGGGATAATCAAATTCATTGTATTGTACTCTCATATTTTTTCCATCTTATAGCTGATGAATGACATTACAACAATTTTCCACGTTCTTTGAGTTTCATGTGTGAATATTGATTCTATTCTATCTCTTCTTCTTTGGAGTTCTTGAGTGAAATTGTGAGGTTTGTTCAAGCTAAAGTGATCTTCACCTGTAGAATTTCACAGATTTTATCCTAGGATTCTCACTCTTAAAGGTTTCTATGTCTTGTAAACTAGTGTTGGAAACACTTGATTTTGGTAAAACATTCATAGTTGAATGTGATTCATCATGACAAGGAATTGAAGCAATATTGATGCTAGAAGGGATACCATTTGCTTTTCAAAGTAAATAACTCAAAGAAAAAGACTCAGTGAAATCTACATATAAAAAAGAAATGAATTTTTTTTACATGCAGTTAAAAAATGGCAACAACATCTCATTAGGAGACATTTTAAATCCAACTTAGATAGACCACAAAATCCTAAATCACATTTTGGAGAAAATATTGTCATCAAAAGAAAAACAAAAATGGACAACCAAAATGCAAGGGTTCAGTTTTGAAATAATCTACAAAAAAGGGAAGGACAATGTGGTAGTGAATTCCCTTTCATAATAGAAAAGGGAATCCAATTTGCATTCCAATATATCTTCCATTCTTGTTTGGTTGGAATAATCTCACATGAATGGCAAGAAGACAATAGTTCTAGAAAACAAATACAATGTATAAAATAAGGGAAGAGCTCTATGGAACATGGGAGTGGAAAAGATAAATCCTTTCATACAAGGGTAGAATATTTGTATGCCCACGATCAAAATTGGAACAAAAAATATTAAAGGAGTCTCATAACTCCATGGGGGGGTCAGTTGGTAGGCAATATCCTATCACGTCCATTCACATTGGGGAATAAACTATGATACAGAAATGAGAAAATATATTGCCATGTCTTAAGGGGCCATGGGGGCTTAATTATGTTATATGGAAATAAAAATATTTAGGGTATAATTTATTAGATTTCTTGTAGAAGAAGTGGAGGGGAGGCAGAGGGAAAATCAAAGGACAAGCGCACGAGGTATTGAGTTTGATGGACAAGGGATACTCAATCAGGATGTAGGATGGTTGATGCTAGTGCTCTATTGAAGGGTTTTCATGTTGCTCATGTGCTTGGTTGGTTGATGGATATTCAAATTATTAAAGGAATTGAGGTAATGAAGGAATAACAGTTGTATATTTTATGTGATTGTTATCAATTGGAAGTGTAGTTTAGGTGCATATTTCGTGTCTATAAATCATGTGTTTTCTTATGCCTTTAAATCTATCTTTCCTCCTTGAGTCCATTTGAATTTTGTTTTCTCTAGTAATTTCCTTTTTTGTGATCTCTAACATTATCCCATCCACTAGAGAGCATCTAGGTTTTTGCATTGTGACCTTGTCCCTTTCTAATATTCCTAAATAAAGCCTAATGCAATCCTTGGTTGACCACATTTTCCCATTGTATAGATGTTGAGGAAAAATCATTTCTAAAGAGGAAGGCAATGCAATGTACATAAATATATAAGAAATAAACATCAAATAATATTAATAAATTTATCTTCAAGGGTTTCCTCAAGTGGTCACGAGCCAAACGTGAGATCTCTCTTTTGTTGTAGGGGAGGTCACATGTTTGTCTCTCCTCAATTCCCTTAGACCATGGTGCTTGGAACCTAAGTCATAATATTCGTCACATCTCAAGGTTGGAGTTTGAATTTAGTCAAATCTCAAAGGCAGGGAAAACATTCATTCAAATTCATCGATTTTAAAGATAAAGTTTGTTACCCTGTATTTTCGTGCTTCATTATTTATTGTTTTTGAGCTCTCTCCTCTCCTCTAATTGGATTGATTGGGGTTGACAATGGTATGGAATCTATCCCCGCAATGGTAAACACATTTGTTATTTCCTCGTGAATCACGGTAGTGAATGGTGATCGACAGTAGTTGTCGAATAGGGAATGGTGATAGACGATCGACTTCGTGGCCCCACATGAGAAAATTTTCTTGCACTACCTAGACCATTTTAAAACTACCTACCAAACTACTGACTACCTATACTGAGCTACCAAAACATAGGGTTAATAATTCCATGCCCATATGGCAATGAATAAGTAGATAAAATGGAAGGACATCACATGCATATCTATGTTTCCTAGCATCTCTTCAGTTTTTTTATCACAATGCCCAAACGAATTCAATAAATCTGCAGGATGCATTACTCATGCTCAAACAAGATTTAAACACAAACCTCACCTTCATTACTCATGGTTCAGCCTCGATGAACACTAGAAAAGTATTTGAGGAAAGGTTTGATACTAATGGCAGCTTGTTAGGGAAAAATTGGTGGCGAACTTAATTTATATATATATATATGTGTGTGTGTGTGTGTGTGTGTGTGTGTGTGTGTGTGTGTGTGTGTTATATATGTTATATACCTTGCATTATGTTATAAATTAGAATATATTATTTAAATGTTATTTATTACATATTAAATATTAGTTATTTTTAATATATGCAAAATATATTAAATATAATTTATTTTTATATATAATATATAATTATATAGGATATGTTAATGTATAAAACATAATTATTTATGATATGTTAATATATAATAAAATATAATTTATATTTTAACAATATTGTTATCAACAAATATAATGTCGAATATTATCTGAATCTCACCACAAAATTCGAATTCGAATCGAATTTCATCTTCGCCGAATTCGAACTCGAACATTAACCATGTGACATAGCTTGGAACTTGGACATCATTGTGTTTACACTAGGTTCTATCCTTGAAATGAGGGGAAGTGCTTGGTGTTGAGATATTGTAACTTCAAAGAATATTATAATTGTACTTTATTATTCCGGCGATGTTTCATTCCTCCGTAAAGATCTTATTGTATATCCGGAGATGTTTATTCCTCCGTCAGAATGTGGTAACTTGGGTTATTAGACTTCCCTAGTGGAGGTCGGCCCCTTATGTGTTATGTGGGTCAAAGGGTTATTAGACCACCCTAGAGGGGTCGGCCCAGTCAGTTGTAGTAGGGTATTTAACCCATTGGTTAAATACGAGCCTACGTGTACCTATGTAAAATACATGTCAGTGTAGTGTATAAATAGAGGAGGTGTGTTCCTCATTTGACACACTCACATACTTGAGGATAGCACACTTGTGGAGGAGAGGTCTGCTATTGTGGAGGAGGAGATCATGTCTCAGGGTTTCATCTTTGTATATTGCTGGTCATCTATATTGAGGAAGCTTTGCTGGGTTTTCTACCCCATGAGGGTTTCCCAGGATAAATCTCTGTCTCTTGTGTTTATGCTGTGCTTGTTGTTTCTTCAGTGATCCTGTATATGCTATTATTGTGAAATGGAATGTAATGCTTCTATTTTATGTCTTAGCATATTGAATTTTAACATGGTATCAGAGCTAACCTGAAGGAAGACAAGGTATGGCACTAACGACACTTGCTTTACTTACGACAATTTGAAGGCTAGGGTTTTATATAGCAAAAACCAGTCATCGTAGCACTTTCTCTATAAATCCGTTTTGGCGAATTTTTCGGATCTGAAATTGTTACAGGACGAATATTAAATCTCCAGGTACCTTGTGTCCAAAGGACAACCTCTAATTCGTTGTACTTTGTGATTTATGATCTGTACAATATAGGGTTTCTGCCTCTTCCAGATCTGAGTCAAAATTAGGTGACCTTGGGAAAAAGGTCATATCTTGGGCTAGGAAGCTCCAAATGAAATTTCGTAAAAAGTGACAGGTAGTACACAGTCTGTACTATCTCAGAAAACTTTTTCAGAGGCCGAAGTTGAACCAGTGACACGTGTCACTCCGTACAAGTGCGCTCTCCTGTATTATCCCATAAACAGGTCACGTTGCGACATTTGGCATAAATCTCTCTCAGAGAGTCCAATTGAGGTCAGACCTATCAGGATGGAAAGGTAACAGGCCCAGATATCTCAGAAAACTTTTTCAGGGGCCGAAGTTGAAACAGTGACACGTGACACGCCGTACAATTTCGCTCTCCTGTTTTATCCCAAAACAGGTCACGTTGCGACATTTGGCATAACTCTCTCTCAGAGAATCCAATTGAGGTCAGACCTGTCAGGATGGAAAGATAACAGGTCAGGCTATCTCAGGAAACCTTTTCAGACCCTGTGGATCAAAAATTTCGGAGTTACACCAGAAACAATCAGGTACATATTTCTGTCAAAACAGAATTATTTTTTTGGTACCTTCATTCATGGCTTCCGGAATTTAGGGCTTTGGAGAAAGTTGGAATTTTTGTAATCGGAGACCACGGCTGGATGCTACTCATCAAAATAGAAATTTAGAGACCAAGATCATAATTTTTGGTTGGGCAGAAGGCCGGGTTTGATTAGACCCTAGTTCGGGACTTTGATCAGAAAAGTGGAAAATTAGGGCTTCTGTAAAAATGGGAATTTTTGAAATCTGTGACCATGGCTGGAAGCTCCTCAGAAAAATAGAAGCTTAGATCTTTGGATCAAACATTTTGATTGGGCAGAAGAGTGGGATTCATCAAACCCCAGTTCAGGGTCACGTCTAGTGAATCCGAAAGTTTCAAAGGCAAAATTGAGGAGTGAAACTTTGCAGTTTTCAAATTCTAAATATATCAGTTTGATCAGCTCATCAAGGCGCATATTTCTATCCTTTCGGAAGTTTGAAATTCAAAGTTTGAATTTTTGGGGTTTCTCTGACAAACCCATATCCAGCTCCAGGTCCAGTTCTTGCAAATCAAGTGGATAGGGTTAATCCTAAAAGAAGATGGATTGGTCACCTGCATAAGTGAAGGAGTTCCTATTTTAGAGGGAGATGAGGCTAAAGCTTTACATAAGGAGATTACAAGCGATCTCGACAGGTATGACTCATCGAGGTATGTTTTGATATTTGTTCATGATTAAGTTTATGGTATGTTTGTACAATCTTGATTTTAGATTTGTTGTATCACCTTAACAAATTTATGAATGCATGATAGAAGATATTCATTGGTTAGGGTGTTGACACTTATGATTGTACTAATGCATTATGATGTTGTGTGAGGTTGATGTTGTCCACTAATAAGATACAGGTACATCACAAAAGACAAATCAGGTTCCATGACCATGAAAACATGAAGACAAAGACTCATCCACAATCTTTGTTCTACTTACAAGGTATGTATGACTTTGTTATATTATGCTTAACCTATGAGACATGCAGGTTCTAGCTCAGGATCTCTAAATCATTGAAGAGATTGTTTAGGTATGTTGTACATAACCAAGTAGGTATACTAATCCAGGTATGTTTCCCATGAATCTTACCTTGTGTTAGGATCCCCTATATAAGTATACTTGGAATGATTGGTTATGATTATTCATAAAGTTAGTAATCAAGGGATTATGCATATTATATCTTTTATCTTGATTGATGATATGCATGAGTAAAAGAAGACTTCCCTGAAATCTTGAATACTAATGTTTATTAACTATAATCATGACTATACATTCTCAATATTATTTAGAACTATAATGTTTTGATAACATTTAGAACATACTAATGGGTGTATGTTTGTGTATGAGATCATGAGGATGACACTTGAACATGCACAGTGGTACATGATGAATAGAAGTTCAAAAGACATACAGAAGATCAAGCGAGAGGCAACCACACAAACACAAAAGATAAGTATTTGAGTTGTTATTTGAAATAGTAAATGATATTGCCTGTAATAGGTTGTATGCATATTTGTATTCCTATAATATATCATGCTAAGTGTAAATATTCATAGAACATTGAACAGTATACTACCAATATGCATATGATTGGTAAGTTGGACAAACATTCCATTGTTGCTTGTCTAGAATGAAACCTCTTTGCTGACATGCTGAGAGTTGTGCACACTCTCGATAGTATGTTCTGGTAGAGATGGAAGGCATCTAGATAGCCACTGTATGCATACAGGATATGGGAAAGTGTTGTGCCAAAGTATTGGTCAAGATAGTTGCATAACTATGTAAATGATATCTGTATGCATAATAGATTATTATGTCAATATGATTTGATGATTATGAAGTATTACTAATCCTGTACTTAATTTTGATTTGTAGGGAAAATCATGATGAATGATGAACAAGCGATGGATGTTCAACAAAAGGATTTACAAATCAAACACACTATAGAAAGCTTATGGTTAAGAGATTCTCTTAGAAAGAGGAAGAGAATCATCATGAGATGTTTTGACCATTGTCTTAATAATGTAATCAGGTTCTGTATGGGTTCCCAGGATCGGTAGTCAATTGATGAGCTTAATGATCATCATGGGTGATGTGGATCTCAACCCTTGCTACAAGGTTGAATATGGCTTCTATACACATATGATATGGATGCAAGAAGAAACTCACCATAGAGTTCGAATGACTTTGAGGCTCATATTAGTAGACCCATCTGACGAGAGATGGCACAGATAGATATGCAGAAGATCATTCAATGCAGAGTGTGAATAATGGACAATTGACAGCTTCATGACAAAGCTTGGGCTTTACCAGAAGTAAAGCTGATCCTAACCTTTACCTAAAGGTTGTGGATGATGAACCTATCATACCATTATTATGTGTCGATGATCTCTTTCTGACAAGGAATGAGAAACAGATCATGAAAATGGCTGCAGAATTAAAAATGAAAGATCTCAGATTAATGCACTACTTCTTAGGTCTAGAAGTATGGCATGATCCAAAAGGAATCTTTTAAATCGAGGTAAGTATGCTGTGAAGTTTCTAAAAAGATTTGATATGTTGGAGTGTAAAGCCATGGCCACTCCCATGGACTCCAACTTGGAGTTATTAGTTAATAACTCATCGGATTTAGTGGACCTAACCCTATATAGACAAATCATTGGGCCAATGATGTATTTAACAAATACTAGGCCAGATATATGCTTTGTTGTAAATACCGTAAGTCAGTATCTAGTAGAACCTAGAAAGGTTCACTTAATAGCTACAAAGCATATAGTGAGGTACCTAAAAGGTACTTTAGATTTTGGTCTATATAATCTTGGAGGTCATGAACTCCGTTTACATGGTTACTCAAATTCTGATTGGGCAGGAAGTGTCTCAGACAGAAAGAGTACTTTAGGTGGATGTTATAGTCTTGAATCTACCATGATATCATGGTTTAGCTAGAAACAATCTAGTGTGGCTCTCAGTACTACTGAAACAGAATATATAGCTGTCTGCTCTGCCAGCTGTGAAGCAATGTGGCTTCAGAAGCTATTATATGGAGTGTTTGACTTAGAAATGGATTCCACTATGATTATGTGTGACAATCAAAGCTGCATCAAGATGATAGGAAATCTTGTATTCAATGATAAGTCAAAACACATTCAGATCCGATACTTCTATATACGAGATATGGTGCAGAGAGGAGCTATCAAGCTCGAGTATATAAGCACTGAGGATCAAATTGATGATATCCTGACCAAACCTCTGTCTCGAGTAAAGTTTGAACACTTCCGAGACAAGCTTGGTGTAGTTTAGAAGGACTCTCCTCGAAAGGGGGAGTAGCACAGTATCTGACATCAAGTCTATCTCATCAATGATGAGGTTGCCTTTTTACTGCACTTAGTTACCTAGAATTAGTTAGATTTAGGACTCTTATATTCTTTTGATGATAGATGTATACATGCTTTTGATGTTAGTATACATGCTTTTGATGTTAGTTTTGATGATAGATGTATACATACTTTTGATAATTTTGATGATAGATGTATACATGCTTTGTTGATGATGATACATGTTGTGATTATACATGTTTTAATGATGATGATACATGTTGTGGTTATACATGTTTTTATGATGATGATACATGTTGAGATTATACATGTTTTGATGATGATGATACATGTTGTGGTTATACATGTTTTTATGATGATGATACATGTTGTGGTTATACATGTTTTTATGATGATGATACATGTTGAGGTTATACATGTTTTGATGATGATAATACATGTTGTGGTTATACATGTTTTGTTGATGATGATACATGTCATGGCTATACATATTTTGATGATGAGAATACATGTTTTTGGTATACAACATGTGAAGGGATTGGATCATTCCTGGACTTCAGTCCGAAAGAAGAGCCGTAGACATATGTCTTCGAAAATGAAGTTCTTGGTGAACATGTGAAGGGATTGGATCATTCCTGGACTTCAGTCCGAAAGAAGAACCATAGACATATGTCTTCGATAATGAAGGGATTGGATCATTCCTGGACTTCAGTCCGAAAGAAGAGCCGTAGACGTATGTCTTCGATAATGAAGGGATTGGATCATTCCTGGACTTCAGTCCGAAAGAAGAGCCGTAGACGTATGTCTTCGATAATGAAGGGATTGGATCATTCCTGGACTTCAGTCCGAAAGAAGAACCATAGACGTATGTCTTCGATAATGAAGGGATTGGATCATTCCTGGACTTCAGTCCGAAAGAAGAGCCGTAGACGTATGTCTTCGAGAATGAAGGGATTGGATCATTCCTGGACTTCAGTCCGAAAGAAGAGCCGTAGACGTATGTCTTCGAGAATGAAGGGATTGGATCATTCTTGGACTTCAGTCCGAAAGAAGAGCCGTAGACGTATGTCTTCGATAATGAAGGGATTGGATCATTCCTGGACATCAGTCTGAAAGAAGAGCCATTGACGTATGTCTTCGATAATGAAGGGATTGGATCATTCCTGGACTTCAGTCCGAAAGAAGAACCGTAGACGTATGTATTCGATAATGAAGGGATTGGATCATTCCTGGACTTCAGTCCGAAAGAAGAGCCGTAGACGTATGTCTTCAAGAATGAAGGGATTGGATCATTCCTGGACTTCAGTCCGAAAGAAGAGCCGTAGACGTATGTCTTCGATAATGAAGGGATTGGATCATTCCTGGACTTCAGTCCGAAAGAAGAGCCGTAGACGTATGTCTTCGATAATGAAGGGATTGGATCATTCCTGGACTTCAGTCCGAAAGAAGAACCGTAGACGTATGTCTTCGATGATGAAGGGATTGGATCATTCCTGGACTTCAGCTCGAAAGAAGAGCCGTAGACGTATGTCTTCGAGAATGAAGTCCTTAGTGGATGGTTGAGGATTAAGTCATCCTTGGACGTAGGTCCTAAAAGCACGGTGAAGGGATTGGATCATTCCTGGACTTCAGTCCGAAAGAAGAGCCATAGACGTATGTCTTCGAGAATGAAGTCCTTGGTGGACGGTTGAGGATTAAGTCATCCTTGGACGTAGGTCCTAAAAGCACGGTGAAGGATTGGATCATCCTTGGACTTTGGTCCTGTAAACTGAGCCGTAGACGTGAGGTCTCCGAGAACATGATAGGACTGGATCGTCCCTGGACTTCGGTTCAAAATGTACATGACTGGTTTACATCATCCTTTGATGTTGCTGATGATCATGGGATGACGATGTTGATGATCGTGCGATGACGATGCTGATGATCGTGCGATGACGATGCTGATGATCGTGTGATGACGATGCTGATGATCGTGTGATGACGATGCTGATGATCGTGCGATGACGATTCTAATGATCGTATGATGACGATGCTGATGATCGTATGATGACGATGCTGATGATTGTGTGATGATGATGCTGATGATCGTATGATGACGATGCTGATGATCGTATGATGACGATGCTGATGATCGTGTGATGACGATGCTGATGATCGTGTGATGATGATGCTGATGATTGTGTTGATCACGTGTTGACGATGTTGATGATTGAGTACTATCAACTCTGATGATGTTGATGTTCCAGTATTGAAGATGTTCCAGTAACTAGTTGAGTTACTGATGATGTTGAGAAAGCTTCCAATGATTTATAGATGTATCATGTATGATGTTGATGACTCCTTGCTCTTGCAGATGCTGTTATAATATCCTTCTCGTTAAGGGGGAGTGTTGAGATATTGTAACTTCAAAGAATATTATAATTGTACTTTATTATTCCGGAGATGTTTCATTCCTCCGTAAAGATCTTATTGTATATCCGGAGATGTTTATTCCTCCGTCAGAATGTGGTAACTTGGGTTATTAGACTTCCCTAGTGGAGGTCGGCCCCTTATGTGTTATGTGGGTCAAAGGGTTATTAGACCACCCTAGAGGGGTCGGCCCAGTCAGTTGTAGTAGGGTATTTAACCCATTGGTTAAATACGAGCCTACGTGTACCTATGTAAAATACATGTCAGTGTAGTGTATAAATAGAGGAGGTGTGTTCCTCATTTGACACACTCACATACTTGAGGATAGTGCACTTGTGGAGGAGAGGTCTGCTATTGTGGAGGAGGAGATCATGTCTCAGGGTTTCATCTTTGTATATTGCTGGTCATCTATATTGAGGAAGCTTTGCTGGGTTTTCTACCCCATGAGGGTTTCCCAGGATAAATCTCTGTATCTTGTGTTTATGCTGTGCTTGTTGTTTCTTCAGTGATCCTGTATATGCTATTATTGTGAAATGGAATGTAATGCTGCTATTTTCTGTCTTAGCATATTGAATTTTAACACTACCTACCAAACTACTGACTACCTATACTGAGCTACCAAAACATAGGGTTAATAATTCCATGCCCATATGGCAATGAATAAGTAGATAAAATGGAAGGACGTCGCATGCATATCTATGTTTCCTAGCATCTCTTCAGTTTTTTTATCACAATGCCCAAACGAATTCAATAAATCTGCAGGATGCATTACTCATGCTCAAACAAGATTTAAACACAAACCTCACCTTCATTACTCATGGTTCAGCCTCGATGAACACTAGAAAAGTATTTGAGGAAAGGTTTGATACTAATGGCAGCTTGTTAGGGAAAAATTGGTGGCGAACTTAATTTATATATATGTGTGTGTGTGTGTGTGTGTGTGTGTGTGTGTGTGTGTTATATATGTTATATACCTTGCATTATGTTATAAATTAAAATATATTATTTAAATGTTATTTATTACATATTAAATATTAGTTATTTTTAATATATGCAAAATATATTAAATATAATTTATTTTTATATATAATATATAATTATATATGATATGTTAATGTATAAAACATAATTATTTATGATATGTTAATATATAATAAAATATAATTTATATTTTAACAATATTGTTATCAACAAATATAATGTCGAATATTATCTGAATCTCACCACAAAATTCGAATTCGAATCGAATTTCATCTTCGCCGAATTCGAACTCGAACATTAACCATGTGACATAGCTTGGAACTTGGACATCATTGTGTTTACACTAGGTTCTATCCTTGAAATGAGGGGAAGTGCTTGGGAGTTTCCTCGAGAATTATATTCCAAGGAAAAATAAATAAATAAATGATAAAGTGATAGGGCCCAATTAAAGGACATGATCTATCATCCATGGTGATTAGTCAATGGAATTGTAATCATCTAAGTACATTGCTCAATTTAATTGTAATCATATATCTATTTATTATTCAATTATTATATATTTGTCATTTATGGATTGTAACATGTTATCCTTCTTATATTGGATATTCAATAAATTAACTATGTTTATATTTGGGAAATGAACTTTTTCATTTCAGTGTTTTTTAGATCCTTTATAGGGATCTTAGAGCAAGCCTCTTCATATGTAGTCAAAGAAGGATGGAATATTTAATATTATGTTCATAACCCCTCCCAACAAGGTATTAGAGATTTAGAATATTGGAGCGATCCTTTGACTATCTTGAAAGTATCCATTTCTTCCTTCTTCTAAACCTCATCAACCATTGTATTCTTAACACAAGGGATTTTGGGGTTTTCTATAGTTTGGTAGTGACCAAACTTTATGTCTTCTTTCGGAAAATTGTGTTCCTCATTTCCATCGAAGAGGGGATCACTAAGCTTATCTATAAAACACAAGGAATGGTTTTGAATTTGCATACCTTCAA
Organism: Larix kaempferi; assembly: GCA_027924585.1. Classification (NCBI taxonomy): domain Eukaryota; kingdom Viridiplantae; phylum Streptophyta; class Pinopsida; order Pinales; family Pinaceae; genus Larix; species Larix kaempferi. The sequence goes on along the minus strand of BSBM01000074.1, from coordinate 34,877,226 downwards.
AAACATATATCGACATCATCTTTGTTGACTCCATATTTAAAAGAACTTGAAGAGGAAGTTTTTCCAAATGTATGCCATCGGTAACAGTAAAAACTAGGTTGGGACTCGATTACTATAATCTTGTCACATTTCTTACTCTCCATACCACACTCCAACTTATTCTTTACCATAAATTTTGAAAGGAACCCTTACCCTTTCTTACATAGGAACTATCCGCACGTATATGATCCACCTTGTGACAAATGCTACATAGAAAGGGGAATTTCTAGTAATAGAGTCTTTGACAAAGTTTCCACAATCCTGATTCAATATCCAGGTCTTCTAAAAGGCCCTCACATAAATCTTGTTCAACCATGATTTAAGCAATTCTTCTATACTCCTTATCACACCAACCTTCATCCAACGCAATGAAATGACCTATGGAGTTACCTATCTTCTCCAAAATATCTACCTTTAACAACATTAAAGGCATACCTAGCAATAACACCTAAATTTTTTAGACATACGTGGTCTCTCTATATGACGGCATTGGGATATTTTTTCACTAATATTTCAAAGGAATACTCGAAACTACATGTGGAGCTTGGTACCAATGTCAAGTGTGCATTTTCAACTAGTTTCGGGAGATCCTTTAGAAGTGAAGGATGTGCTATATGTACTAGGGATAATGAAGAACCTACTAGTGGTTTCTCCCATGATAGATAGGGGGTATGAAGTCTATTTTTAGAATGGATAGGTACTTGTTAGGCCAAAGGGATCCAATCTATACAGAGGATGAGTAATTCGGAACTGAGTGGGTAACTTGTACTTGCTGAAGTCTCAGCCTATGCGTGCCCTAGTTCATGATAATGAAATTTTGTGCGAGTTATGGCACAGGAAGATGGGTGACTTGCAGTACAAGGCTTTACCAATATCGAGGGATATAATCATTGGTCTTCCACAGTTTAGTATAGAGTAGTAGGGTGTGTTCAAGGGATGTGCACTTGGCAAGTATGCCAAGACGAACATTCCTAGCAATGATAGTAGGTCCAAGGGGATATTGGATCTAGTGCATTCAAACATATGTGGTCCTATGTCATTGGAATATTTGATTGGTTTCAACTACTTTGTGACCTCCATTGATGATTTCTCTAGGAGGATGTTGATCTACTTCGTGAATACCAAGGATGAGATGTTCAGTTGGTTTCGATAAAGGATCTTGTGGAAAACTAGATGGAGAGGAAGATCAAGGTTTTGAGAATAGATAAGCAGGCGAGTATACAGACAATCAGTTCAAGGATTTATGCAAGGAGGTAGGAATTAAGGAGTTGATAGTACCTTACAACCTGTGGCGGAATGGGGTTGCAAAGAGGGAGAACATCGTCATCATTTGAGTTGCCAAGGAAATTATCCATAATCAGGATTTGACCATGTTTGTTTGGGCATAAGAATGCAACACGACAGTTTACATTCAGAACAGGAGTCCTTATAAAGTCTTGGAGGACAAGACTTTTGAGGAAGTATAACACCTCCAATTTCAGAGAAAAAATAAAAATATAAATTGTTCTCTAAAAAATTTTCATTTGTATTATACATATCTAAGTAAATAACACCATTCTATTTTTATTATATGGATGCAAGTTGTATTATATAAATTACACTTTCCCTTATATGTTACGTTAAATCCTTGTTAAATATCAGTTTGCTTGTACAGTTTATTTACTCAAACCTTCCCTCTTCTAGGTGTATGACCCTTCTCAATTTAGAATTTTATACTTACAGGAAATTATTGTTATAATCTTTTTTGAATTGTTTATTAGTAATGTGAAAATAATTCAATTGATTATTAATTATACACAATGCATTTTGAGTTCCTATCGGGAGTGACCCTAGGGGTTCCCTGTCTCTTACATTTGCGGATGGTGAATTTATTACTCTCTAAGTATTACTAATCAAGTTTTGACCCCAAGAGAAAAGGTTAGTGCTAGCTTATTACACTAAAGTTTCTAGGAGCATCTACGTCAGTTATCGCTCCTCAGTCCCCATAACAGTATAGATCTAACCAGGGAGTAAATGAAGGAAAGTTTATTTGGCTTCATGTCAATCCTCCATATGACACCTGATGGATGGTACAACAGGTTTCTAATGTACACTTGTACTCTCCTCTGGCAGATTGTATAGCTACCACTTGGACTTGATTTTTACCTCTAACTTTTCATTTGAATCAAAACTTCTTCAAGGAGGATTTTGGCCTCTCCCTCCAGGGTTTCTTTGTGTTTCTCAATTCGAAACTCTACTTGTTATATATGGACATGAAATAATCGACATGATTTTCTAAGGATGATAGCTCTTCAATCCAACCTCTCTCAAGTAACAGGATTCTTTCATTTCACGAAAAAAAATAAAACATTTACTAGTAATTTTTATTTCTTAGTTGTCTATCACTTTATTAACTCTCGAACTTAATGTACAGGTGGGTATATGTGAAAAATGTTGGAAATATTATTAATACTAAGAAGGGGGTGAATTAGTATTAAGCATAGTTATGAACAATTTTCACTTTTACCAAATATGAATAGCACCTATATTATGCATTCATCATAATCAATGTCATTCAACAACACATGCGCAATACACAAAACACAAAGATTTAACGTGGAAACCCAAATGGGAGAAAACTACGGAATGATTTATTATATAATAAATATTACATTCATGGGAAACACCAACTTCCAATATTCTCCAGCACCAACTGGAAGGAGGCTCCAATACCCTGATTTATAGGATACAACCTAAAGGAAGCAACAATTCCCTGATTTACCAGCACCAACTGGAAGGAGGCACCAACCCCCTATATTTATAGGCTCTGACCTGAAGGAAGCACTGACTTCCTATTCCTTGCCCCGTCCTACCACCCTGATATGACTGTAGAAGATTCTTATTTTCTTTCTACGGGTCTGCAAACTTTTCATATTTACTACAATACATTCCTTTGTGCACACCTGCTATATACTCTAATCTTCACAAATGTTGTATGGTATCATCAGTTCACCACTTCAGGTCACTATATCAATATTTCACACTAGTTCTCATATTTCATAACCTTCTACAATTTCAAGTCAGTATCACACATCGGTTCTCATACTTCAAATACATACACAATCTGCACGTTGTTGAGCATATTGTGCTAGTTCTACGCATCTGCATAATCAAATGATATTACGCATCTTCCACTATTCTGCAGTTTTGTTCTTATGCATCTGTATCAACTAAACCAAATCATCTTGTACATTGTCTTTTGTGTTCTTGTTCTATTCTTGCGCATCTATATCAGATAAATTATGACCTTATGTGTACCATGTGCGATACTAACTTTATGTTCTCACGCACTTGGCCCATATACTACATCATCCTGGGCATAATATGTTGTGCTTCACCTCTATCTCTACGCATTTCTTTTAGATAAATCACATAATCCTACGCATCATCTGTTGTGTTTCATTTATGTCTTTGTGCATATGGCTCTTTGCTATATTATGATGTTCTGGTTCAACGAACCATTAATACCCCAATAATTAGAAGCTTACCAAATCAGAATACTACAACTTTTGCATCTTCAAGCTTACCTTTCACTTTCCAACTTGGCTTCTTATTATACTTGACTTGTGCAGATCATATGTCCACAAGTTGGTCGTAGCATCCCTTCTTCCTTTCTTCACATTTAAGCTAACTTATGCATCCACCACTTGTCTTGATCTATGCAACTAAGGTATCATGCCTTGTGGGTCTTGTGCACACGTGGTCCTTAGCATACTGGGACTTGCACATTTGGGGACCACTACTTGTGGGGTCTTGTTCCCTTGAAGTACCATTGGTTGGTGGGTCTTGCACACTTCCGAGACTTGCATACATATTCCGCTTGGTGGGTCATGCATACTTCTAGGATTTGCATACATATTCTACTTGGTGGGTCTTGTGCACTTACGAGACTTGTATACATCTTCCACTTGGTGGGTCTTGCACACTCCCAAGACTTGTATACATGTCCAACCACCTTTTACACCTTTGAAGTACCATGACTAGATGGATTGGGACTTGCGCACATACTCTTATGTATTTCTTCAAACTTGCTTTTATGTACTTCTTCAAACTGGATGTATTTCTACCATCTAGATGCACTTCTTCAAACTAGCACAAGGATACTAAGTATTATTTGACACATTAATACTAAGTCTTTTTGACATCAATGACAACCAAAGTTCAACAAAAAACACTCGAATAATTTGTCGTACCTCCACCATTGTAGGGTTTCACAGGTATTGTTCTTATATAGACTTATTTTTATAATACTATTGTCAGAATTTATTTACTGTCGGTCTTTTTTACATTTTATTGTATTTATATATGGAACTCCCAGGCATCGTTAAGAGAATCCCTATGGATGAACTTGGATGCATTTTTTCACAGGTATGATAAGAGGAGGAGTTTATGCTTTGAGGCTTTGTGAAGGTGGCCGAGACATTTGTTTAGGAAATTGATTCTTCCTTAAGTTCCGTGCAGACTTGAAAGTGTTGCAAAGATCTATGACTGTGTCATTAAATTGTGTAGATAGCATGTAACACTTGTCATCCTTAGTTTTTACTTCGAAGGGATTAAGGTCTCAGGAATTATGTTATATATAATGTTTTGTTTTGTTTTGTTTTGAATAAATTATATAAGTTTTTCTTTTATTTTGATGTTAAATGAATTATATTATATGTGTTTCTATTTTATTTTTTCTTCAATTAGATATATATAAATTGAATTAAATTATGTGTTTAGATATTTTATTTTTTCATATATATATATGTGTGTGTGTGTGTGTGTGTGTTATTTTATTGATTTAAAATTTAGTTATTTATAAATTATATATAAATTTATGTTTTATTTTATTGTTTTAGAATTGAGTTGTTTATGAATTATTATTAAATTATATATGTTTTGATTTTATTGTTTTATAAATTTAATAAAGTTTCACAAAATCTTTTTTAATGGAGATTTAGTAGCAAAATTATATTTTCATATTTATATTTATTGCTTTGTATTATAACCAGCATAGATCCATCTTAAACCCGTATCTATCAAGCACCGAGAGGGATCCAATTTCTTGAGGTGTATTTCTTTTTTAAAATTTAAACTCAAGAAATTTAATCTCTCTTGATTGATAGATCCGGGTTTAAGTTTTAAGTTTTTATTTTATAAACGGAACATCTATTTTTTAATTACTTTTCATAATATTTTATTTTACGGGCCGACATGGAATTTTTTTAAATACTTTCCATAATTTTTTATTTTATGAGCTGACATGAATTTTTTTAATTATGTTTTAATTAAAAAAAACATAATATCTTAAATACACAATCTAAAATACATGTCTTTTAATTAATGTCCCACAAAATATTTATTACATTTTACTTTTTTTTTACATTTTAATTAATGGTCGACAAGAATAAAGACAAACGTTACATGTAACGTTACAAGATCTCCCTCATAGTATTACTTTTTTACTTTTTAGCCGATAATAAAGACAAACGTTACATGTAATGTTACAACATCTCCCCCATACTGGGCTGTAGAGCACCTCGTTTCACTCGGTGCAATAAAAAATATAATATTAATTATTTTCAAGTTTGTATTTAAGCATTTGTAGTGTATATCTTTTTTTCATGTTTTTTTTATTGAATATATGTAAATATAGTTTATTAAATCCTTCTTTTTTTTTTGTCAAATAGATTTTAAGACTCTCGAGAAATCTATTGGCGCCTAGATCTAAACTTCTCGAGTGGAAATACCTTGAAATAAGAGTTGATGGAAAAAATTATTGTAAGCTATGCAATAATAATTGTGCGATATCAGTGTCCCCACGGCGGGTGGACACGGAGATGGCCGGGAGGGAGGAGGGAGGCACGTGGTGGGATTTTCTGCCCCCCATGCAACCACCTCATCGTCTTCCTTAAATATTTCAACAACAGGATCATTCTCCCTCGTCGAGAGTAATTGATCCCTGCATGCTCGTAAAAGCTCACATCTGCCGAGGGTGTTTAGCAATTATGCGACGGAGGCTTGGATCTGAGGCAGGATGGATGCTCATTATGATGGAGTGTGAGGTCTTTATGTCTTGGTCAGAGGCATTATGGAGGAGGCATGGGTGGTCATCCACCACGCAAGTTAATTACTCTTTTTTGAAATATTCAAGAGTCCATTCAGGTAAGCAGAGCAGCTTCTTTGCTCTCATTTTGCTCGTCTCTTTGAATTTTGTTGATAGTCTCAGTTTGGATAGTCTATGGAATCCTGGTATCGTTGTTTCCCGTGCCTCCGACCCCACAGTTTGGACTAGTATCCTTGGTAAGTGGAATTTTAGCTCTGGCTCTGTTCTATATTGTGTTTCTTTGGGTGACTTTCTGAGCGACCTGGAGTCTGTTCACCACCTTCACCGTTGCTTCAATTTTCACCACCTTTCCATCGTTTTTTCTAGCACTGGTTGTTGTGCTTCTGTGGACGATTGTCTGTCTTTTCTGGGAGACGATATTGGATCCCTTCACCTCTCCCTTAGTCTGCAGTTGTTTTTTAGTTGGATTTGGGCACTCTCCCTGTCGGCAACATGCCTCCTCGCAAGAACCCTCGTCGTGGTTCCACTCTACCTACATTCTGCTTTTCAGAACCTATGGCCCCTCCTATTCATTTTCAAAAGCTCTTAGTGGACAAATGCAAGCATTTCAAGAAGGAGATCCTTGTGTCTGTCCAGGAAAAAATTCAATTGGATGAGGATGAAACCGATGTGGATAGAACCTGCCTTGGTTCTAAGGAAATTAAAAAAGAGTTCATGGAGTCGGTCCCCGACCCAGGCTCCTCTCGTGGCAGGCTTACATTGTACCAGAAATCCCTGGATATGTATTGGTCGCAAAAAATAGTCCTTGGTAAGACTCTTGTGGAGAAAGACAAGCAGCATGGTGAAATCCTTCTTCTACAAGATGAAATGTTGCTCCTTATGCAGCGCATCCTCAATAATCAGCTTGTAATAGCCAAGCATCTGGGAATTCAGCTTGAGCCAGATTCCACCAGTGACGCTCAGGAGTAATTCGTTGTTCTCTCTATGCTTGTTAATACTACTCCCTGTAGTAGTTTTTCTCTAAGTTTTTTCTAAATATTTCAGTTTTTACTACTGTTTATAGCTCATGTTTATAGCGTTCTAGTAGCTCTCTTGGATAATTGTTGTTTAAAACTGGTTCTGAATTCCCAAACTCCTAGTTTTGGTATCATTTCCCTTCAGGGGAGACTGTTACTTTGAATTTTAAAGCCTGTTTTCTCTTTGTTGAGAGGGCTTGATGACTTTTGTAAATCTCTATTTTTAAGGCAATAGAAGGTTCTTCTTATTTACAAAAAAAAATTGTGCAATATCAATGACCTGAGAAAGAGATCATTTGCTTCCCCTAGTTATTATATATGTGTGTGTGTGTGTGTGTGTGTGTGTGTGTGTGTGGTGTGTGGTAGTTCAATTATATGATTTGACAAGTCTTTGACGTTTTAAATAATATAAATACATAAATTAACTAAGTTTTGGGTTAAGGAGAGGTTATTGGTACAATTATTGGCATGCCAAACTACTAACATTTACATAGTAATAAAACTATTTTTTAGTTGAGAAACATTCTCATGACTTTGTGCAAATTGCAATTATAATAGTCAATCTTGATCTTCTATCATTTTGAAAAAATAATTGTATTTGTAAGATGTATACTCCCGGATTTTTTCCGTATAGAATTCTAGGTAATCGATTTTTTTTTCATATCGAATCGAATTTGAATTTGAATTCGAACTTGGTAACTATGTACTCAACGGTGTTATCTTAGTATACTAGTATGCGCACAAAAACAGACCTCACACTTTTCTCTGAGTGCCTCTTAGCTTGCGTAACCTCCTTGAAGGCATCCCATCATCTCTTTTAACCTCTTCTCTTCCTCCTCCCCTCAATGTGTTTAATTTTCAATAAACTAGATCTTATTGATATGTATTCACTGATTTTTATCCTAGTCTTAATTTAACACATAAAAATTAATCAGAAATAGAAATACACTGATTTACTTAACAGATGATGCACAACAAAAAATAACACATGAAATCATCACATTTGACACATTGATATTTACAGCAAACAATCTATCTTCTTATTACGGATTTAAAACAACACTTACAGTTTCAAATATTCGGATATAACACATCGGATTAGATTCTTGACTCACTTACTGTAAACTATGCTCAAACCTCAAAAGTAAAGACAAACCTAGCTTGACAGAATCACTCTCTCCAAATCCTTTAAGAAAATCCCTATCTTAGATGTGATCACTCACTGATCACACTCTCAAATAATCTCATCTTGAGATAATCCTTCTCTCCTAAACCTCTAAGAGAATCCCTCTCTCATATCTGATCAATCACTGATCACTCACTGGTCACTCACTATCAATGTATCTCTCACACACTAATAATGACATGATGGCCCATCCTCTTACCTAGGATGACTTTTATTTCATTACCATATGCAAATACCATGGGCCAATACCATGGACCACGAAATAGCATGGGCCCTCAACTTTACATAAGTTAAGTACAAAATTACATTCACTTTAATAGTGAAACTCCTAAGTCCAAGAGTTTCCTAGACAATTTATGCATGTCATACACTTGTCCTATGCAAAAGTACCTATTCGATGCTACAAAAATCAACACTCCCTCTTAGAGAAGAAGGTACTTCTGGAAAAACCTCTTCCTGGATCAATCACATCCTCTACAAATGTAGTTGCTCCCTCAGAACTGGAAGATCCTCCTGCTACTTGTGCTAGACTCTGATTTGGAGATCTATTCCTCCTAACCATGCTCCTAGGAATATGCTCATGAGCATCCATCAATGTCAACTCATACCGACTGGTCTGGATAGTAATAGAAGAGCTAGAAGGGGCCAACTCCCTCTTCTCCTTTCAAGGTTTACTCCACATACTGGAAGTCTGTGAACTCTGCTCACCCTTTGAAGACTTCTTCTCCTTAACCTCTATCACTAACATTGATCCTCGATCTGATATCCCCTTGGACCCACATATAGGCAGACCCAACAACCTATACAAAATATTGTATCCCTGCAGCATCCAGTTTTATACGATTTGGATCTACAACTTGCTGCTTCTCGAACTGCTATTATTGCCTAGATTCCTTCCTAGGCTGCCCAAATTCCTTTATGGGCACCTTTTGGTCACTTCCCACAAATTTTTAGGGCTCACCAAACGTATGTAGTTGTTATGTGCCTACTGCTCGAAAAATTTTACCCCTGCCTAGGGTCTGTTCAGCTGCCTGATGGTCTGTCCGTAGCTTTTTTGGGCACTTTTGCCCCTACCCAAAGCTTCCTTATTGTTGTGTTGACTCAGTTATCGAAGGGATTTTAAAACAAGGATCCTTTTTGAATAATTGACATGTAAGTTTTGTAAGTTGATTCTAAAATGTGGTGACTTTAGGATGTGTGTATATCGTGAATCAAGGAGCCTCATTAAAAGACATGGATGAGATTCAAAGAAAGAGAGAAGATTAGACTTTTTGACTCAAAATGAGCTCAAAAATTTTGTAAGAGTTACAAACACTAGCTATAGATCAACAATGAGAGCTCTTTGGTGGGAGAGGACAAAGGTTGTTATACTCTTTATTAGAATAAGGTCCCTAAAGGACAAGTTGTTCGAATTTGCAAAAATGAAATATGTATTTAGGTTTTGCAAGGATGTTTGTGAGGCACATAAACAAGGAAAATTATAAAGATGCAGTTTGTGAATTTGTCCAAGATATATTTCACAACCTGACACATCCAAAAGTAGGGACAAGGTATGGTGCATCCACTAAATCCATTTATGAGATGATTAAGTTATGGGGGGGTCCTAGATTACATAGCTTCACTAGCTTGAATTTAGATGGTCCTTCAATATCTACAACTTTAAGGCAAGTGAGAAATTCATTAACATATATCCGCGGGGAGCATGAGTACATTTTTTAGGCAATTGGAAAGCTCTATGCTTCTTATAAATCCAAACATGGTATAGAGGGTATGATTCCTGTATGCCTTGCTGAAGATGAGACTTTTGTGAAAAAAAATGTTAGTTGGGTAGTAAAAAGTGATACATTGGTGAGTTTTTGTGGTAATAAAGAAAATCATCAACGCCAATCACATTTCTTGGTGACTGTTGGTGAGGGATCTGCAGGCTAGGACATTATTATGGACACTTTTAGGAATAATGTAATTGGCCATTATGCATGTGTCATTATTGCAAACCCTTTACATGAAAACCTTCCCAATTTGGTTGTGGTTGGTCATCCAACATGCAATAGGTTTGATGCAAATTTTTTTCCAAGCAATGGGAAAAAATAAAAGTTGTGTGGAAGAAACACATGGAAAATTGTTTGGGACCTATTATTGGTCATTCATCTGATGGGGGTAGTAGAGGAAGACAACTTATGTTAAAGGCTTATTATTCAACAACATGTATTTGATATAAAATACCTTGGGAAGGGTGGAGGCTATCTGGGTTGCATGATGGTGGCAATGTAACAGGACTACATTACAAGGATTACATAAACAATGGAAAAAAGTTAGTCAATCCTTTATTTTGTAGTTGATGAGATTTGATTCTTGGAGAAGAGTTGATAAGTTTTAATCATGTCAGAATGGTTTATAACACTTTTAAAGTGGATGATCACAAGCTTAAAATTGAATATATAGAGAGGATGGATTGACAAAATTGGGGTTCATCACAACGCATTTCTTCAAGGCATGTGTAACATCCCCTCCTATCATACCAGCATGATAGAGAGGATCGTGATGCTAAAACCGGGCATCTAGCCCCATGAACTTTTAACTAAGCATTCACATAATATAAAAGACATATGGGTTGTATGATTATAAGGAAAACACAGCGGAATTAATTTCAATAACACATCCATCATTCATTCAAATATTCATCAAATAATAATTGCAGAGTTAACACAAGAGAATACTTATCTTGGAAAAGTAGTCCCAACAACCAACTATGCAGCTGCAACGTTCCACCCAACCATAGGCCAGTTGTGCTTATCAACCTCTTGATACAACTGCCACCCCCGAGTTGGGCATGATCTCTACAAGGAACCAGGGAACAACAGACTCACACATAGCCAAGCATACACCAAGATGAGCCAAGCCAATCTGCAACTGGGTTTATCAGGCTGCTAGGAAATGGAAAGGAAGAATTGCTAAGCTAGGGAGCTCAACCACAGAGCTATGGATACCTCTCCCAGATCTATTCAGCTTGGCACTCACAATGCCTACACACCCAACACAAGGAAGTATTCTCTTCACTGCCACACAGTACCTCAAGCCATACCTTCCTTTCTAGTGCTCTCAAGGTGTGCATAGAAAAGTAGCCAAAGCCCTCTTGATATTCTTGGGAGGTTACTCCCTCCACTAGGTTTATCAAGCCAATTTTGTCCACTACCAGTCCAAGTTTCTTGCTCACAGGTTCAAATCCAAACCGGGGTGCACATAACAGCAGAGCCACACTTATTGGGCATGATAAAACGTTTTTACAGTGATATGCCCAAATATGGGGTTTTCATTAGCTTCAAAAAAATGTGGGAAACCCAAAGACAAAACTGGAAGATGGGGAATAACCCTAGGAAGCCAAATCCATTTTCAGAGAAACGTCCATGGACATTCTGGGGCAAAAACAACCTCCATAACAGTCCCAAATCGTGACCCTTCTCTCCCAGCTGTTGTATAATGCAAAAACGAGCTCCCAGGCATGGAAATTGTAGGAAAAATGGTGGAAAACGTGATGGGGAAAGACCCAGTAGTTCAGACTGCGTGAGAGATGAAAGACTAACTGTTCAGAATGGCTTTGGGCACCATTTCGTGGGTGTTTTCTTGCCCAAGGAGACAAAACACGATTTTCCAGGTTGATGGTTTGCCCATACACGAAATTGGCTGCCATACCTCTTCATTCCCAAGGCATTAACTGCCCCAACCAATTTCTGGAAGAATTAAATGATTGGGTCCATAACCCAAAATGGGTAGTTGAGGGTTTATGGGTTTTCTCATTGACACATGGATTAACACCATTGGCTCAAGGGTTTGAATAATTTTCCTCCCTATTCGTTGTAGAATCATGCCCCATCTCTTTGTTGCATTGCATAGCTAGTTGTGGGTATTTCCATTAAAATTCGTATTTACATGATGTCTTATTTACATTGTGCCTATCTAGCACAAGAACCATAGGCATCTATTCCTTTAATCGTCGATACATAAAACGCTAAATCAATGGTGGGGCCTTGGCCTTGAGCTCCTCACCATGATCAAATTATAATATTTACATCATTTACGATTTAATACAAAGGGGGTCAAAATGGGGACATTACAGCATGTTCAAAGGTGTTTAAAAGAGATGAGAAGTACAACAAGTGGTAGGGTAGAGAGAACACTAGTTACAGATATTTATCTAATGATTTTGATAACTGCATTGACATTTTTATGTCTCATAGTTTGACTCCTTGGGAAAGAGTGTGAAATGCTTCAAGAGTTCAACATTTTTTCATGTTATGGTTATGTTGGGTACGAAAACAATCTCATATTAATGCCAACATAAATTTCATTAGTAGAGAGACATATCAGTATGTGAAAATTTCATGCCACTTTGTGGTTTTATTGATGCAATTGTTTCGAGATTATTACTCTAGTTTTCCATGTGTATTGCACTTGAATGGCTCAGATGTGTGTGAGAAATTCTTTAGCAAAGTCAGTGGGATGGTTGGATCAGAGAGGGCATATGATTTCACTAACTTGATTCATGTTGTTGGAACTCTTAATATATTTATCGAAGAAGAATCAAATCCCCAGGGGCTTCACTTTAATAAATCTCATAAGAAATAAGAAAGCATCTGGAATAAATTGTACCAAAAAATGACAAAGAATCATGATGTATTATCACATTATGGTTCAATATCTAAAAATGATAAAATTATAGAAGCTCTTAAAGTAGGATTGAATGATGCACAAAACCTTTTATCAAGTCTTAGCATGCAACCAAAAGGACACACGGTGGTTTAACCATGGATAGAGGATCAAAACTATCCAAAATTCCAATTAGTGGATGAAGTAGTTGATGATTCTCCATGGAGTCACTCCAGCTCAACAATATTCCAATATTCATCTTCATCCAAACTCAATTTTAGTGAATTGCAAACAATGGAAAGTGAGTGGAGGCATGAGATGGATGAAATTTTAGATACCATTGATGAGAATGTGAACACAACTACCAAATCAGTGGTAGATATTGATGGTAAGGATATGTTTAAATCTTGTTTGGTTAGTCAATTCAATCAAAATCTAGCGTTATCCAAAGATAGGTTGACTAGAGTTAGAAATGGGGTCTACTTTAGGCGAGATGAAAGGGCTTCAAGAAAGGGTGTGTCAATCAACTTTGAAATTGGATCAGATTGTTGGGTGTTGTTTGAGAGAAACTTAATACCTTTAGTTGAACGTGCCACAAGAAAATGTGTTTCTCGAAGTACCAAAGAAGGTGTTTCTTGTGGAACTTGGTACATTGGAAGGGTTCAAAGAATATCAAAGAAGGATAAAAATAGGGTGCTTGATTACCATAATGACATTGATCTTTTGGATAGTCCAGAAGGCGTTGATCTTCAATTTTGTTGGTACAATAAAATAAAAGGGAAATGCTTATACAAGTATGATTTGATAGATCATATTTTTGTACAACTTGAATCTGTTATAGCATTGGCCAACTTATCATACAACAATAGGAATGACACATACAAATTAGAATAAAGTGATCACAATTTTTTTCTTTTTGTCAGAAATCTCAACAAGGTGAATTTAAAGAATATTGAAAGTTTTTTTCCCTATTCATTCCCACCTAATAGATAATTTATAAATAAGTATTGCTTGTATTTTTGTTGATTTCGTGTAGCAATGCCATCTCGATTTTATACTTTTTGGCATCAGGTGCAGTGAATGGTTCGAATGGTAAATTTTGGGATAAACCAACCTAATTGTTTCCACCTACTTTTTAGTGTAAGTTTATTTTACCATTCAAGATATATACTATGCTAGTGTAACCATCCATCGTATGATTTTAATCGAATTTCAATACAGATTTGGATTTCACATGATGATCTGATTGTTACAGGGACATGGGTTGATGCAAATTCATGTGTCATTCATGATGTCAACCTCATGTCATCAAGATTTAAAAATCAAGGCGAAGGGTGTGGGAAGGTTCTTAATCAAGCAAATTGATCACATTGTGGACGTTGGAGAAATTGCTTTCTTCTATACTAGTGGTCATTTAGAGCTAATGTTAAGATCATCTGATCAAATACTTTATCTTTACATGTTTTCAAAATTCAAGGCAATGCCCTCTTTAAACTTTTAGTAGTGGAAATGGAGAAGGTGACTATTTTGAGTCCAATTTCTGTCATATATAGCATCATAGCTATTAGATAAACTAGTACTCCTGACTTAACAATGATTTTGACTTATCATATCTTTCATTTTTCTTTATAAAAATATATGTGAATGTTTATAATTTGTTTAAACTTTATGGATTTATGTGTGAGTTAATTTTTTTCATCCTTTCTTCTTTCAGCAAAGACTTGAATCCTTTTGTCAAGATCTCAGAGCAACTTCTGCAATTGTATTTGGATTTTTGAAATTATAATAATATTGCAACTATTATTGTTAACTCTATTGTGTGTTTTATTTTTGTGGGGTTACTCTTTTTGTTGCTTTGTGAAGTTATTTAGATATGAGGTATGATTCTTGGAATAGCAGGCACTACAATATTAGAATTTTATGGCATTGAGATAACCAAGGTGATAGTATTTTGTTCTTTTATGAAGATTGTTATTGAAGTGATGTCCAAAATCCTTAGTGTTTCCACTTGTTATGAATATGTATGCAAGATTTCACACTTTCTCCATAATTGAGGTTGAATTCACTAGTCTTAAAACTGAGGCAGTCTTGTAACATTATACCTTTGGTTGTTCTATACGAGGCAAGCTGCCAAAGTGTGTTTATTTTCTAGATAGAATTCACATTGCAGTCTATAACATTGTTCAGTATGCTTGAATATGCATTTGGTTCCTCATCAACTCCAAAGTTTATAGATGTAGCTAATCAAGAGTTCTAGAGTCGAACAATTATATAGTATTTTTTGTAGGCATTCCAGTAAAAGATCTAACTCTTCATTTTTTAGGTTTGGGTTTAGGTGGGTATTAAGATTCAATCAAACATTGCTCCACGAAAACCAAGAAAAGTGATATCAATCATTCTTGGCTCATTGGAACCAAGAAAATTTAGATCGATCTTTCTTGACTAATTATTTCTTTCAACTTTTTGTATTCTTCTTTAAGATTTTCACATTGCCAGTTAGGAATAGTTGTTAGATTGAGTTATATTTGACACATTCATAATTTTAATTTCAATACTTATATGCAAGGCATCCATCTTAGAATTGTATTGGAACTGACATGAACGTAGGTGAAAATATAAATCCTTTTTTACACACCCTATGTGTTATCGTTACCATGAAATGGTGTCATATAAGTTTCATCATTTGTGTATCTTTATAACTATTGCATGCTTGAAAATTAACAATGGAAAATTTTCCTTCTCCTGTAAAGATTAAAAAACTAGATATAACCTAAGAAAATGTAACTAAATGTTGTTAATTCCCTTGATCGCAAGAATAAATGTAGAGGAAGTGGAGGTAATTCATTACATCTTGTGAATGACCAAAATCCAAGCTATTCACATGATCATATGGTGTTATTGGAAAGTAAAAGGAATTTTTCTATGTTCATTTGGGTTCAAACATCAATGATGTTTGTTTCGATAGGAAGGTAGGGAAGTCCATCCATGAAATGGTTTCAATTTTGCATTTTTGTGGAGTTTAATTTATTAAGCTTATAGAAAACATGAGCCATCTATGGCTATACTTGTATTTACATGATATATTTGGTAGATTGTCTACATGTGGTGTAAAACAAATGCAATTCTCATCTTTACTAAGCATTACACTGACTATTGGACTATCAGTACTTTACATTATTTGTTACATTGATCTCTTGACTGGGTTTCCTCTTACGAATTTTTCCTTCCCCATTACTATTTATTTGGCTCTTCCACTATCCAATTCTACAAACTGATCAGTCACCCCTGCAATCTCAGTTGGATCATTATTAGCATTATACTATTATTGTATTTACCATCTTGTTTTCATATACTAAGATGCGTTAGTGCTCCTGTTTGTTACAACTTGATAATATGATATAAAGGGGGTATTAAAAATGGGTTGGTAAAAATGGACACTTCCAATATTTGGTGAAACTAGGGGTTTTCTTAATTGGAAAGGTATATTGGGAGGGGGGTTCAACAATGCAATTTTAGAAGGAATTTTCCAATATTTAGTGAAATTAGGGATATTCTTTAAGATCATGCGAACAGTTGTGCTATGTAACAAGTTCACTGAGTGAACCCCTCATGCATAACTCTTTGGTGGCATGAAATTCAAGGTTCCTTAAAACATATCAAAGGATTAAAAATATTTTTTGGGGGAAGGAATGAAGAAATATATTCAAAAATTTGTAACAGAATGTCAGGTGGGCCAAAGAACTAAAGGATACACGATCAAGGCTCTAGGGCCATGTCAACCTTTACACATACCTAACCAAAGATGAGAAGAGATATCAAAGGACTTCAATACAAGTTTACCAAAATAAAAAGACAAGGATGTCATTTTTGTGATCATGGATATACTCACAAAATATGCACATTTTTTTTGGAATTCAAAGTACATATATTGCAATCCAAGTGGTAGAAGTGTTCATGAAGGAAATTCATATGCTTCATGGATTTCCTAAACTAACAGTAAGTGATAGAGATCCAAATTTTGTAGGAAATATTTGGAAAGAGTTATGGAAAATAAGAGGAACAACAGTAGCTATGAGTTAAGCATATCATCATAGGGGCTTCACCTTGATAACCAATATCTTATCATGTTCATTCATAAACGAGGTTTTTTAAATCATGAAAAATAAGGAAAATATATTGTAGGTATTGAGGAGCTTGGGGTATGTAGTGTATGGGGGTTTTATAGGTATTAGGGAGGGTATAAAAAGGGGTATATATTAAAAATAGGAAATATCTAGTAAAATAAGGTTTTTTTAATTGGAAAGATGTATTGGAGAGGGGGTCAATGTTAGAAAAACAGGATCGCAGTGCAATAACAATAAACAGAAATGCAAATATAATCACACATAAACATTACAAGAGAGACACAGATATATCGTGGTTCACCCCAACTTGGGCTACATCCACACTGAAGTTGCCAGTCCTTATTATTATTCCGTCTAGCAAAGTGAAGGGATACAACCTGCAGCACAACCGCTGCACTTCCTCTTTACTGTCTCACAGTCTCTCTTCACAGATCTCAGAGATCTTTACAATGCATAAAACCTAATACATCATTAACCTTAGCCATGTTACAATGTCTTTATTTTATAAGGGAAATACAATGGGGAAATACCACGGGATATCCAAAACCATGGGCCCGAAAAAAGCTGGTGAAAACAGCCCCAAAAATTTCCTTCGGGGGCTTCACCCCCAAACCTCCACTGGCCCCCAGACCCCCCAGCCAGGGGGGATGGTCCCCCCTGGAACCCCATGGGGGGGCCGATGCCCCCCCACACCCCCCCGCTGGGGTGAGTGTATAGTCCACCTACATATCATATAAAACTGGGGTACAAACACAGTTGAAACAATATCATCTATGAGACTGGAAGATCTGGATCCACAACCAACATTCAACAAAAGGATTTGTGTCACACTCCCACACCTCCCTAGTGGCCTTCAGAGGCCATGGGAGACCTTATGTTTATATTTTTTTTTTCCAAATTCACACAAAACAGCAATGGGCTTGGGTCCACAATCACCATTGTGATCCATAATCCTCCTTTCCACATTTCACACTCCACATGCGGGACTCGGAAATTAGATTGCTAAAATCAATTCTAAATCGAAATCGCGC
Source organism: Larix kaempferi (assembly GCA_027924585.1). Classification (NCBI taxonomy): domain Eukaryota; kingdom Viridiplantae; phylum Streptophyta; class Pinopsida; order Pinales; family Pinaceae; genus Larix; species Larix kaempferi. The sequence goes on along the minus strand of BSBM01000074.1, from coordinate 34,859,098 downwards.
TTCCAAATTCCGCAATCTGCAATGCGGAAGTCAGAAGTCAGAATCCATTCCGGCTTTGAAAATATGTATGTCCGACTTCCGCAGTTCCACATTCCGCATGCGGAACTTGGAACTCGGATTCCTCCAATTCCGACAATAGTTTCCTCTCGCAACCTGCATTCTGCATTGCGAATGCGGAAATACGAAACGCCATATTTCAAGTCCATGGAATTTTACCTCCCACAATCTACATTCTGCATTCTGCACTGCGGATGTGGAACTATGGATTTCCATACGCCCCAATGGTTGGTTCCCGAGCTCTGTATTGCGGGTGCAGAAAGGTCCTTGCGGATGCGGAAGGATCAGGGCCACAGACCCATGCTTCAACAAGCTTCCAGGGAAAACTTCTGAGGGGAATAAATCCCTCATCCTTATTCGGAATGGGACAAGGTTGGTACCATTGGAAATATCTTGGAGAGATCTATCCAATGGTGCAATCCCCACCCCATATGAGCACTCCAACCATGTCAATTTCCCAACTGAAAATTCAGTCCCTAACCACACCTAAGTGACTTATCCTTCTGCAAAAGGGCTATGCCTCCTTCCTGCCATAACTTCTACCCTCACCTGACCCACAGAGAATTTATGAAACACAACATGGATTATCCCCTTCCTTCCCCAAGACCAGGTGAAGTCAGGTTATCCCTTCGAAGGGTGAATGTAATGCATAATGAACATATATAATGGACTAAGTTATCTAATCATATCAACAACCTGCAGGGGTTAGCCATGCATATCATTCATGTAACCAATGAAGTCTCCCAACATGGATTCAATCTTATATTCAAGCTTATGCATGGATTCCTAATGAGAAATTTCATGGATTCATCCATTCATTAGTCTAGAAAATGACAAGCATAACTTAACAAATAGTTATAACACATGAATTAGCACCCTTTAACACATAGAAACACTTATCTTTGGAACTAAAGCTGCCCCAAGCAACTGACTAAGTGAGGACAACTTTCCACCCAACCTTAGGTCTCTGTCCATCTTGTACTCTTTTCAGCTAAGAGACCACCCCCGAGTTAGGTTGTGTATCCACTAAGGAGGGATAAGGGACTCTCTCACAGTCAAGGTCTCATACCAATGCTAAGCCAACCTATAGTTGGGTTTATCAAGCAATCTAGGGAAGAAGGGGGATGTTGCTAAGCTAGTGATCTCAACCATAGAGCTACAGGAATCTCAGATCACTCATTCAGCATGGCACCCACATTACCTACCTCGCCCAACACAAGGAAGGCCCTCTTCTTTGTTGCATAGTTCCTTAAGGCCCCTTCCCTTCAGTGTTATTCAGGGTGGGCATAGAAAGGTCCAACTGTTGTTCTTCATAATATTTCATCCTTCACTAGGTTTATAAAGCAGATACAACCCTAAATTGACCTTATTCACTATTATATAAGCTAATTCTTCATATGGGCATGACCTAAGTTCTTCCCGGTGACTTTGTCCTTTGCAAAATAGATCTCAGGGTTCTCATGGGTTCTCTCGTCCGTTCAAGCTCTACAAATCATCCCATGAATAGATCTATGGTTGTCTCAACACCATTTCCATTCTTACACGGGGATCTCTTTGCACATTTGGCTCTATACATTCGGCTAACCCTAAAATTGTGATTTTTCTCTTGTTTCTTAACGACTGGGCTCTGTAGGTGTGTGAATGCATTAGGTTGTTGGTCAACAATGGTTAGAAAACAGATGGTCAAATTCTCATTCATGGAATGGCTTAAGGGACAAGCAAGACACATGGCCATACCCTTCACACGGATTCATAGAGTGCCCCATACTCCATCGAATTCATGGGTCTGGTTTTCTCACCCACCCTCTTACAGTTGCATTAATGTCAACATGGGGAGTCAAATGGGTTCACAGTTGGACATGTGGCAGCATGGGTACCAATCCCATAACCCCCTCACCTCTCCCTAATGGATACACATGGCCCCCTTCTCATTGGTTTCCTCCTTAGCCAGCTTCTTGGGTATTTTTATTGCATTAATTAATAATTACATCATTTACATTTCTTCATGGCTTAACAGTTCATGGATAATCAAACTGTCAAATACTTTCCTATGCAATTAAAACCTGAACATCCACTAGTGGGGCCTTGGCCTTGAGCTCCACACTAGGGAAAACACACACATAGCATGTATACAATATTTACATTGAGGCCAGTAAACCATAATGGTCAAAATAGGGGTATTACAATTTTGGTAGGTATTTTATCAATGTCTAGTGAAATTAGGGCTATTATTCAATATCCCATGAATCCAAGTTCTATGGCATAGTTTCACTAAGTGAAGACTCTATCCATATCATCCACAAAAAAATGGTCAAACAAAAATAGTTAACAAATGTTTAGAGGGTTATCTTCATTACGATTCTTCATACAATGAATCTTAATGAGTTAAGTGGATTCTTCTATCATAATGGTGGTATAATACCACTTATCACACAGCTACTTAGAGGTCTCCATTTGAATTTATTTATGGATATCCATCTCCTAGCATCACATCCTTTTTGCAATAGCATTCCAAAATATAGGTAGTAGAATCACCTATGGAAAACAATAAAGAAACTTTGAAAATTATTAAAGAAAAATTCAAATGGCCTAGAACAGGATGAACCAACAAATAGATCAACATCGAATTGAAATACAAACAGGGTGATGAGGTATTTTTGAGACTACGGCCTTATAAGAAATACACCCTCAAACAAATATAAGAAGAATCAGAAACTAGCTCCAAAATTTTATGGACCCCTACAAAATCTTCATAAGATTAGAGAAGTGGCTTATGAGTTAGATTTGGTTTCTTCTTGAATTCATAAGGGTTTTCATGTATCTTTTCTAAAAATGGTTATGGGACAAACTATGCCAGTGTAGATAGAACTTAGCATAACTAGATGAAGAAGGGAAGTTAATTCTTGATCCAGAAAAAATTATAGTTCATTGTTCCATTTCTCTACAAAATAGAACCATTATGGAGTACCTAATCAAGTGGAATATCCAAAAGAAGCTACATTGGGAGATGAGCAATTCATGAAAAAATACTCGTAATTACAAGATCTAAGAGAAAAAAAAAATTGAAAGAGGCGAGCTACATTAAGGTCCTAACCTCATTCATTATTAATATAATAGTTATGGTTATGTTAACTTAGGATAGGTTAGATAGGTTACATCATGCCCATTTTATCTCCTTTTATAAGAAAGAATATCCATTTGCATTTCCATCTCATATTGTTTTTTTGTATTGGATATATTGTAAAAGGAGGTTCCCCCCTTGAAGAGGTGTCACATCCCATTCCATCAATCCCACTCCAGGAAGGGAACATGACACTAAGTCTGGGCTTCTAGCCCCATGATCATTAACAAAATACATATCAAATAAAATACATATGTGTGCAGATGCATGATTAAATGTGAGACAGCAGAATAAATTCTAATGCACTCATCTACATGCAATTTCCAGCATAATCATAATTAAAACAAGCATCAATTAAAAACATTGCATAACTGAAATACAAGAGAGATTACCTATCTTGAAATGAAGTAGCCCAAGAAACTGGCTATGCAACTGTAACGTTCCACCCAGCCATAGGCCAACTGTTCTCATCAATCTCTCAACACAGTTGCCACCCCTGAGCTGGGCATGATCTCTACAAGGAAAAAGGGAACAACAGACTCACACATAGCCAATATACACCAAAAATCAGCCAAACCAATCCACAGTTTGGTTTATCAGGATGCTAAGGTGGTAGAAAGGAATGAATTGCTAAGATAGTGAGCTCAACCATAGAGCTATTGGCACCTCTACAAGATCTAGCTAGCTTGGCACCCACAATACCTACACACCCAACACAAGGAAGTATTCCCTTCATTGCTACACAGTCCCTTAGGCAATACCTTCCCTTCTAGTGCTCTTCAGGGTGTGCATAGAAAAGTAGCCAAAGCCCTTTGATATTTTTGTGAGGTTACTCTCTTCACTAGGTTTATCAAGCCAATTCTAATCATTTTCCACTCCTAATTTCTTACTCACAAGTTCAAACCAAAACGGGGATGCACATAACATCAAAACACAAGTGTTGGGCATGAAGAAAAACGTTTTAACTGTGGGATGCCCAAAATGTGGTTTCCATGAGTGTTCCAAAATCGTGGGCACCCAAAAACGAACTATTAGAGGGGGAATCGACCCTTGGAGAGAAAAATCGATTTCACAACATGTATATGGGCATTCAAGGGGCAAAAATGACCTCTGTAGACCCCCAAATCGTGACTCCCTTCCTCCCAGTCACTCTGCAACACAAAAACGACTTCCCATCTGTGGAGAAAGAGGGAAAATGAGGGGAAAACATGAGGCAAAATACCCAGCTAGCCCAGAACTCATGGGAGATAAAAATTGATGGATGAATAATGGTTGGGGAAGCAATGTCGTGGGTGTTTTCTTGCCCAAGGATCCAAACACGATTTTCCAAAATTGATGGCTTTCCCATACACGAAATTGGGCAGCCATACCTCTCCATTCCCAAAGCATTAACTATCTCAACCAACTCTTGGAAGAATTAAATGATTGGATGCATAAGTCAAAATGGGTAGTTGAGGGTTTATGGGTTCTCTCATTGATACTTGGCTTGACACTATTGGCTCAAGGGTTTGAATATTTTCCCTCCCTATTCCTTGTAAAAATCATGCTCCTATACCCTTATTGCATTACATAGCTAGTTGTGGGTATTTTATTAAAATGCATATTTACATGATGTTGTAATTTCTATTGTGCATGGATATCATGAGAGCCATATGCATCGATTTTTAATTGTCGATACATAAAATGCTAAATCGATGACGGGCTCTTGGCCTTGAGCTCCCGATCACCATGATTTTATAACAATATTTACGTCATTTACAATTTTAATGCAATAGGGTCAAAATCGCGATATTACAAGAGGCCTATTGATTCATTGACTCTTTATCATTCTAAAGGCATGTACTATCTTGTTCTTTCTACTTACACTATGATATTTTAGTCACTTATAGGTACATAACAAATATCATCCATGTAGAAGAAAATAATGAAAATAGAGGTAAAACAAACAAATAGTATTATTTTATTGTACTCAAGAACACGGATTACATTTAGGCCTTAGCCTTATAATCAACTAGATCTCAATACTCAATCACCACACCATACACAAAAAGCAAAACAAGTTTTTGTAGTCTTAGCGATGCAAAAACTCAAAACCTCTACAAGGATAATTGTCCCTCTATTTATATCATGATTAAGGTGGTAACATAAGGATCTAGAAGTGCCATTTGTAATCCACTAATACAAAATGGCTCTTACCATTTAATCTAAATGTACAACATGGCATTTGGGTTGTTGGTTCTATGGATGATTTGAGGCATTTGTTTTGTTGTTCACATCACCAAGACTTCTGCAATCATCTTCCTATGCTAAAATAGGATATGTGATTTTCTTCTTGGTCAAAACATAGCCATAAAATGCATCCCTTATGCAATGGTTCAATTAATTCAAATGAATGACTAAGACACGAAGCATTAAATCATACATGATTAAGGGTTGAAAATGAAGCCCAAGAACATGTGATGGAGCACCTAAATTCATTTATCTAACACCAAACACTACAACATGCATTGGTTCTATCAATAATTTTCCATAATAATTCAAACAAATTACCAAAGTCACCAAATAAAATTTAAATTCTTACCAAAACAACACATGAGTGGTATGCATCATCCAAACCATTTCCAAAAGAAGAATCACAATAAGTAACCCTAATCTTATAAACATTAAAATAATAAAAGTGTCTTATAAACTTTTACTTATATTAGTTTAGCCATATCAAATATATGTTAACTATTTTTTATGACATAGGAAAACTAACGTCAAAAAGTCAAAACACCTTCCCTCACAAATAAACAAAAGTTCTACACCAACCAAGCTTGAATGATAATACTCAATTCTAACCACTAAACCACAACCATATGAAAAGATACATTTGCATTATATTTGGCAAGTACAACTATCTCATAGTTCATACAAGATGAAGACTATGTCAAAAAGTCAAAACAACTTCCCTCAAAGTTTGAATGATGATACTCAATTTTAATCACTAAACCACAACCATATGAAAAGATGCATTTGCATTATATTTGACAAGTACCACTATCGCATAGTTCATACAAGATGAATACAATGAAGTCAAAGCCACATTTTGGTCGTAGTCGTAGTTCATACAAGATGAAGAAGTCCATCAATGACATGGATTTCCTTTTACCACATTTTGGTCAAAAGACAATACATCAAAGGCAACTTGAGACAACCTTATAAAAAACAATCAAGTCCAACTATTGCCAATGTACAATCCATACTACATTTAACCAACCACCCACTCTACTTTCTTCAAGTTCTTTACAAGGTCATCTTTGTCAAAAATAATATTTATAAAGTGTTCTAGATGGAGTGAATACCATATGTAAATATGCATGTGTATTATTATTTATGTCAAAAGTACCACTATAGTCAAAATATAATATTTATAATATTCTAGATGAAGGAAATCAGAACTTAGTACTAGGTACTTGAATGTTTTTAATAAAAATATGCATGTCAAGTACAACCATAGTCACAATATAATATTTACATTGTTCTAGATGAAGGAAATCACAACTTAGTACTACGTACTTGAATATTATTATTGATTTGTTTTTCTTTTTTAAGCAAGAAATATTTAATATTCTAACAACAAAATAATCAATTTTAATATTTAACTTTGAAATTTCAAAAATATTTATAACTATTTTTTTTAGTACATTTGAAATTTATCCTCTCTTTTAGTCAGCAATTTTTTTCTGAATTCCATACACAAACCAATGCTTAACCCTAAAAAATAACAAGCCAAAGCTCTTATTTCGACTTGCCTGTTTTCTTACGACAGGTACACTACCTTCCTTCCATTGGAGGATTCTTGGCCAACCTGTGTGCCCAGCGTGATTGTTGACAAATGCGCACACATTTAACGACTTTATTGTTTCAAATCTACTTGCGGCTGCCATGATTAGTTCAACAAGCAACCCGAGGGTTTGACAATTCACACAGAGAACTAGGAGATCGCTCGAGAATTAAAAAAAAATACAAAACACCCAATATTTAATGACAGAAAAATTCCGAATGGAATCATGAAGATGAACATAATCCAATCGCAATGAACAGTATTTTGTTATTTTGTCGATCAATTGATGTTGCAGACAGCCCTGGCAAATCCAATACGAGAGTTCTGGATATCATATTCAATCCACAGATTCTGCTGGTGGTAATTTCCTATGATATTCATATACATGGGCACCAAATCAGAGTTCCCAAATGTGAAGCAATAAATGGTGCGGTTATTCTGAGAGCCGGCAATATCTTTGGGCACTGGATAGAGTACTTGGTGGCTTTCCAGTCTCACCCGGGCGGAATCGAAGAGCAGCGACACGGGTGTAACTTGTGGAAATGGGTCACCCGCAGGTTGAGCGAAGCAGAGATCCATTGGTCCTTGAAACTTTGGAAAACTAACCTCCACGGGATTCAATGTCCCTCGATTCCGTTCAAGAAATGCCTGCTTGAGCGGCGTGTAAGCTGCTCCCAGAAGAAAACTGAACTGGGTTCCTGAATCGACCATTGTCTGCCCGGCGCCCGTGTTGTCGGGCAAGAACACAGTCGGCGGTATAGAGAGCAACTTTCGTCCGACCTTGATGCCGTATAACTTAACGCTGTAAGCCACCCGGTTGAAATATGGGAGAGGGCTGGATTGCCTGTACAGCGGCGTATAGTGCAGATATTTGGAAAATGGAGATTCACCGAACAAGAGAACGCCTGCTGATTCCGGATTAAGAACATGATCCGGAATGCAGTAAGAGAATTTGTGGCCCGCATTTGCTCCGGGTTGCATTTGAGTAACAAACGATAGAGCGCCTTGGCTGAGACCCATCAGACCCGGCGTGTCTGGCACCGGCAATGGCACGCACCCGAACACAAAACTGGGAATTTTGAGAGCAGGCGCGCCATGGATTGGACTGAGCATGACAGTGTCGGAGCCTAGGACCCCATCAGCGAATGTGCCATCGGCATAAGAGTAAGAGTATTGGCAGAGGCCGTTGCTGTCGCAGGCCGTCGGGATAGGGAAATTGAAGGTCTTTTTTGTGCAGACGGGTGAGCTGCATGGGATCGGGCGGTAAGAGGTTGATAAAATGGGGTTGAAGGAAGAAGAAGGATCTGACAAAGGATTATGAATGCACTCTAACCAGGACAACTCGCTGCCTGTATCGACTACCATTTCTTGTTTCTGAGGTGGGCTGCCCATCGTTACCTGCACAACGAGATTCAAGCTCGTGATTTGAAGTGGGAATCTGCTGGATCCTTTAATATATGGAAAGGAGCCTCGCAATGCTATGGGCACAGAAGGAAGGACCTTGAAATAGAGAGGCAAGAAAACGCCATATTCAGAGCTGGAATTGAAGTTTTTTGCATTCAGAAAGACTTCCATGGGATTTAGCTTTCTTGGGCTTGGAGATGCAGCAGTTAAGCAGAGAATCAGGGCCATGGAAACCCTTATAAAACCAGGGAAATTTATGCATCCCATTGTAGGAAAACACAGAGCAACAACAACCCTTTGTAAGACTTTGGTGGCAAAAAAAAAAGGTAAATCGGGCAGTGCGGTGCAGTTATTGTTGGTTGATGGAATTATATATATATCTGAGCTACTAGTAGGATATTGGACTGGGATTGATTCCAGTTGTTTCAGAAATTTGTCACATATGATCTCTTTTTTCTTCTTTTGACTTTGAATACTTGCATCACAGGTTATAGATGTCTCACTCTTTCCTTGGCATTGCTTCGTGTTCAGATTGCAACTGGAAGGCGAAAAGGCTCTGATCCATACCCACCTTCATAATTAAGGAATTTCGGTTGTTATACATTACATCATTTAAAGTCCTACTCTAGTATCTCCACCTTTTGCAAACGTAATTTCGGTAGCGAAATAAAAATAAAATAATAAAAATAGAATAAATCCTTGTGAGTTTAAGCATCGAGAAGTATTTGTTTTGGTTGTAAAAATATTAAGAAAAGTATAATAAATATATTTCAATTCAAGTATCTAGATGTTTGTGTTTTGTTTTTTTGTTTTTCTTAATAAATATATTTCAATTCAAGTATCTAGATGTTTGTGGTTTGTTTTTTTTGTTTTTCTTAATTTTCCTGATTGGGCTAATATGTACAACTCTCTGGACTAAGAACTCAAATTTGTAACTTCTTCTTATGATCATATAAGCATGAGTATGAGAGGAATGTAACACTCTGGTTAGGATTTTAAACTATGATCATTCATAAATTTTCCTCTGGATTCCAATCCAAAGGAGCGTAGGTGGCTCATAGATGAAGCCTTTCGCTTTGCAATAAACAGTGTCCCCAACCAATGATGACATCGGCGTCGACAGACTCATGATTTGTGAAACTCTCAGCAATACTAAATGTTCAGATCAAGTTGACAGTTTCAAAGTTCAAAACGATCACCCTTATGGAGAGAAGCTTGGTAGGACAATTCACCAGGATGCGGCCTTTGCCTCGAGCAATGGAAACATGGTTAAATGGGAATTGGAGACCTCTTATTACAAGTAATGTGCAATTACATTTCTAGGGAAGGGGTTTTTTTGTTTTTCAGTTTGAAAGAATAGAAGACCAAGATCTTATCTTTAGAAATGGACCATATTTTATGTCGCCCCGTGGGATTTACCGAAACCGATGGAATGTAACCTTTGATCACGAAAATGACATACCCTCAATTTCTCATGTTAGGTCAAGTTTCCTCACTTCCCTCTACATTGTTGGAGCAATGAGGACTTGGCAATCATCGAAAATGCCCTAGGACACTATATAGACAAATCAGAGCCTAAACCCCCCTTATTCTCTTGTGCTAGAATTTGAGTTGAGGTAGATCTAGAGAAAGGACTTCCTGAAGCAATAAATCTTTCCATGGATGGATGGCAACATCTGCAAAAAGTGGATTGTGAGCAGCTTCCTTTCAAATGCAAGACATGCCATGAATATGGACATTTTGCAAAGAACTACCCAAAGTCTAACCCAATTGAGAATGAAGCCCGCAAAGAGGAGGAATAGCATCAAGTCCAAAGAAGGAGTCAATTAGCAACAAAACACACAAGAAGCTCTTATTATCTCAAACCAATTCCACGCCTTATCAAAGGAAGGAGAAGAAAACCGAGAGGAAGCACAAGATTAGACTACAAGACCCCATTCCCCGTGTTGGTAAGCAGACCAACCTGTTCTAGTTGAATTAGGATAAGAAGAAAATTATGAATCCATTCTTCCATATGCACCTATTCAGGAGGTAAGAAATTGTGAAATCCCCCCTATGGCTAAGGGGACCAGAACGCGTTCCAAATCAAAGACCACGTAGGAGGATTCAACAAAAGACTCACAGAATGAGCAGGCACAAACTTAAAGGAAAGGAAGGAAAACTAATAGGTAGCATAGAGAAAATGAAGCCGCCAGAGACAAGGCATGGATAAACAACTAAGTTTAGATAAGCACGTCAAAGTTTCAACTGTAGGGAAATCATACAATGAAACACTAGAAGAAGGGAGAGAGAAATCCTTCCCAACTAATAGAAAATAATGAAATTAGTCTCCCGGGACTGTAGGGGGGTGGGGAAAAGACAAAAAATGGAAGGCCTGAGGTATTTTGTGAAGAATGAAAACCCCACCATTATTCTACTCTAGGAAACTAAGATGGATGTAGAAATGACCAAAGGACAAATATATCAAATATGGAGGAAAGGCAAAGGATATGCAGTGAGCTCACAAGGAGCCTCAAGTGGCATCCTAACTTGGTGGGATGGGGATCAGTATAAACTAATCTCATCCACTACCCATGGTAATTGGATATAAGTCAAGCTTGAGGAATTAAGTAAAAATGAGATAATAAGAATATGCAATGTCTACAGACCAATCTTGTAGAGTAAGAAAACAAAGTTCTAGAAATGCTTATCTAATCTACATACGCAAGGTTTGTATCAAAATTGTATAATTTTGGGAGATTTCAACACCACAATCTCAAGCAAAGAACGTAGGGGAGAAGCAAATTTCATGACCCTTTTGCAGAAATGATCGAAGACTTGATGGCAGATCTGGACCTCCTCAATGCAGAACCAAAGAAAGGATCCTTCACATGGAATAGCAGAAGGATAGGGCTAGGACATATTGTCACAAGGTTAGATCACTACTTAGTAAGAAACTCCTTTTTACAAAAAGGCATGCCTCATGTTGAAATACTTCCATGTGCAACATCGGATCATAAGCCTATTTCTCTTACTTTCTATCTCTAGAAGTTCAAGGCCCAATACCCTTCTGCTTTAATGCAATATGGATTCAAGAGGAGGAGGTCATGTAGATAATTCACAAGGTCTGGGAGAGTATTGTATTGGGATCACCTAGCTATAAGTGGGAAGAGAAGCTTAGAAAAGTCAAAGAGCCTTCAAAGAGTAGGTTAAACACAACTTCAAATACCCTAGACAAGAAAAGAAGTCAATCCAATAATCCTTAGGTTCCCTCCAAAATGAAATGGAGATAATAGTAATCACGGAGGAGACCATGCAAAGGGAACAAGAATTGGAAAAAAAACTTCGGATCATAATGCAAATGGAAGAGGAAGTATGGAGGTTGAATTCAAGAAATTTATGGCTAAAGACAGGTGACAAGAATGAATCCTTCTTTCATAACCAATTCAAAAGTAGACTATGTTGTAAATATATAAAAGAGCTAAGTCACACAACTGGAAGAACGATATGTGACCAAGAAGCAATAAAAAAAGGAAGCTCTAACGTTCTACAAAAATCTATATACATAATCTTAATGCAAAAATCCAAATTCATGTAGAGAAATGCGTCAAGACGTACCTTCTCTTATAACAGAAGAAGAAAATCACCTTCTTAAAGCCAATCAACAAAGAAGAGATTCAAGAATCTATTTGGGGTCTTCATCCAGATATAGCTCCAGGATCAAATGGTTTTCCAATCAATTTCTATAGGGCATCTTAGGACACTATAAAAGGATATCTTTGCAAAATGTTGAATTGGACTAGAGGAAAAGATAAACTAGTGGGAGCCACCAACTCCTCCTTCATTGCACTCATTCCTATGGAACCCCATCCTCTCTCCATCAACAGATTTAGACCTATCTCTCTGTGCAATTCCTTGTATAAAATTCTCACAAAAAATTATGGCCAACAAACTGAATAAGTTTCTCTCAAAGATCATTTTGGATAACAAGGGAGGATTCATAGCAAGGAGACAAATCATATATAACATCATCATTTTTCAGGAAGCCATCCACTTCAGCTCAAAAAGAAAGGAACAAGGTATGGCAATTAAATTGGATCTAGAAAATGCCTTTGATAGGGTAAGGTACAACTTCTTCTACTATGTTCTTGAGAAATTTGGATTTTCTGCTTCTTTTGTTAGAAAAGCATTTATTGGAAGTCCTTGGGTTGCCCCTCTCACAAATGGAAGACCCACAACCTTCTTTCAAATCTCTAGGGGTTTGAGACAAGGGCATGTGCAAGTTAATGAGGGTCACTTTTGGCGTGTTAGATGCAATAGAAAACTGAAAAATCAGGCATCCCTCAACTTACTTGGATTTTTTGAGATACTTAAGCAAAATATCTTGCATTGAGTAAAAAAGATGAAATGTAGAAAATTGAATCACGTTTCCGAATATATAACTTTTATGTATTGAAAATTTGCATAGCTATGTCAAGTTTCATGTTTTCTAACAGTCACTTTTTATTTTTTTAGCAAATGATAAGGTATATGTTTTTGTGGGTGCAGCCTTTCAATGCCTAAATGACGATTTCGGGATACAAAAATTGGTAGACATGTATAGAACCTGTAGCACTAGTGCGGCACTATTTTTCCAAAATTAAATGTTTAATTTTTTATTTTTTTAATTATGTAAGTGATCAAACCTCGAGAACAGTACGTCAAATGTGGGTGTAGCCTTTGAAGGTCTGAATAGAGTTATTTTGACTTGGTTTTTTACAGCATGTAGAGGTCGGTGTCCTCTAGTGCAACATATAAGTTTTTTTAAAAATGGTTGTGAAATGAAAAAGTTACGGAATAAACACTAACAGTATGTTTTTGGACCAATGGAGTGATGACACAAGAAAATTAGGAAATAAATAGAAAATCTCAATATTTTTTTTTTAAAATTACATATTTGGAATCTGCATAAAAAATTCTATCTATGCCTAAAATTTCGTCAATAATGGTCAGGTATGTCATGCTGTAGAGAGCGGTGAAAAACAAGCATACTCAGAAAAATGTTGAAAATGTGAAATTAGCTATGGTCTAAAAATTCCCTAGCACAAGTTTGGTAAGACCGAACCAACCACATAGGACAGTGGTTGACACGCGGGCGCGGGAGGAGTAGGTGATTAGGCGCTCAGGAACACGTGCGCGTTATGTTTAAATTCAAATAACACATGCGCGTTGTATTTAAATTCAAATTTTAGTGTTTTGGCGCTCAATGTTATAAGCAACGCGCGAGCGTTATGTGGATACATAACATGATCTTATTATGTGATTACATAACGCTGTGCGCATTATAATCTTCACAAATTTATGTTTTGAAGTGTTAGATTGGGTAAGAGAAAGATAATGATAATGAGGATGATGAAGATGAAGATGAAGATGGTGATGGTGAAGATGATGAAGATGATGATGGTGATGATGATGATGATGATGATGATGATGATGACGATGATGATGGTGATGAAGATGATGATGATGATGATGATGAATATCATGATGAAGATGATGATGATGATGAATATGGTGATGACGCAGATGATGATGATGATGATGCAGATGATGATGATGATGATGATGATGATGATGATGATGGTGATGGTGATGACGACCACAACGATGATGATGGTGATGACGACCACAACGATGATGATGAAGATGATGAAGATGACGATGAGGATGAT